>VDFB02075321.1:214701672-214767270 GCA_007258455.2 Sequoia sempervirens | reverse complement strand
ACATTATCTAATTACAGGGAAATACATCACTTATTTATTTTTTTAATTAAAATAAATAATTCTAAACCCTATATAGGATACATTGATACTTGAAAAGCCTCTGAAGGAATTTGAGATTATGCAAATATATGTCAAGTAACATTCATAAGGTTTAGAAAATATTGATCACTCTCTAAAATAGCCCATTAAACATGGGTTGTGCTTGAATGCACTACATAATTGATATAACACAACCACTCTGCATATCAACTAGAGTTATAGGCTCTTTATTGCAGCAAGAGGTAATCACTCTTCGATCATGCTATAATTACATCCTAACCTGTTAAACTTGAGACAACCTGAATGCACCCAATGATGATTGACACCTACATTATACAACCCGAATTAACTACATTATATGAGTGCCTCCATTTCTATCACAACATAGCCACATTAAACTTGGTTCACACATGAATTCATCCTGTATTTGTTATAGCACAACTGTGCCACATGACCAATAGAGTTATGGATCACATAATTACAGTCACTAGAATCTGTTCCTTGGTTGTGATTTTATGGTGATTCCACACAACAAAATCTAGACATGAAATTCTCAAAACCCTTAACCTCTAAAATGAAATTTGATGAGATGTTGCTTTAAAATATGATTTTCAAACCTAGAACTACAAATCTGACTTCACAACTAAATTCTGCAAAAACACAATGACTACCCTCAACCTAGCGTTATCTTCTTGATTTTTTTCTCATTTTTCCCAAGAAAATTGTCCTTATTTCTCCACAAACTGTCTCAAGTAGAGCAAAACATTGTCGCAATAAATCAGGCATGAACTCACTTTTCTTTATGTCGGCCACAATTTTTTTAAAAAAAATTTCATGTTTGTTGAAAATTCAACGAAACTGATAGCCGACATTTTAACGAACGTCGAGGATAAAGTTTCAAAAAATTAGAAATTACACATCAAATTTTACAAGCTCCCGACGAACATTGAATTTTACATATTTCGTCAGACAGTTTCGTCGTATTTTGCAGTCAAATGTATTAGTGCCCCTAGTCGCGTAGTTGGAAGGTTCCATAGGCATCACGAAATGAAACCTTAGTTGGGTCACTATCTAGTTGCAAATCCCTTGGGGATCCATGAAAGTTTCATCTAGTATATGTGATGGCCTCCTTTTTACATCTACCCGTCCCATCTGCGCAACCTGCGAGTAGTTCTCTTGGTATAACTTTCACCTTGCAGGACTTGCTGATGAACTATAAAAGAGAGCCATCTCCCTTATACATCTCTACATGAATCAATGGAAACATTGTAATAGGTTTTCTTGTTGACCCCATGTGTCAGGTGAATGTCATTACTGAGGAGATTATACTAATTAACTTTCTGCACAGGGATGGGTATGACGAATCCAAGAGTACCATCCATACACACGATGGGCTTTCCATACCTCCCATCAGTTGCATCACCTTGTCCATCTTAGTTGGACCTAAATCAGTGAATTTACTCTTTGACATAATCCCGGGGTCTAAATTCTGCAAGGTGAAACTGGGTATCCCCTGGTTGGTTGCTATGAATATAGTTCCCTCGGTAGTGCATAAATGTTTGAAATTCATCCATGAGGGTATAGTTCATATAGTCCATGGCATTGGATATAAACTGTGGATTGCACCTAGTGGCTACTCGTTGGATCACTTATGGCCTAGAACAGTTGGTTCGCTTCCTCCTACGATGGACCTCTTGTACCAAACCTATGCAAAGCACAAGAATGGGTGCTTAACGCCTAAGGTGAGATACCCTCCTTCTCCTTATGCCACCTTGCATAGGGCTTGCCTGAAGGCTGGTAGCGATGCCGCCTTGGCTCGGAAAAGGGAAAAGGAGAAGTGTGCTCAACACTCTCCTTCTTCTTCTACTATTGTTGTCTCGCATGTTGCTTCCTCTCGCCCTGTTGCGACGACATCATCTTTTGCTCCTAGGTGTTTGCTAGAAAGCCCGATGGTGCCTGCTTGGTGAAAGCCCAAGTGTCTGGAATTTGAAATTCTTGTCTTACCCAAGATGCCTAGGCCCATTCAATATGGTAAGGGGAAGGATCCTCGTGGGGAGTCATCTATGTCTTGGCCTTCATGGCCTCCTACCACTCTTGACCCTAAGGCAATGAATGGGAAGAGGCCCACCATTGAGGCATTGGAGCCTGCTCCCCCTGCTGATGTTTCAACCTCCTCTCAACCTCTTCCTCCTACTCCCATTCAAGAGTCCCTCCCTTCTTCAGAGATGGTCGTGATGGATACTCTGATGGTCAAGCAGGAGTCCTCTATTCCATCCAAGCTTCTCACCTCTAGTTCCTAGAGTTATAGGAACTTCCTTGCACATGAGCGCAAGCGTCGGTGAAAGAATCTAGCCATTGAGTGTGCCACTCTATAGAGGAAGGAAGGGGAGTTGACATCCCCCATTACTAGATCTGTTGTTGTATCCTCCTCCCTTGTCCCCTCTGTTTCAATTCTATCAGCCTCAGTGTTGCTTTTGGCTCCTGCTGTGAGCATAAACAACCCTCACCCAAAAAAGGTGCAGGTGTTTATTGCTCCATCAGTTGATCCACCCCTTCTGATGTCCTTTCCAAACATCCCACCATTCTCAAAGCCCGTGGACATACCGAATACCTCAATGTTGTATGTTGTGGTTTTCTCCTCTTCCTCCATGCCTTCTTCCTTGTCTGTGGGGATCTTGCATCCTCTGACAAAGAAAAATATGGAGGGAGGCCCTACTAGCAATGGGGGTCGAAAAAATAGGTTCACCTTCTTTGGAAGGTGGTTCTACATTAGCATATGTCATCCTTGTGATGGAGGAATTTTTGGCATCCCTAAAGTTTGTTACTACTCCTGAGTCTCTCGGTGAGCCTAGCAATGAATCTTGGGTGTCGCTTGCCTCATCCATTGAGGCAACACATGGCACTCATGTGAAGTGCATGTTTAAATCTCTTGAGAAGGTCCCGACCCTTTGAACGATCTTCGTGAAATTGTTCACCTTTACCCCACATGAGCTGAGCGAAGGAGACCTAGAGGGGCCTCCTTCCTTGGCTCTTGTTGTGGGAGGGGGGGTTCAAACGGTTCTCCCCTTGATATTCCACCCTTGCAAGCTCATACGCCTTCCTCATACAATAATCTAGATTGGGAGGCCAACGACCTCTTGGTTGAAAGGACTAGGGGGGAACCTCTTTTTTATCTGTAGAGTAGATTGTGTGTGTGCTTGTGTTCCCCCGTGCTTGTGTTTTGTGTTCTTGGATGACCCTGGTCACCCTCATAGGTGCTTGGATATAGGAGTGCTTATGTGTCATGCAACTTCCTCTATTTGTTACATCATTCTTCCTTTGTTATGTGTATTGATTTTTTACAATTGGGGATGATGCAAAGTGTTAGGGGCATTTAGGCTTCCCTTCCATGACCCAATTTTTTATTTTTACTTTGTCTTCTTGTGCATTGTTCATATGGTTTGATATAGTAGGGGGTTGATGACAGTTCATTAATCTACTATTATAATTATTTATATATATTTATGAGCAACTCTAACCCCGAAATATTAGACCACCCCTATGCTCTTTGTTCGTAACATTGTTGTCTTGTCTTGTATGTTTTCCTATCTTTAGTGCTTACTTTTTGATGTTGTCGTGCTCATGTGTTGTTCCTCGCGTGTGCAATAACATTACCACAGTTACATCTCACTATGCTCTGTAGGCCAAAACATCACTTTTTCATTCTTGCTTTTCTCTCCTTAGGATGCCACATGTCGTTGCGTTCAGTGCACACCATCCTAAGGGGGGGCTATCATGTCATTTCAATTTTTCAAAAATGCATTCGGTGGCCAACAAATCTTTTCTCGAAAATCCTTTTAAAATACTTTTCAAAAATCACATTCCTCAATGAGGACCCCTAGCAGAATATTTTTCCTTCATCATGGGTTCGCAAAGAAATAATTTGAAAAACCTTTCTCCAAGGAGGGAGATCCTTCTCCTGCGGGTGAACTTTCAACCTTCCCCTTGCAAGGGGACCTTCTTCCTTTCAAATTTCTTGATGAAGTGAACATATTTCAAAAGGATTCCTTGATGATTGAATTGATTTGCAAAAAATACTCTTACACTTTCAAATTGAGCGTCCCTTGGGTGGACCCCTTTTCTTTTGAAGGGTTCTCAAGGGATCCCTTTGAAAGATTCTCCTTCAAATTTTTAACTATCTACATGATTGTTTGCTTGCTTTTCTGCCTATGTGGCTGCTTTTTATTTTCTAACATGTTTTATTGTGGATTAACATGTTGCTTTGCAGGTGCGTTTGTGAATGCTTTCCAATTTGACTCTATGAAGTCCCCTTGCATTGGACTTCCTTTAGGAGAGAGTACCTGGGGGGCACCTTCTTTGTAGGTCTGAGGGCCTACGAAGTGCTTGCATCCTACAGAATTTTTCCATCATTGGTCTGCGGGCCTTTGGTGCACTTTAATCAATTTTGTAGCTCCAAGGATCTATGGAGTCCTTTTTTTGAACCTCCTAGGAGAGAGTGCCTGCAAAATTATTTTCCTACCCTGCACTTTTAGGACTCACCAGACTACGATCTACTTCCTTGAGGTTCAAGTATACATTTCTAAATTTTTCAATCTACTTTACCAAACACTCATTGACACTCGTGCTCGCTAAAGTGGGGGGAAAATGTACAGGAGCAAATTTGCACCCATCTTGCAAATTCCCCTTTTACACCCCTCCACCTTAGAAAATCAAACCTGACTAAGAAATTCCACATCACATACCTATTTTGCATCCACTTGGTGCTTGTCCTTTGTGTTGGTGGGGTAATTTGTGTTAGGATGCGTGTGTGGCACGCGAACGTCTGCGCGGCACACTGTCATCCCTGATAGATTCTTGCCTCTGGAGTCCATAGGGACATTACATTCCCCATTAGGGATGAAGCGTAATGCCTCTGTGTCAACCAACCGACTCGAAAAAAGCTCTTTCCCCCCCTTTCCATCTTCAAATGGCTAGTTTTCTCATTCACTTCATCTCTTTAGAAATCCATTCCATCTTCTTAGCAATTCATACAATCTTCTACAATCTCTTAAACATTTCTTAGCAACTTGTTGCTACATCAACTTCACTAAGAATTTGTTGTGCTACCATAGAAGCTACAATTTTGGTGTCTTGCAAGACCTCCTTCATCACTGCTGCAACCATGTCAACTTTGCCAAATTTGTAGTCTTCCATTCTCCCTTCATTGGCCTTGATTTCCTTTGGGTGGAGGTGGTATTGCTTCACTATTCTTCTTTTGTTGTGGTTTGATAGAATAGCATTGTGTTTTTGTAGTGTTTGATATTCTCTTTCCTACTATTTCCTTTATCCCATTTTCTATCTGGTGGATTTCTTGGCTATCCGTGGAGGTGGAAACACCAAAGAGATGGTTTGACTGAGGAAAACCCCTATACAGCCCCAACATTTTCTCTCTCTTGGTTGTGTGTAGGTATGTGTACATTTGGAGCTTGTTGGTGAACTAGACTTTTAGTGAGTTGATCTTTGTCACCTTAGTTTTCATTATCTCCTTTATCATCTTTATACTCATTTTTTGTATCTTGTTATTATGTTTAATTAGTTCAACCTCATCAAATAGACTGTAAGTAGGTTTTTTGGTATTTGGTACTGTACTTTTTTACTTTTTGGTTGTACAAATTCCAATGCCCCAGAGAGATGCTAGCGCACCATGTTGTCATCCCTAACTCACGCTTCTATCCTCAGGTAGAGAGTTGTCTGTGGCACAGTTCAAATTCCATAAAATGGCTCGTTTATCCCCATCCAAACATTTGGATCAATAGAGTGACAAAAGCACTTGAGAGTTCTCTCCATTCTCTATCCTTGACCTGAAACACCCGCTTAGCTTGAGGTAAGTTAGGGAATCCCTCTGCTCTTGTCTCTTTGTGACCTGGAGACTTGGTGTGGTTGGTTCCCCTACCTTAGACCCTATTTTATGCTTTTGTCTTTCTGCACACACACAAATAGTGTAACATTTCATGTGTCTCACTCAATGTTTCCTTGTAAAGTAACCATGTCACACTTGGATATCTCAACCAAAATGATAGAGATTAACATAGTATATAATGCTAATGATGACCTATACTACTTCATAAAATAAATAAAGGGAATGATGGATCATTATAAGCTTTCATAGATGTGGTCTTTGATAACAACACCTTCATGAAGGGGTGGAAGAACTATTTGAATCTAGCATAGATTTTTTGATAAGTGTACATTGTATGCTTCTATCATTAGTTGAGTGTTTGTGACAAGAGGACATCTTAAGTTCCTATGAGTAAGTATAATCTAGCAGTAACATAGACATTGATTGATATGTTATATGTTCAATATAGATTGCAAGCTGAAATCCATGTACTCATTGCAAATATTTCTCTAGCACATAGAGAAACATGAATATAGATTACATTGGGTATGGTAAATATATGTAATGTCCATCAGAATGTGTATTATTAAAAGATTGATGTGTTTTAGCACCATGTAAATGATTTGGAAAAGAACTTTAATATTTGAGAGAGTATAGTTCACAAAAATGATTGTGATTGAATAGTTCAAGGATGTTGGATATATATAAAATGCCCATTAACTAACAATGTAGGTGAACAAGATCATTCCCAGAAATTATAAAAAAAAATCCAAGACCAAAATATAATTTCATTAGGGTTACAACATAAAATAATATCTACATAAAAGAAAGGAATTTAACACTTGATTTTGAGATTTCCAGGTATAAGGAGTTTGAAGTAGCAATGGAGGATGCCCTAGCTGCCACTTGCACAAAACAACTCTTCAAATACTATCCAAACCTCGAGATTCAGCCACACCATCCTTCTTTCTCTTTTTTCCCCAAATCTTCTCTACCAAAATGAGATTGTGCAAGTTGATTTAAAGGAGAGAAGGTCAGATTTTTCCATGTCGTGCCAATTTGGTTACTTCTACCATTTTCTTGAGGTTGCAAGGGTCACCGAGTCTCTTAATGACACTGATGTCCTCTCCCTATCTTCCTTCCTCACCCATGCCAAGATACTTCCACTCCTTGGTCCAACATTTCGTGAGTTTTCTTCCTCCATCAACGCATGTTATCCTTCCATCACCCTCCTTCACCCATGAATGGTTTTTTCAGACCTTTCTTTTTGTTCTATTTATTCTCTTTTATTTTTCCCTTCCTTGGTTCAATAATAAAGTCCTTAATTCTATCTCCCTTCCTTATTTATGTTTTATATGAATAGTAAGTATTAATTATTTGTTTGTTTTAAATTGTTTTTATTTTTATATTTCATAGCTATTCATTTTGTAATTTATTATTATTTACTTATTTTAACTTTATTTATTTATTTATTTTTCTAATTTGTTTATTCATTTGTCTCTTTAATAAATTTACCATATTATGCAATGTCAATTAACCGAAAACAATTTAGGTTATCTTGATGTCTTTGCCTAGCTGGAAATAGATAAACTATGGCAATTTAGTATAGGTCTAAGGTCCTAGGTTTAAATGAACCTCAGGTTGACAAAAACTACAGGCAAGGTCTTGACACTAAAATGACATAACCAATTGTCTCTCTTTCAACGAAACCACAAAATCCATCTCATCTTACACCCTAGTACCTACAACCAATGAAAAACCTCACACAAATCCAACAACCAAGTAATTATTTCATGTTAAACCAAAAAATTTAATGCATTGAATTAAAATAACATAATAAGATTAACAATCACATTCAATAATGTTAACATCAGGGTTCACAATTAACACACACACACATATGTCAACATAATAAAATATGAAATTCCACCCCTAGTCCAAATTATATCAGAGCTAGGGGTCATGCAAAATAATTAACATGGTATCGAGGGGATATGACACACTCCCCCTTAGGATTAAGCCATCTCAACTTAATTAAAAAAGTATAGATATTCTAGTTTTATTACATTTTCATCTTCCCAAGTAGCCCCTTGTTCCCCATATTGATCCCATAGGACCTTAACTTGATGGATATTTCTGTTACGCAATTGCAAGCAGCATCTATCTATGATAGTGAGCGGTTCGAGGTGGATATCTCCAACTTCTTCCACTTGTAGTGCCTTCCAATCAATTACATGTGTGGGTTCAACAATATATTTCTTAATCAAAGATACATGGAATACATTGTGAATGTGAGAGAGAGATGGTAGAAGAGCCAGTTGGTAAGCTACATGGCTGATTTTCTCAAGTATCTCGAAAGGCCCTATGTATCGTTGAGCTAATTTATTAGCTTTTCCAAATTTATTGAGATTTTATGTGGTCTAACATGCAAGAACACCTTATCTCCTAATAAAAATTCCCTTGGTGTTTGCCTTGCATCAGCATAAATTTTTTGACGATTTGAAGCCTCCTTATGTATTTCCTTTATAATTTTCACTTGATTGTCATATTCTTGAAGAAGTTCCAGCCCAATAGTTGATTTTCTAAATTGTCCAATCCTATTGGCGTTTTGCAATTTCTATCATACAATGCTTCAAATGGATTGATTTGGATGGAAGAATGGTATGAATTATTATATGGAAATTCTACTAATGATAGATACTCCTCCCACTTAGTGGGCTGGTCCATGGCATACATTCTGAGCATATCTTCCATAACCTAGTTAACTCTTTCAGTTTGACTATTCATTTCAGGGTGGTAAGCAATACTAAAATTGAGTTTGGTTCCTAATGTGGTCATAAGAGACATCCAAAACCTGGAAGTAAACAACTTATCTCTATCAGAAATGATTACCTCAAGCATCCCATGCAAACTAATGACTTTCTTTATGAATATTTTATCCAAAAGTGGGATATCATCCTTCACATTTCCTAGTATGAAGTGTGCTACCTTGGTTAGTTTATCAACCACCACTAAAATATTGTCATGTTGATTCCAAGTTTTAGGCAATCTTGTCACAAAATCCATGAAAATTACCAACCACTTATATTGTGGTATATCATGAAGATAGAGTGTTCCTGCAGGATGATAGTGTTCCACCTTAACTCGCTAGCATTCAAGACATTTGGCAACATAGAAAGCTATTTCCTTTTTCATTCCTGACCAAAAATGATGAGTTTTTAGGTCCGCATACATTTTAGTCACCCTAGGATGTGCTTATAAGGCACATTATGGCCTTCTGTGAGAATTTTCAATCTTAAGCATCCCTCTTCCGGTACATAAATTTGGTTTAAATAACAAAGGATTCCATCATTTCCCACATGGTACTTGGCTAGATTAATCCTTCGTTGCACTTCTAATCTCATTTTCTAACAAAAGGGATCTCATTCTAGCATTTTCTTGATCTTTTCTAGCAATTCAAACTTTAGTTGTGAGATTACAAGTAGTTTATCCATTTAACTTAAGGCATTCACAACACGATTTTATTTCCCTTTAACATATGAGATATCTATCGCATAGCTGCTTAAAAATTCCAACCACCTTCTCTGATGAGCATTCAAATCGGGTTGGGTGAAAGATATTGGAGTCCCTTATGATCAATATTCAACTTGAAGGGTCTTCCTACCAAATCATGTTTCCACACCTTCAAGGCATGCACGATGGCTGCCATCTCCAAGTCATGGGCGGGGTAGTTGATTTTGTGATCCTTTAGTTTCCTAGACTCAAAGGCAATCACTCATCCATTTTGCATTAGTACTCCACCTAACCCATCCAAAGAAGCATCCATCCAAACTACAAATTCTTTTTCTGGATCAGGCACTTGCAAGATTAGCGCGGTGGTAAGATCTTCCTTCAACTTTTGGAAAGCAATGTTGCATTTTTCTATCCATTCAAACTTCCTTCCTATTCATTGAAGGGAGGTCATGGGGTTAGCTATTTTGGAGAAGTTCTCTACAAACCATCAATAATATCCTGCCAAACCCTTGAAGCTCCTTAATTTAGCCACATTCTTAGGAATAGGCCATTCTACAATTTCTTGTATCTTGGCTAGATCCACTACAATTCCTTGGGCCGATATAATATGTCTGAGATAGTGCACTTTAGGCTAAAAGAAAGAACACTTGGATAATTTCCCATATAATTTATGATCTCTCAACCTTTGAAAAACTATCCTCAAATGCTCCTCATGCTCTTGCAAATTTTTAGAGTAGATTAGAATTTCATCCAAAAATACTAGCACAAATTTTTCCAAGTAGTCATGGAAAACATGGTTCATGAGACTCATGAAAGTAGAGGTGGAATTTGCTAGGCCAAAAGGCACCACTAAGAATTCATAACAGCCATACCTAGTTCTAAAAGTTGTCTTTGGAATATCTTCTTCCTTGATTCTTAACTGGTGATAACCTGACCTTAAAGCTATTTTGGAGAAGATAGAAGCTCCCTTCATTTCATCAAACAAGTCATCAATTCTAGGTAGGGGATATTTGTTTCAAATGGTTACCTTTTTCAACATTCGTTAATCTATGCACAACCTCATCGTCCTTCTTCTTAATGAACAACATTGGAGCTCCCCAAGGGGACACACTAGGTCGTATCAATTCTTTCTCCATTAGATCTTACAACTACATCTTAATCTCTTGTAATTCAGTAGTGTTCATTCTATAGGGGGCTTTGAGATAGGCTCAACCACTGTAACTATATCTATTGTGAAGTCCATTCGTCGTGTAGGAGGCAATCCTGGAAATTCCTCTGGAAAGACATCACGGTTTCTACCTTTACTAGATAAATCTTGCTCCCATTTCTCACTACCATGTTGGCTTGCATGGCTGAGATCATTCTTACCACCACTGGTCTTCTAATTCCTTGAAGAACCACTAACCTCCCTTGGTCATCTAGACATTCGATCTTCTTGTTGTAGCAATCCAACTTGGCTTTGTGCTTTTGGAACCAATCCATTCCAAGGATTAAATAGTAGGACCCTAACGGAGTGACCCATAGATACACCTTGGTCCTTATAATCCCTAAGTAAATTTCAGCTCCTCGTAGGCAAAAATTGGCCTTTTGTGTCTTACCCAACCCAAACCCAACCTCCAAATCTCCTCTTGACTAAGACTCTTATGATCAATTTTACATTTTTAAATAGAATGGGAGGAAATAAAACTATTCATGGCTCCTAAATCTACCATAATAGAAATAGGTTGGCTAAGAAGTGTACCTTGAAGTTCTATCAATGGGGCATGTTGATTTGCTTGACGTTTATCCATGGCTACATAAATTTTGGCGATGGGTATGGTGGTTTTATTTGGATTCTTGGGACACTCACTCATATAATGATCACCTCTGCATGTCCAACATCCATTCATTGGTCCTTTTTGGTCTTCCTTTCCTCTCTTGAAATTACCTTGTGCCTCTTTCCTAGATGATTTTTGTCTTTTGTCGCCTTTATCTTTTTGACCTTCTGACCCACAGTTCCCTTTATAGTTTTGACCCCCCATAATCTTCTGAGAAGCCTTTCCTTTAGATTGAGTCTGTTGATTTACCCCTTTGTTTATTATCTAAGTAGCTGGAGGAATGAGACTTTTGTTTGTGTTCTTGCTTGCTCTTATGCTTTTCTTCAACGACCTACCTCCATAGCCTAATTTAAGCTTTTAGGTTGAGTGAGCTTGGTTGCATATAGAATATTCTTATTTAATCCCAAGATAAACTTGTTCACCCGATCCTCTTCTTCTTTCATATAAGGCACATGACAGAGTAAGCTCATGAATTTAGACTTGTATTCTGCTATCGTCATTCCCCCTTGGTGTAGTGCATGGAATTTGGTCATCTTTAGGTCTCGATGATGAGCAGAAAAGTACTCCTTGCAAAACTACTCAGTGAACTTGTCCCAAGTTAATTGAATGATATAATAGTTTTTGATTTCTACCAAGTATTCTCACCATAGGGAGGCTTCTCCTTCTAGGTGATAAATGGTGATCCTAGCCTTAGTATTGGCACTCAATTCTATCAACCCAAAATATTTGTTCATTCCTATGAGTCATGCTTCAATGACATCCCCACCCCTAGTCCCATCAAACTTAAGGGCTTGCATTTTCTTCAATTCTCAAACCTTTTCCTACTCCTCATTACGGCTCTAGTAGAGAGTGACTGTAGGTGGTAATTTTGGAGCTTCTCTCATGTTCCTGACTTATATGCACATTGTGCTCCCTATCTAGCTCTTCAGTTTGTATGCCAGTGTTGTGATTAGTTCCTTGCTCCTTATGCCTCGTCAGATCCTTAATTTTTTACTCTTGTGATGCTATTATTGCATGAAGTGCATTCAATTTAGCCTATAATTCTTCAAGTATGGTAGGAGGTGGAGATGACACACCCCTACTTGCTTGTAGCATTTCAACGAGGCTAGGGCTCGTTCCCCTCCATAAGGTTCTCCTCATTGAATTAAATTGATTCTGCAAGAAAAAGAGAGTGTTATTTAATTGTCTTTGTTATTTTGTTTTAAATCTTGTCTTTATCAAATTTAGAATTATGATGAAATTCATATGCGACATATGATTCACAACATTTAAAAAAAACTCCATTCCCATTTCCCATATTCACCATAACACATTATTTTTAAGTATATATATATATATATCTTCATATTTTTCATTAATAGTTAGTAGCTTTTACAAGATGATGTTTATTTAGTACTAGTTCATCGTCGTATACATAGTTCCAGTTACAAGTAGGAGTCTACTCCTCTTTAGGTTCTTCCTCATCTGAGGTTCCCGCATCTACATACATAGTAGCATGGACACAATTATACTCTGAAATTCCTTCCTTAGTGAGAATAGGAGAATTGTGTCCAAAACCAAAAGGGAAGTCCCAAACACTTGAGGGCCTGGGTTTAGGGGTTGGTCGAGGGAATTTCTTGGGTGGTTCATGATCTTTGTTAGGTTTAACCAATCCCTTTCCCTTTTGGAGTTTTGTTGGTTGATCATTTCAGCCAATGGCTCAATGTAAGATATGGTTTCAGTTTTTTGTGTCTGGCCCTAGGGTAATAGGGTCTTTGGATCTTTCTAGTTTCTTTCATTGAGGACATTGTTTTTTTGAGACCTTATTTCCTTTTCTTCCACAACCCGTGACTGTCAATACCAAACAATCATATTAGTGCAACAAAATAGAGAGAACCTAGGTCCTAGTTTTGATTTCTAAGCTCTGATACCTATGTGACAACAACCCCAATGAAAAGAAGAAATTTTGAGCAATTTTTTTCATCATTGCAAGAAAGATTACATAGAAATTTAGCTAACAATTAAAATAGAAGCAAGTGAGATCATCATATACCTTTTAATCATCATGTCAATTACATATCCTTCTAAAACAAGCTTGCTACATTAACCAATAAAATATTACTACCAAAATGAACTACA
The DNA here is from genome assembly GCA_007258455.2 of Sequoia sempervirens. Lineage (NCBI taxonomy): Eukaryota > Viridiplantae > Streptophyta > Pinopsida > Cupressales > Cupressaceae > Sequoia > Sequoia sempervirens. Next base: position 214,753,905 of record VDFB02075321.1, on the reverse strand, counting down.
CATACCTTTAGGGTTTGTGATTCCATAATGCTCCATGAACATGATTGCTTTTGGTTGTGGTGGGGTGCAAAATGATCCCAACCAAAGTGGATTCAAACCCTATCATCCCCTCTAGGTGAATTAAGTGGCTCGTGGTGAGATAGAGAGTTGTCATTCAATCTCATAAGCAATGTATAGAATATCTTCCTAGTGACTAGTTTCCAAGGTGCACCTAGCATTGGTAGACTTAACATGCCTTTCAACAACAATTATAAGGTTCACAGTGAGTTAGTTGTTACCTACTTGAGCTTCTTAGGAATTCTCTTCCTTGCAGTCCATCAAACGGCTAAGCAACCAAGATTATCCATCTTGGCATAGAATGCTCCTAGACTACTATCCATCTCGAGCATGATAGTACTATCCCTAGACACTTGTCAATCTTAAGCATGTTGATACTACTCCTTGACTACTGCCCATCTTGAGCATAAACTTCCCCTAGACACCTATCAATCTCGAGCATGTACTACCCCATGACTACTGTCCATCTCAAGCATAGTACTATCCCTAGACACTTGTCAATCTTGAGCATGTACTGCCCCTTAACACCTACAAATATTGAGCATAGTACTACCCCTAGAATATTTTCCATCTCAAGCATAGTATTTCCCCTATACTTTCATCCATCTTGAGCATAATAATATTTCTTAGCTCATGCTCAACATTGTACTAGAAGGTAGGTTCCTCACTCAAGATTAGTAGGTTCCCATATTAGTCACAACCATGAATGACACTAATAGATATTTCATAAAGGATCAATACATACTCCTATACTCCTTACGGTGCAAGGGAAGGTAACTCTTCATCCCTTAATAGTTTGTGGAGGATATCTTATTCATTATATCCTTTAGGTATAGTTTCAAGACATCGACTTGTAGGGACTACATTTTCATATTACAATAGAATGAATCATTTAAATGAGAATGACTACCCTATCATTTAGTTGATCATAATAGCTATAGGAATTCGTATGGATGGCTGTCCTAACAGCCAACAGTGCAAAGAGGTATTGTGCAGATATTTAATTTGGGGTTGCTATGGATCACTTTAATTTCACTCAAGTGTTGCATACATTCTACCAAATCTCCTTCTTAGTTTAGCATAATGTCAAGAAAGATTTATTTCTTGAATAATATTGATTTATGATACTTGTTCTTGTCAAGGTATATGCTTTAGCATCATGGCATCTTTAGATGCCTCAGATATTGGGGAAACCTCTACAAAGAAGGAATACCTTGTGTTGGGTGAAAATTATGTAATCCCTTTTTAATAGATTACACAACCTTGATTTCAACCACAACTATGTGAGATGTAATCTCTCCTCTCAGAAAGGGGAGGTGCCCCTCTTACTGCTTACTGAAACTAAGTAAAACTAATTAAGTATTCACAAAATGTACACAACAATTATGAGATGGGGGTGTGTCACATTCATACTTCTCTCATTTTTCAGAGAATATGTTATACAATGCTTCATGGTTGGTAGTTCCAATTCGATACAATTTTAAACTAAAAAAAAGAAATAATTCCAATATCTCTATCTTGTCAAAGCAAAGCTTAGAGATACCAACATGATAATAATAAACAATAAAATAAGAAAGAAAAGCTCATGAAGGCACAAATTTGTTTCCTAGCTTTTCACCAGTGGATCCTTGAGAAATGTAACAATTGTCATATTAGAAGCACAAAGTCTTCTTAGATACAACAATTCCATGAACAACATGAACAATTACAAGCACAAAGTCTTGTAGATAATCCACCAATAATTATCCAAACAATACCACAAATTTGAATAAAGAATGCAACACAAATTTTACACAAATTTATTCAAAGCCCTTAGATCTCACACACTAATCGCTGCCAATCTTAATCAAATCCAAAAGACAATTGATCCAACACAAAGTCTGGTATGCAACTTTCTTCTTTATTGATAAAAATAGATACACAAAAATGAACACAAAGTTTCATGTATTTGCTTCTCAAAATGGGCAGCACTTCGTTGGAAAAGATAAAAGATAAAGATTACAAAAGAATTCCCTCCTATCTATAAAAGAGAGGGAAGAGAAAATCTAGGAAAAGTAGATGAGAAAAATTAGGAAAGTTAGGTGAGCTAATTTAGGAAAATCTCACCTAACAAGTCAACTTAGTCAAAAATGTTTTCCATCTTTTTGGGAAAACATCTTTGTTTTTACATGTAGTTACATTTTCTCTTATGACATATAAGATGTCAAAAACTATTTACAAAATGCGTAAATGAAAGAAAAAGCTATCTAACATTGGAGAAAAATAATTTTTCATGGTTCCTTGCATTGGGCGTGGAATTCTTCATATTTCTTCTTTGTCTCTAGGACGAATGCCTCATCTGGACCAGCAGTGTAATCCACAATGGTGTGAACCCTAGTGATTGATCTTCTTGCAGATGAGCGAATCTTCTTGCATCTATCAAGATGTGTCTTGAGATTATCAAGAATTAGCCGTATATTACAAATGACATGCATGGAGGTCTTTGAAAAGTTTGCATCCTCCACTTGCTTCATGAAGGCTTCCTTGTAGATCTATGAAAGTTCACTGGTCGGGAGGAAAATACGATTTCTTCAAGGAGCTTACCCGGTAACTCCTTAATTCCCTTCTCTAGGATAGCACGATGTACTTCGACATCTTCTTGTACTTGGTGGAGATCTTCAATAAGAGACTTGATTACTTGAATGCGGTGCTTGAGGGATTCTCTTACCTCCACATATTTCTCTTTGACCGGAATTACCCCAACTTCCACCAACTTACTGAGCTTTGCCTCTTTCATTCGTGACCAAAATGAGAGGCATTTCTCCATTTCTTTTTGCTCTTGGGAAAGTATTCCTTCTTCCTTATCAAGCTTTGATTTTAGCTTGGCTATCTGAGTGGCCTTTTCATCAGCAACAACTATGACTTGTGAACCATGTTCTATTATTTCATTAATGAAGTCATACAACACTTTACCTTTAGAGGCAAACTTCTCTACCTTATTCACTACTGGGTCGTCAACACTTATGATAGCCAAAGGTTGTACATTTCCTGAAGAGCCTGCAAGCCTCCTCAAAATAGCTGCATAATGCTTGACCTTCTGCTTATACATGTTTCAGGCTTGTTCCATTTTGTCAAGCCTTCCTGCCAACGCATCCAGGACTACTTGTGCATCTAACTTGGCACCACTTTTCCAAGCTAGACTTTCCTAACTATGTAGTCCTCCACATTTGCATCGCCTTCCTCTTGCGAGGGTAGACGAATTGCTACAAACTTATGACCAGTCTTGTCAACATGAAGCCTTGAATATACCTTCACCTTTTTCTTACCCTTGGCTTTTGGAGGGGTTATCTCTTCAAGATCTAGCTCTTCTAGAGAGATCATTTGTTTCTTTCGTTTCAATACTTGAGAGACTAACCAAGGAGGAAGAGAGGAAGTATATGCTTCTTGACTCATCGTCAACTCTTGTGTCACAACTGCTTCTATAGAAATGACTGGTATGGTGACAATTGGGGTAGTATCTGTCATGATTGCTCCAATAGATTGCGCACCAAGTTGACTTTGCAAAGATTAATTCATAAATCTGTCGAATTCAGCTTCAAAAGTGATGTCAAACAATGGAGATGACAAACTGGGGATGGATGATGGAGAGCTTGATAAGATATCAAAATTTTGTATATTTGAAACTGCAGGAGGAGTGGCAAGAACGATTGATGCTGGAGGGGGATAAGAAATGTCCACTGCATGTACAATAGATGTGGGAGGAGGTGATGTAGGAAGAGGAGGTGGAGGAGTGTTAGGATTGGGAGGTGTATGAGGAACATTTGAAGATATAGGCGATGACGTTCAAGGAAGATCTTCAACAATGTTCTCATGAGGAGATAGTTGTTATTCATCATCATACCCAAGTTCCTCTTCATACCTTCCTTTTATCCTTCATCTTTTTCAGATTCCTCTTCTTTTGATGCAGACTCTTCTTCTTAAGATTCTTCGCTTCCATTTCCTTCTTCTTTGGAAGTTTGTTCCTCAGAAGCAACCTCTTTTCCTACTACATGTGTGGGTTTTGACTCCATTGCTTCTTGTTCTTCAACATCTTGTGTAACTTTCTTGCCAACAGTGAACTTGATTCTAGGACCTCTTCGGGAAGAAGAGGGAATAGCTGCTTATTTTTTCTTTGAGCAAAGTTCTAGTTGTTGATTGGTTTCTGCTCCTAGTACTTCTCCTTTTGATTCAATCTTAAAAGCTTTCATTTGGAAACCATGCTTATGCAACCATTCTGCTATGTTGTGCAAGATGGGAGCAAGCCTTTCCCTAATAGAGATACTTTCCTTTTTTGACCATTGAATCGAAGGTAAGGGCCTCTTAGCACTCTCTTCTTCTTCATAGGTGGAGTTCAAGATGTCGCCAAGATCAAGGAAATCCTCTAGTAGATCAACCACACACAACTCTCTGATTTGCTCAACTATTAACCTACAAAATTCCATTTAGCGGATGTCTTCTTCATCCCTACAATCAACCCATATGTCTTCAAAATGATAGACATGCATGTGATCCTTTTTCAATTTTCTCTTCACATCCCGGTAATAAAAATCAAATCTATATTTGTATATCCTAAAGTTATGATCTGCATCTCTGCATAGACTGATTTTTCCTTTTGTACACTGTGTACAATACACCTCCCAATTGTCAGTGGGAACTTGAAACTTGGTTTGTAAATTCTCATATGTTCCTTGTGGACTGATATCAGTTGTTTGCATAGCTCCATGAGTATCCACTTATCAGATGGATATCTGGGCAACATGTAAGGGCACCTAATATAGCAGCCTACCCTCATATAAGTGAAAGTCAGAAATTGAAAAATATACAACCAACCTTACTCACCATTTTGTGTGCCTCATCTAACACCTCTTCTTTTCAAGAGTTGGATCAAAACTGAACAGTAGAGGTGCAATGAAAGCATTTGTGACCCTCCTGAAATGATGAAGACGTTCTTTCATTTTCAACTGATAAAAGTATTCATATATAGGTACAAAATGTCAGTTTCCCTATGTAGATAACCTTGGGAATTGCCTCATCACAACAACAACATACACCAAATAAGAAGTCATGTAGAACTTTAGAGTAGTGGGCACATTTATCAATTTCTCATGAATTTCATCACTGATTTGGGTTTCCTAATCAATATGAGCTTTCTTTCGCCTGATGATCTGAATGTATTCATGCATACACTCCAAAAAATAAGATGACTCAGGAAATCCTTTAACCCTGCTCAGGAGATTAATCATGTCCCTAACATCCTCTTTGAATTCACTTCGAGGAATCCCCTTCGACCATCTTGAGATAGTGGAACTAGGTGTTTTCAACCATTGGTTAATCAAATTTTTAGCCTTAGTTGGATAAACCTCATGTTCCTATTGCATTGAAATCTTTGTGTATTGTTCCATGTGGGGAACTCTGAAAACAATGTCAAAGAATTCAGGGTCTAGTCTCATCATCATTTGTCCAGAGGAATCTATTAGACTTCTGCTCTCTTCGATGTAGTGGAATGCAACTTGGAGAATGAACTCTCTATTATGGGCAAATTTCAGGAATGTGGACACCAGATGCAAGTTGCTATGGACAATGGCTCTCAAGTTGTCTTCCAAGGGATTTTGTTCAATTATTTTTACAAATTCTTCAAGATCCTGATGACCAACTTCGGTGTCCTTGATTTCGTCCACCTTCGAGATCACCACTGTAGGGGAAAAGACACCTTGGTATTTATATTTCATTTTTCCCTCCTTTTTAGAAGACAATGGAGGCTTCTTTGTTGTCATCTAGAAGAACCAAGATCAAAGGATATCACCTTCAGGATCACTTGACGAGATCTGGAGAGAAACTGCAAGGATGGTGAATCAACATATGTTAGGTGAAACTGTAACATTGGGAAGCATGAGGTAAGCAAGCAATGTGGAGCAAGCATGAAATGAGCAATTTTACATGAAAAATGGAGCGTGAGAAAATAAATGGGGTTCAGAGAGCAAGTGGAGTGATTTCAGAGTGTTAATGGAAAAAGTTGTCTTATATGTAGGAGCGCTAATCTACATCTTGAGATGTTGATTTACATGTAAGGGCACTAATTTTTAGCACTCCTAAATGTCTCTACATTTGATATGTCAAAAGTGTCAAGGCGTTGAAAATCAATGCCTTGACATGTCTTCTCACTTGGAAAAGGTTGAAGTGTAAGGGCGGCCAAAAATAGTGCCTCTGTATTTTGAAAGAAAGTGCACTATCATGCTTGAGCACTGAATTTTCTCACTCGAGCATATCCTACTTTGTTGCAAAATCATGTTCAAGCGGGCAAAAACAATGCTTTTGCATCTTGAGGACCAGGCACTCCATTTAGGAGTAGTGATTTCCATCGCTCCTACATGGAGTTTTGAAAATGCTTTAAGTGAAATGGTGGTAAGTTTCACCGCTATGACATTTTGGTGTGAAGAAGACTTGGTGTTCGGGCGGTGAAAATTACCGCTCAAACACCAAGGGTGATGATCTTCATTAAAAAAATTTGAAGACTTCATCATGTTGAATGAAACAATTTCGCCACTTGAAGAATTGGAGCTTAGATGAAAATTTGAAGGTCAAGAGACAAGAATGGGGAATGGTGAAGAGAAACAAAAGCCAGGGCATGAAGAAGGGAAAGCCAGAAAAAACAAGGCGTGACCTTACAAAAGGAAAAAAAATCAAAACATAAAGAGATGTAACCCTAAGCAAAGAAAAAAATATGATTGGCAACATGTGAAAAATAATTTACAGAGCTTCTTAAGAATAAATAGGGAGAAAAACCAACAGAGGGGAAGAAACGATGAAGTACCTGTGAGAAAATGCAAATGTTGAAAAACCCTAGCTTGAGAAATCATGAAAAGATATTCGGTCGCGACCTTGTTTGGAGTTGGAGAAAGACCAGCTCGATGAGGAAGAAAGAAATGGTGAATTGAAACGAGGAAGGATTAACTTAAGATCACTTTTAAGTGATTTAAAAGTGTCATAAATGAACTCGACATGCGCATTAATGAAGGCACATAAAATGGTGGAATACATGCAATGTGGAGAAAATCACCGTTTGTGCATGTGGTAAACTTGACAAACCAAAAAGTGCACAAGTGGTGATTTTTACCGCTTGTGCATTTTTGGAAGAGGGAGCAAAGTGTAGGAGCGCTAATTTTCGGTGCTCTGACACTTGGAGTTGGAAAATTAACTAAGGCACATGTAGGAGAATTAATCTTCAACGCTCTGACACGTTTGACAATTTGACTAACTCTCAAGGGTTGAGAGTTCATGAAGATGCTCGTTTCAAAGCTCTTCAAAAGATAGACAAGGGGAAACACTCAAACGAACTATTTGAGATTTAGACAGCGCATCGAGGTGAATTAAAATTCGCCTCATTTTACGTGCTTGAAAACCATGAAACTATGAAGCGAAAAAGCTTTGTAGGGGGGTTATCCATGAATCAAGCGCTGCTAGATTCCATGATAACAACTGGCTCCAACTTGGGATCTTCCTTCAACTGTTCTTTGAAAGGAATGAAGGGAGAAGAAATCCAGAATTCAATTGCCTTTATCCATCGATTGGGCATAGATTCAAGTGACAACAACAAAAAGACGCAAGGACTAAAATAAAAATATTTACATTTGAACACCTTTCGCCTTACTGTGTAAAGTGTTTGAGATGTTGCCCGCTATGAGGAAGGGAAAATGGCATTCCATCTTCGTATGCCAATAGAAACTGTTTTCACCATGCAACTAATGAACTTTGAAAGGTCATGTCCATAGTGAATCAAACTTCTTGTGCATATGGCTCTCTTCACTTGTCCCATAAGAGAACAAGATCACCAATTTTAAAATCATGAGACTTGGCGTTCTTGTCAAAAATCTTTTTGACTTGGTCCTGATGCTCCGCGATGCGGTTAGCCACCTAAACTTGATTCTCTTCCAATTCGGAGAGATACATTATTTGCTTGTCGACTGAATTATTAAAAGTCTCATCCTCAATGGCTTTAGCCAATTTGAGGGTTGGAAGTTCTAAGGTTATGGGAATTTTTGCATTCAACCCGTACAATAGTTGGAAATGAGACATACCAATTGCCCGCTTTGGAGTTATTATGTCTGCCCACAAAGCATCATACAAAGCTTTGTGCCACAAACGCTGATTCTCATCCACAAGCTTGCGGATTATAGTCACCAAATTTTTATTGCTTGATTCAGCCTGACCATTACCTTGTGGGTAATAGCCAGAAGAATGTGACAAAGTTATGCCATATTCAAAACAAAACTCAGTTATCTCACTTGATGAGAAGGCAAAAGCATTGTTAGCAACAATTTTGTTCAGTACAACGCACCTGGAAATGATATTTTCTTTTAAGAAACTACATACCACTTTAGAAGTAGCATGCTTAGCCAGAATTGCTTCCACCCACTTGGTGAAGTATTCGGTTGCAGTTAGGACATAGGTGTGTCCTGCACTTGATGGTGGATTCACCACACCGATGAAATCAATTCCTCACTGCTGGAAGGGTTCTTCAATAACAATTGGTTTTAGAGGAAAAGCTGCCAGCTTTGGCTTACCTACAAGCTGTTGACATAGTTCACATTTATGCACCCAAGAGTACACATCCTGGAAAAGTGTGGGCCAGTAGTACTTTTTTCTCAGGACTTTGTGAGCAGTAACCGGTGCTGAAAAGTGTCCTCCACATACTAAGTCATGATATGACTTCAACAATATTTCCCGTTGTTCTTCATCAACACATCGTAAGAAAGTTCCATCCAATGCACGTTTGTACAAACCATTGTCCCATAAGACAAAGTTTTTTGAATTTTGTTTGATGGTCCTTTTCTCCTTTGGAGTCAAATGATCAAGAAATTCCCCATAAGTGAGAAAATGGGCAATATTGGAATACCACTCATCAGTTGTACTAACAAATAACACCATTGGAAGTTCACTTGGATCTGACTCAGTCTCTGAAATTTCTTCATTAGGATTATTTTCAACGATGAGCTGACATAGTCCTTGCCCACAAATAAACTTGGTAGGCTTGATTTGCATGTCATATTCTTGAACCTTGGCAATCCAATTGCCTCTTTTCATTCCAAACTCCTGTTGTGTTAAGATGGACTTAACGGTTGAATCTGGAACTAGGACTTTGACATGGCTATTAAGAATGTAGAATTGGAAATGTTTAACAGCTTTGACCATGAAAAAATCAAGTTTATCCATCTGGGAATATTTCAATTCATAATTCTTTAGAGGGAAGCTCATGAATGCAATTGGAGATTCAAAACCCTCACTGTTTTCTTGCACTAGAATTGCCGAAAGTGTATGCTCGGAAGCATAACTATACATAGTGAATTCTTTGGTGTAGTTTGGGCAGACTAACAATGGCGCATGAGCAATGGTCTCCTTGATATCATCGAAAGCAACTTTTCCTTTTGTCATCCAATGAAAAGTGGTATTACCTTTCATCATATTAACAATATGACAAGTCTTTTCTACAAAGTTTGGAAGGAATCTTCGTAGAAAGTTTACTTTGCCAAAGAAGGAATGGACAACCTTCTTGCTTGATGGCAGAGTGAGTTATTTGATACTTTTAACTCTTTTTGAGTTAATCTTGATTCCTTCTGTAGATACCAAGTGACCAAGAAGTTTACCTTTTGTAACCCCAAAAATTTACTTTTTGGTGTTCAAGGAAATACCATGTTGTCGGTATCTCGCCAAGATTTTCCTTAGATGGTAAAAATGTTCATGACGCTTTTTAGAAAAAACCATAAGATCATCAAGATACACCACAATGAACTTACCCATCACATCATGAAAAGACAAGTCTATAGCTCATTGAAACGTGGCACCAACATTGATCAGGCCAAAAGGCATTCTACGATATGCAAAGGTACCCCATGGTGTTGTAAAAGTCGTCTTGTGTTGATCACTTGAATTGACTTTTATCTGGTTGTAATCGGAAAAATTTCCAACATGGAGAGCATTTCAGATCCGGTCACATTTTGAAGAACTTGGTCCATCACTAGAAGAGTAATTATCCTTTAGTGACAACTAGTTCAGATTTATGAAAGCCACACAAATACGGATCTCACCATTTTTCTTATGAAAGGGAACAATATTTTCTATCCATGTTGAATGATGGATAGGAAATATTATTCGGGCGTTCAACATTTTTCAAATTTCTGCAAGATTGTTCCAAAAATATTTGGGTTGTATTGCCTTTGATTTTGTTTATAAGGCAATGCTCCAACCTTTAGGGGAATGTTGTGTTGCACCTCCTTTGGCCGGAAGGATTTCAGATCTTCATACGAATATGCTAAGACATCCATAGATTCTTGTAACAACTTAGAAAATTGCTTCCTTTCTTCGACCATGCAACACTTGCCAATGTTTACCATCTTAGGATCTACTTCAGTTCCTAAGTTGATCTGTTCAACCTCATTAGATGAATCAGAGTCTAAGAGTTGTTTCTTGACATAGCGATCATGCTTATCAAAAAAAATCTCTAGAGATACCAACCCCTTGGGAATTTTATTCCCTTTAGGCTGCAAGAACTCTTCACTCATAACTGGATCCATATTAGACATGGATTCTCGGTGTGGAGAATCACTTCCTTCAAAGTACAATTCATCAAATTTTTCTACCTTCTCCAAAAAGGAAACAATTTGATGATCGTCATTGAAAATTTTCCAGTTCTCTGAATTATCAGGAACACTTGGGCGGAAAACCAACTCGATGGTATAGATGGAACCTTGAAAGTCTTTATGCGGTATCAAGAATGTGGCCGAAACTGCTAAGGAATCAACTATGTCATTATATTCCCTTGGAACTACAGATATATCAAAAGCCTCAAACTCCTCAATGTAATCCCAAACAAGATTGCAATAATGCCTAAGTCTTTCATTTTTTGTTTGGTACAAATTCCTTACCTAACATACTATCAACTCGGCATTGCCTCGAGCATGGAGATTTTTGAACCTTTCTTTCGTGCAACTTGCATTCCTAATAACAAAGCTTCATATTCGGCAGTGTTATTAGTGTTGTCAAACTGTAATTTGAAAGAGAAAGGGAAAAAAATTCCTGTAGGGGAAATGAAAACCATTCCCTCTCCAAAACTGGTGGAAGAGCAACTACCATCAAACTTGAGTAACCAAACGTCATTTGGGTCACCAATATTGACAATATTAAAATTTGTATCTTCATCATATGATGAAGCTTCATTATTTGAGATAGAAAAATCATCTGATGATGACTCATTTGTTTTTGAGGAAGAATCATCACTCTCCAACTCATGTCTTGTTGAAGATTCACCAACCTATTTTGTTTGTAGATAATACGTTCCAATGCCTATAGACTCAAATAGAATTTGAGCTCTTGGATCATCGGATTGAGTTACTAAAAATTTTGACTTCCTTTCAGGAATCAATTTCTACATCACGCCTTTCACAGGTATCCTGGCTTCAGACATGTCCATGTTTAGTTCACCTCCAACATCTTTACAGAAATTGCGTCCAAGGAGGATTTTGTAAGATGTTGGCATGTTGGCTATTAGAACTATCATCTTTATTTTCTTTTATGGGTACACAACAAATGCGTACTGCACATCTTTGATCTAACTGATCAAGGGTACTTGTTTCTTCTCCATGGGGAAACAACGGCTAAAGGTTTTGGTCAGATTCAAGCTTAAGGAAGTAGCTACCTTAGTTGGCATCACATTATCTGATGTGTCAGAATCTATAACACAGTTGCTTAATTTAAAAACATTGAAAAGTAAAGAAATAAAGAAATAAAGAATGGATCAATACACCCATATGCAACTGGAGGGGTAGAAACAAGGTTATTTTGTGGCATCTGGGGCTTTGGAGCAGCAGGAACATCAGGAGATGGATCCTGATTTGGGGTAATTCCTTTATCTTTCATGAACTTGACAAGCCTATCAAATTGGTCGGGATTAGCTTTGAGGTACTTAGCCTCAGACATTTGGACCTTGGTTTTCTTGCCATGGTCAACAATTTCGAAAGCCTAGAAAGAATTTTGTAAAGTAGATGAGGTAACTTCACTAATAGGTTTAATAAAAGGCACACTAGTCTTTGAAATTGGGGGATTGGCTTTGGGAACAACGGGAACTAACGGAGGGGGACAGGGAGCACTTACTTGTTGGTTTGTTGCCTTCCATGGTTGCTAAGGGAGAGGAGACCCTCTTTTGGAAATAGTAACTAGCGGCTTCTCCTTTCCTGGTGGAGCAACAACTTGAGCTTGATCAAGCTGATTTTGTTATTGCTGCGTAAAAATAACGTACATGTCTGTCACTAGGTCCTCATTAGTTTTATTTTCCATTTGCAAGTAGCCAATGTTGGAGTCACTAGCTAATTCCATTTCTTTGTCTTGAAAGAGATCAACACTTTCTTCCACAAGACAATCCGGCTATGCTTATTCATCTTGTTCAACCTCATAGTATCATGTTGTAGTATTATTAGGTGGAGCTTCTAGAGTGAGTCTTCCTTGGGGTGCTAGGAGGAAATTTTGATTTATGTTTCCAACATAGTTGGGAAAAGTCCTCCTTGGCATGTCCTTGTAGGTATTGTTGTTGGAAACTTTCTTTTTCAAAGCCAAGATTTTGTTTTCCAACCTTTGGACCATGGGATCAGTGAAGTTGGAACTAGCATTAGGAGCATTGGCATTAGATGTTGAATATCCTGATGCTTTCATCCTTTTGTTGGTGTTGGTGTTCATCCTTATTTCTCTAGCAAGGATCATATTGTCTTCAAGACTGGTAGCTAATTGTTGAGTTGCTTCAATGTTGGCAAGATTGTCCCTACGCAAGAAGAAACTTACTTTGGGGAGTTGTGCATTGATGAAAAAGCACTTCAAATTATGATTTGTTGGTCTTGCATCGTTTGGGATCCACGTCACCAGCTTGTTGAACTTATCCATGAACTCACGCATGGGTTCATGGGATTCTTTCTGCATGGTTGTGAGTTGTGCCAATAAGGCATGTGCATCTTCAGCAGGTTTGAATCTTTGTTCAAACTTGGTGCGAAGAGTGGCCTAGTTGGTGACTGAAGTAGTCGGAAGAGTATAGAACCATTTGAAAGCAACCACTTGGAGAGATTCAATGAACAATCTTACAGAAATGTCTTCATGCTCTATGTCGAGAACACCACAAATGATGTAGAAGGCAGAAATTTTTTCATCAGGATGTTGTTTGTTGTCGCCTAGAAACTTTGGAAAATGCTTTCTCAAAACACATGGAAGTTCATGCAAAGGTGCAGCCAAATAGAGGGGACCGAAAGCATTTCCCCATGGTCCTAGAGGTGGTGCATCCATGATAGGTTGCATGATAGGTACTTGCACCGAAACTCTGTGGAAAATAGAGGATTCGCTTGGAAGAGGAGATCTTAGCCTTCGTGGAGGATAACTTGTGTGTTTCAACGATGACCTTACTCGCAGACAAGTATGTGGACAATTATGTTGCAACAATTCTTCAAAAAGTGGATCTGCTACCCCTTGAGCCCTCAATCCTCGCATATACCTTCTATCCGCCAAAAAGTAGATCTAAAAAAGATAGAGATTAAAAATAACAATATACAAGATCACAATAAGATACTGGAAAACTTATTCACTTCAACTAAAAGCATGAGGCTTTAATTGTGTGTGTCGTTCCCTAGGAAATTCGCCAAAAAAACTGTTGGGTGAAAATTATGTAATCCCTTTTTAATAGATTACACAACCTTGATTTCCACCACAGCTGTGTGAGATGTAATATCTCCTCTCAGAAAGGGGAGGTTCCCTTCTTGCTGCTTATTGAAACTAAGTAAAACTAATTAAGTATTCACAAAATGTACACTACAATTATGAGATGGAGGTGTGTCACATTCATACTTCTCTCTTTTTTTAGAGAATATGTTTTACAATGCTTCACGGTTGGTAGTTTTGTTTCTATACAAATTTAAACTAAAAACAAAGCAGTAATTCCAATATCTCTATCTTGTCAAAGCAAAACTTAGAGATACCAACATGATAATAATAAACAATAAAATAAGAAAGAAACGCTCATGAAGGCACAAAGTCGTTCTGTATATTTTCACCAATGGATCCTTGAGAGATGTAATAATTGCCATAATAGAAGCAAAAATTCTTCTTAGAGACAACAATTCCATGAACAACATGAACAATTACAAGCACAAAGTCTTGTAGATAATCCACCAATAGTTATCCAAACAGTACCACAAATCTGAACAAAGAATGCAACACAGTTTACATAGATTTATTCAAAGCCCTTAGATCTCACACACTAATCGCTTCCAATCTTAATCAAATCCAAAATACAATTGATCCAACACAAATTATGGTATGCAAATTTCTTCTTTATTGATCAAACTAGACACACCGAGATGAACACAAAGTTCATGTATTTGCTTCCCAAAATGGGCAGCACTTCGTTGCAAAAGATAAAAGATAAAGATTACAAAAGAATTCCCTCCTATTTATAAAAGAGAGGGAAGAGAAAATCTAGGAAAAGTAGCTGAGAAAAATTATGAAAGTTAGGTGAGCTAATTTAAGAAAATCTCACCTAACAAGTCAACTTAGTCAAAAATGTTGTCCATCTTTTTGGGAAAACATCTTTGTTTTTACATGAAGTTACATTTCCTCTTATGACATATAAGATGTCGAAAACTATTTACAAAAAGCGTAAATGAAAGCAAAAACTATCTAACACTGGAGAAAAAGAAGTCTTTATGGTTCCTTGCATTGGGCATGAAAGTCTTCATATTTCTTCTTTGTCTCCAGGATGAATGCCTCATCTGGACCAACAGTGTAATCCACAATGGTGTGAACCCTAGTGATTGATCTTCTTGCAGATGAGTGAATCTTCTTGCATCTATCAAGATGCATCTTGAGATTATCAAGAGTTAGCCATATATCACAAATGGCATGCAAGGAGGTCTTTGAAAAATTTTCATCCTCCACTTGCTTCATGACGGCTTCCTTGTAGATCTGTGAAAGTTCACTGGATGAGAAGAAAATACGATTTTCTTCAAGGAGCTTACCTGGTAACTCCTTAATTCCCTTCTCTAGGATAGCATGATGTCCTTTGACATATTTTTGTACTTGGTGGAGATCTTCAATAAGAGACTTGATCACTTGAATGCGGTGCTTGAGGGATTCTCTTACCTCCACCTATTTCTCTTTGTCGGGAATTACCCCAACTTCCACCAACTTACTGAGCTTCGCCTCTTTCATTTGTGACCAAAACAAGAGGAATTTCTCCATTTATTTTTTCTCTTGGGAAAGTATACCTTCTTCCTTATCAAGCTTTGATTTTAGCTTGGCTATCTGAGTGGCCTTTTCATCAGCAGTAACTATGACTTGTGAACCATGTTCTATTATTTCATTAATGAAGTCATACAACACTTTACCCTAGAGGAAAACTTCTCCGCCTATTTCATTGCTGGGTCCTCAACACTTATCATAGCCAAAGGTTGTGCATTTCCTGAAGAGCTTGCAAGTCTCCTCAAAACAGCTGCATAATGCTCGGCCTTCTGCTTATACATGTCTCGGGCTTGTTCCATTTTTTCAAGCCTTCCTGCCAATGCACCTAGGACTACTTGTGCATTTTCATTGGCACTTTAATTTGTTACTTTGTCGAGCTAGACTCTCGTGACTGTGTAGTCCTCCATGTTTACATTGCCTTCCTCTTGCGAGGGTAGACCAATTTCTACAAACTTATGACAAGTCTTGTCAATATGAGCCTTGAATATACCTTCGCCTTTTTCTTACCCTTGGATTTTGGATGGGTTATGTCTTCAAGATCTAGCTCTTTTGGAGAGATCATTTATTTCTTTCATTTCGATACTTGAGAGACTAACCAAGGAGGAAGAGAGGAAGTATATGCTTCTTGACTCACCATCAACCCTTGTGTCGCAGCCACTATAGAAATGACTGGTATGATGACAATCGGGGTAGTATTTGTCATGATAACTACAGTAGATTGCACACCACGTTGAATTTGCAAAGATTCATTCATAAATCTATCAGATTTAGCTTCAAAAGTGATGTCAAAAGATGGAGATGACAAACTGGGCATGGATGATGGAGAGCTTGATAAGATATCAACAATTTGTATATTTGAAACTACAAGAGGAGTGGCAAGCACAATAGATTCTGGAGGGGGATGAGAAACATCCATTTCATGTACGATAGATGTGGGAGGAGGTGATGTAGGAAGAGAAGGTGGAGTGTTAGGATTGGGAGGTGTATGAGGAACATTTGGAGTTATAGGCGATGACATTCAGGGAAGATCTTCAACAATGTTCTCATGAGGAGATAGTTGATGTTCATCGTCATGCCCAAGTTCCTCTTCATTACCTTCCTTTTCTCCTTCATCTTTTTCAGATTCCTCTTCTTCTATAGACTCTTCTTAAGATTCTTCGCTTTTGTTTCCTTCTTCTTCAGAATTTTGTTCCTCAGAAGCAACCTCTTTTCCTGCTCCATGTGTGGGTTCAGACTTTGTTGCTTCATGTTCTTCAACAACTTGCATAACTTTCTTGCCAATAGTGAACTTGATTCTAGGAACTCTTCGGGAAGAAGAGCGAATAGCCGATTCTTTTTTCTTTGAGCGGAGTTCCAGTTGTTGATTGGTTTCTACTCCTAGTAGTTATCCTTTTGATTTGGTCTTAAAAGATTTCATTTGGAAACCATGCTTATGCAACCATTCTACTGTGTTGTGCAAGATGGGAGCAAACCTTTCCCTGATAGAGATACTTTCCTTTTTTGAGCATTGAATCGAAGGTAAGGGCCTCTTAGCAATCTCGTCTTCTTCATAGGTGGAGTTCAGGATGTCGCAGGATCTTGGAAATCCTCTAGTAGATCAGCCACACCTAGCTCTCTGATCTGCTCAACTGTTAACCTACAAAAGTCCATTTTGCGGATGTCTTCTTCATGCCTGCAATCAGCCCATATGTCTTCAAAAAAATAGACATGCATTTGATCCTTTTTCAATTTTCTCTTCACAGCCTGGTAATCAAAATCAAATCTATATTTGTATGTCCAGATAGTTAGGATTTGCATCTCTGCATAGACTGATTTTTCCTTTTGTACACTATGAACAGTATACCTCCCAATTTTTAGTGGGAACTTGAAACCTGGTTTGTGAAATCTCATGCGTTCCTTGTGGACTGATATCAGTTGTCTGCACATCTCCATGAGTATCCACTTATCTAATGAATATCTAGGAAACATGTAAGGGCACCTAGTATAGCAACCTACCCTCATAAGTGAAAGTCAGAAATTGCAAAAATATAAAACCAACCTTACCACTGTATGCCTCATCTAAGACCCTCTTCTTTTCGAGAGTTGGATCAAAATTGAACAACAGAGGTGCAAAGAAGGCATTTGTGACCCTCCTGAAATGATGAAGACTTTCTTTCAGTTTCAACTGATAAAAGTATTCATATATGGGTACAAAATGTCAATTTCCCTATGTAGATAACCCTGGGAATTTCCTCATCACAACAACATATACCAAATAAGAAGTCATGTATAACTTCAGAGTGGTGGGCACATTTATCAATTGCTCATGAATTTCATCACTGATTTGGGTTCCCCAATCAATATGAGCTTTCTTTCTCCTAATGATCTAAATGTATTTATACATCCACTCCTAAAAATGAGATGACTCAAGCAATCCTTTAACCCTGCTCAGGAAAGTAATCATGTCCCAGAAATCCTCTTTGAAGTCACTTCGAGGAAGCCCCTTTGGCCATCTTGAGATAGTGGGCCTGTTGATGTGATTTTTGTGACCGTACCAACACAGAATAAGGTTGCCAATGGCTACCCTATTCTCTCTTGATCAAAGTATCCAACATGCTAAGATTGTGAGAGAGTTTGTGGGTTCAACTCCAAGGTTCCTTCTAGGCGGTGGATAGTCTCAGTTTACTTGATGTGATTTGTTGGTATTTCAAGGGGACTTACACAATTGTTCAATAACGGACAACAGATAGCAGATTAAAGGGCTTCACGTGGTTCGAATGATTTGGAAGGTAAGTGCAAGTTTCCTAAGACTAACCAAAAATGAACTAAATTTAAAATGGTTGTAGGGATAAGAAGGTTCTAATCTACTCTAAGGTGTGGGACATGGTGATCAATTCTCGCAAACTTCAACTGGGCCTTGCTTTGCCTCACTTCGGACAGCTTCCACAAAACCCGTGCAATCTTCAGAGGAGTAATCAAAAGTATTCAAATCATGATTCAGCATGAAGACACCATCACAATGACGCATGCCAACATGTAAACCATAATCGAAGTTAAGTTCACAATGTTCCAGTTGACCACGCAAGGCGAACCCATCGTCATCGAGCCCGCTAGTGGTATGGATAAGAAATTTTTTGTTCAAATTGAGCACCACATTCCACAATTACTAAGTACTTGCATGAAATGAAATCTACTTTACTTTAAGATACTTCAAGATTCTACGTGAATTGGAAGGACGAAGAAGCCTCGCTAGCTACTCATAACAAAGAAGAGATCACCATCAATGAAAACTCTTTTATTATGAAAGTGTTCACAACAACTTCTTACAAAGTATTCAAATGGAAGACTTTCCTTCCTTTTCAATCTAAGCTAGACTATCAACCTATGCTACTCTATTCTATCAATCTCTCTCTATTCCTTCTCTGCTATTCTAATTTCTAGTACAAATGAGGGGGGATGCCCCTTTATATAGTTGGCCAAGTCCAGTGGATGGATTAGATTACAATCAGATGGATGGCCCAAATTGTGCCATCTCAGCCCTAACCCTAAAAAGAGGATTGGAGTAATAAATGAATAATTAATGTCCACCATCCTCTAGAAGATTCTTGTTCATAGACGCGTTCACATTGCTCTTGTTCCTCTTCTTGACTGCAAATTCGATGAGTCTGATAGTCACTGCTTCAACTCCTTGAATGGATATGGCAGGCATGTTCTTGATCTAACTCCAAGGCAACAACTTATTTCTTGTGCTCAATGATGATTTTCTCCTTGATGTTGTTCTTCAACTTTGAAGTACTTGATGGTGACCATTAATGCTTGGGTTTCCATCTTTCCCTCCATCCTGAGCTTTGAAAACATTTCTTCTTCGCCACTTGAGTTGGGCACATACTAGGTCTCAACACTTAGCCATTTCTTCCAAGTACTTGGGTCATCCCCCCAAGTCATCATGCCTTGGCCTCGGTGGTCACCTTGCAAAACAAGCAAGGAGAAGAGCATCAAAACACCTCATAATATAAACTCACCTTACTTACCTGATTCATGCTTTAACTTCCAAGGTCTGAGTGATCTCCAGATCTAATAGGGCTCATCATTTTTCTCTAGCCAACTTTGCTTTCTTCATGATTTTTCAACATCTGTAGGCTGGTCATATAACACCTGTACATCATATTACAATGCCTTAGACAAATTTCATCTTCTTCAAGGGTGCATCTGGAGACTTGAGCTTCCATTTTCATTCCTTAGAGAATTTCACCTATCTTAGACTCCTTGGGTGTAGTTCACTTTAGCACTTTGAAATCAACTTGTGAAAATATTAATTTAATTGCTCCCTTTTTATTTCACTGGATGAGGCGTTCACTTTGATATTTCATCCAACTCTAGCTCAAGAAATTTGTTTTCATCAAGAATTTGATCAAAAATCATCTAGGCACCCAACTTCAATCCACCAGCCAAGGCATTTTATTTTCACCAACATTTCTTTATTTTCCTTAGAAAATTTCTCAAATTTTCCTTAGGAAATTCATCAATCTGGTGCCCATCAAAAATATTCACCTCGGAATCCTTGGCAAGCTGTGGAAGACTTTGAAATCATTTCCTTATCGCAGATGTTTGATACCCAAAAGAAAATTCCCTTCAGAAAGCGTCAAATTCATGTGTACAAACGAAGGGGTACATTTAATTTTTTGAATTTTTAACCTTAGAAAAATATTTTGCCATTAAATTTATTCTCATTCTTCATCTCTGGGTATATTTTCTTGCTTGGCCTTCATCAACCTCACAAAGTTAGCACACTCTAACTTCTTCTCACCAATTTTATCCATGCCACGGAAAATTTCATTACCTTCTCAAGCCTGGGCGTATTTTCTAGAGGATAAATTTCAACAATTAAAAAAAAAATTCAAGTTTCATCACAAGCATGGGTGCATTAGAGGGGTCAAGGAGGATCTTCAACACTTAACACATTTTTCTCAGAGCTAACATCTTCAATATTCTAGGCACATTTCACATACTAAGCAGGAATTAACACTTAGAAATTTTTCCATAGCCACCTTAGACTTGGGCGCATTTAGCATATGGAGGAGGAATTAACACCAATGCCTTAGCTTATGTCTTGACCTTGCTTCCAACATGGGCACATTTCACATGTGTAGGAGGATTTAACACCATGCCTTTTGTCTTTTCCTTACCATCCTTCCTTGAGGGCGCATTTGAGGTATGGAGGAGGATTTAACAAACACTTAGAAACTTTTTCATCACCCTATTCTTCCTTGGGCGCATTTTGAGGGAGGAGGAGGATGTTTTCATGCCTTAGAAACTTTTCTATCAAACTCCTGACATGAGGGTGCATTTAGGGTTGTCTGCGGGATGTAACTAACACTTAGATTTTTATTCCATCACCTGCTTGAGCTGATGGCGCATTTTGAGGGTCAAGGAGGATTTTGCAAACACTTAGAATATTTTCTATTCACTAGCTGAGATGAGGGCGCATTTGAGGGGTAGAGGTGGACTTAACTCTAGACTTAGAATTTTTTCAGCCATCACTTCTCTCCTTGGGCGCATTTGAGGGGGTGAGCAGGACAAACTCCAGACTTAGAATTTTTTTAACCTTCTGCCAGTCATCTTGGGCGCATTTGAGGGGGTGAGCAGGACAAACTTCAGACTTAGAATTTTTTCAAACTTCTGCCAGTCATCTTGGGCGCATTTGAGGGGGTGAGCAGGACAACCTTCAGACTTAGAATTTTTCAACCTTCTTCCAGTCATCTTGGGCACATTTGAGGGGGTGAGCAGGACAAACTTCAAACTTAGGCATTTTTCCGGCTTGCTCGCTCTTGATTTACTATATTTAGTAAGTCTTTTGATTTTCACCCTTCTGAAGCTTGGATTGATTTAGAATTTTAAGCACAGGACCTTCATGACCTAAGTGATCTGTTCACACTGCCATCTTGAGTTGACTTGCTATTTATAGCATGTTTCTGAAGGTACTTTACTATTTATAATAATTGCTCAGTTTCATGACTTCCCCTACTCCGTTTCACTTGAAATTTGGATGGTGTGACCTTCATCGGTAGACTTGCCCGTTCACACTGGTGCCTACTGCTGACTTACTATTTATAGCCTATTTCAAGAGTGTCTTACTATAAATAGCAAGTGCACCGATTGCCTTCAAATTTTACCGGTGAATAGCTTGAAAGATACTGATCGCAGTGGGATACACCAGTTTTCAAAAATTCTGGCATTTTACCCCTCTTTTTGGGTCTTGAAGCTGGAAACCCTAATCTGACTTGCATGTCGATCAAACGACCTTCGTTTGACTCCATTTATGTTGCACTTCACCCTATTTGTGATACTAATGTGCTGGGAAGCTGCCAGAATGGACCTACTAAAAATAGTAAGTCTCTGAAAAGTGATCATCTCCGCTTGCATGTCACATCACTGCGTAGCTCTTGAAAAACCCATAAGGAATAATCTAACATGCGCTAAAAATCCCTGCATGCAAACCATAAAAATAGCCTTTGAAGACGGCTCCTAAAAAATTCCTAATCCTAGTTTGCATGTTATACCACTGTGAAGCCCTCGAAAAACCCACAAGGAATGTCAAGACAGGCAAATAAAATTTCAACATGCAAACCCTAAAAATAGCCTCTAAAGGCTGAATACTGAAAGTCATCCTCTCATTTTGCATGTTATATCATTGTGTAGGTCTTAGAAAACCTAGAAATAATCTTCACACATGCATTGAAAAACTTCGCATATAAACCCTAGAAACAACTCCTGAAGGTGAACTTGCTAAAAATAGAAAGTTGTCAGTTCTGGCTCAAAATTTGCAGACAAACAGCCTGACGTGCTCTGAATGCAGTGTTGTTGATAAGACTTCAAAAGTGCTGAGAAAATGTCCCAAATTGGGCTCTTACTAAAAATAGTAAGTGGTTGGAACTTGGTGAAAATTTAGTGGAAACTTGTTTGTAGCCCTACTAACAATAATGTTAGTCTCAGATTCCAATAGCCAAACTTGATTTGACCTCAAACTAGCATGAAGAAAGCAAACCCTAATTATCATACTTGGCCAAAACCTCAATTGACACTCAAAGAGGAGCATATCCCCGGAAAGGCAGACAACAAAATAAGAGAAACAAAGAGAAAAATAAAGCCAAAAGACCCAAACGAAGCAAAAATTAGGGGGTCTCCATGCTGAATGGGGTGATGTGTGAAAAGGTCACAACAGGGCCTAGGTGTTTTCAACCATTGGTTGTTAATCAAATTTTTAGCCTTAGTTGGATCTGTATCATAAACCTCTTGTTCCTGTTGCATTGAAATCTTTGTGTATTGTTCCATGTGGGGAACTCTAAAAACAATGTCAAAGAATTCAAGGTCTAGTCTCATCATCACTTGTCTAGTGGAATCTATTACACTTTTTCTCTCGTGGATGTAGTGGGATGCAACTTGGAGAATGAACTCTGTATTATGAGATGTTGGGAATGTGGACACCAGGTGCAAGTTGTTATGGACAATGGCTCTCAAGTTGTCTTCCAAGGGATTTTGTCTAGTTCTTTTTACAAAGTCTTCAAGATCCTGATGACCAACTTCGGTGTCCTTGATTTCGTCCACCTTCGAGATCACCACTGTAGGCGAAAAGACACCTTGGTATTTATATTTCATTTTTCCCTCTTTCTTAGAAGACGATGGAGGCTTCTTTGCTATCATCTAGAGGAATCAAGATCAAAGGATATCACCTCTAGGATCACTTGACGAGATCTGGAGAGAAACTGCAAGGATGGTGAATCAGTAGATGTTAGGCGAAACTGCAACATTGGGAAGCATGAGGAAAGCAAGCAATGTGGAGCAAGCATGAAATGAGAAATTTTGCACAGAAAACAGAGCATGAGCGAAGAAATGGATTTTGGAGTGCAAGTGAAGCGATTTCAGAGCATTAATGGAAAAAATTGTCTTTTATGTAGGAGCGCTAAAAATCAACGCTCCTACATCTTGAGATGTTGATTTACATGTAGGGGCGTTGATTTTCAGCACTCCTACATGTCTCCGCATTTGATATGTCAAAAGTGTCAAGGCACTAAAAATTAGCACCTTGACATGTCTTCTCACTTGGAAAACGTTGAAGTGTAAGGGCGGGCGAAAACGACTTTGCATTTTGAAAGAAAGTGCACTATCATGCTTGAACGCTGAATTCTCTCGCTCGAGCATATCCTTCTCTGTTGTGAAATCATGTTCAAGTGGGAAAAAACACCGCTTTTGCATCTTGAGGATCGGGCACTCCATGTAGGAGCGGTGATTTTCACCGCTCTTACATGGAGTTGTGAAAATGCTTTAAGTGAAATGGCGGTAAGTTTCACCGCTATGAAATTTTGGTGTGAAGAAGACTTGGTGTTCAAGTAGTGAAAATCACCGCTCGAACACCAAGAGTGATGATATTTGTTAGAAAACATTTGAAGACTTCATCATGCTAAACAAAACAATTTCGCCGCTTGAAGAATTGGAGCTTAGATGAAGATTCAAAGGTCAAGAGACAAGAACAGGGAATGACAAAGAGAAATAAAAGCCAGGGCACAAAGAAGGGAAAGCCAGAAAAAACAAGGCTCGACCTTACAAAAGGAAAATGAATTGAAACATAAAGAGATCTAACCCTAAACAAAGAAAAAAATGTGAATGGCGACATGTGAAAAATAATTTATAGAGCTTCTTAAAAATAAATAGGGAGAAAAACCAATGAAGGGGAAGAAACGATGAAGTACCTGTGAGTAAACGCAAATGCTAAAAACCCTAGCTCGAGAAATCACGAAAAGATTTTCGATTGCGACGTTGTTTGGAGTTGGAGAAAGACTAGCTCGATGAGAAAGAAATAAATGGTGAATTGAAATGAGGAAGGATTAACTTAAGATCACTTTTAAGAGATTTAAAAGTATCATAAATGAACTCAACATGCGCATTAATGAAGACGCATAATATGGCAGAATACATGCACGAGCAGTGAAAATCACCACTTGTGCATGTGGTAAACTTGACAAACCAACAAGTGCACAAGCGGTGATTTTTACCGCTTGTGCATTTTTGGCAGAGGGAGCAAAGTGTAGGAGCGCTAATTTTCGGCGCTCCGACACTTGAAGTTGGAAAATTAACTAAGGCACATGTAGGAGCCCTGATTTTTGGCGCTCCGACATGTTTGACAATTTGACTAACTCTCGAGGGTTGAGAGTTCACGAAGATGCTCGTTTTGAAGCTCTTCGAAAGACAGATGAGGGGAAACACTCAGACAAACTGTTTGAGATTTGGACCACGCATTGAGGTGAATGGAAATTCACCTCATTTTGTGTGCTTGAAAATCACAAAACTATGAAACGAACAAGTTTCGTAGGGGGTTATCCGTGAATCAAGCGCTGCTAGATTCCATGATAACACCTTGTAACAAGCACTTTTGGGCAGAGGATTATACAATGTGTAGGTATTACATAGAACCAAAATCTAACATACTTTCATTTTATTTGTAACATATTTTGACCAGCACCATTATTAAAGAAAATCAATCCATTGAAGTCAGAAAGAAATAGTATTCAAGAGTAAATTACTATGTTTATTCAACAAAAGATATTAACTATGTATTGCTTCAATGAAGTATAAAAAATTCCTATGGATCTAAATAGTCCAACAAATTGAGACTTAGTTGACAACTATTAAAGTCCTACTCAAACAAATTGTTAGAACTAAAAACTAATAGTTACTGACAACACATTAGCACCTATGGATGTTAGGTGTGTAGTTATTTCCAACATATGAGACTAATAGAAAACAAAAAACTTAGTGTATAATAGTAATACATTATAGTATTATAACATTGCAACAACTTAACTTCCAATTACATAAAATTTACCTATACAAAATAAATTATTAAAAATTCTTCTTTTGTGTTTTATAATTGTGACATTTTCAGACACTTGTTTAGAGGGCGGTATTTAACGGGTCAACATGCTATGTTAACCATATAAACCTTCTCTCTTTATTATATGCTTTTGTCTTTTTGCACATAAAATAAATAGTTTAACATTTCATGCATCTCACTCAACGTTTCCTTGTAAAGTAACCATAGTCACACTTGGATATCTCAACCAAAATGATAGAGCTTAACATGGTATATAATGTTGATGATGACCTATAATGATTCATAAAAGAATTAAAGGGAATGATGGATCATTATGAGCTTTCAAATATGTTGTCTTTGATAACAACACCTTCATGAAGGGGTGGAAGAACTATTTGAATCTAGCATAGCTTCCCTGATAAGTGTACATGGTATGCTTCTATCATCAACTTAGCGTTTGTGACAAGAAGGCATCTTAAGTTCTTATGAGTAAGTTATAATCTAGCAGTAACATAGAAATTGATTGATATGTTATATGTTCAATATAGATTGCAGGCTGAAATCTCATGTACTCGTTGCAGAGATTTCTCTAGAACATAGAGAAACATGAATACATAGTACATTGGGTATGGTAAATATATGTAATGTCCATCAAAATGTATATTATTAAAAGATTGATGTGTTTTTAGCACCATGTAAATGATTTGGCAAAGAACTTTAATATTTGAGAGAGTATAGTTCACATAAATGGTTGTGGTTGAATAGTTCTAGGGTGTTGGATATGTATATAAAATGCCCATTAACTAACAATGTAGGTGAACAAGATCATTCCCAAAAATTAAAGAAAAAAAGATTCCAAGACCAAAATATAATTTCATTAGGGTTAAAACATAAAATAATATCTTCATAAAAAGAAAGGAATTTAACACCAGAGTTTGAGATATCTAGGTATAAGGAGTTTGAAGTAGCAATGGAGGATTCCCTAGCCACCACCTACACAAAGAAACTCTTCAAATACTGTCCAAACCTCGAGATTCAGCCATGCCACCCTTCTTTCTCTTTTTTCCCCAACTCTTCTCTGCCAAAATGAGACCTTGCAAGTTGATTTAAATGAGAGAGGATCGGGTTTTTCCATGGTACGCCAATTTGGTTACTTCTTGCCATTTTCCTAAGGTTGCAAGGGACACCAAGACTCTTAATGACACTAATGTCCTCTCCTTGTGTTCCTTCCTCACCCACGTTAAGCTACTTCCTCTCCTTGGTCCAACATTTTGTGATTTTTCTTCCTCCATCAATGCCTATTGTCCTTCCATCACCCTCCTTCACCCATGAATGGTTTTCTCAAACCTTTCTTTCTCTTTTATTTATTCCCTTTTTTTTCCTTCCTTGGTTTGATAATAAAGTCCTTAATTCTATCGCCCTTCCTTATTTATGTTTTATATGAATAGTAAGTATTATTTATTTGTTTGGTTTAAATTGTTTTTATTTTAATATTTCATAGCTATTCATTATATAATTTATTATTTGTTATTGACTTATTTTAACTATATTTATTTATTTATTTTTCTAATTTGTTTATTCATTCATCTACCTTTGATAAATTTACCATATTATGCAACATCAATTAACAGGAAATAATTTAGGTTATCTCAAGATGTCTCTGCCTAGCCGGAAACAGATAAACTATGGCAACTTAGTATACGTCTAAGGTCCTAGGTTTAAATGAACCTCAGGCTGATGAAAACTACAAGCAAGGTCTTGACACTAAAATGACATTTGATTGTTTGTCTCTCATCCAACGAAACCACAAAATCTGCCTCATCTTGCACCCCGGTACCTACAACCAACAACAAACCTCACACAAATTCAACAAACAAGTCATTAGTTCGTGTTAATCCAAAAAAATTAATGTATTGAATTAAAATAACATAATAAGATTAACAATCACATTCAATAATGTTAATGTCAAGGTTCACAATTAACACACACACATATATATATATGTCCACATAATAAAATTTGAAATTCCACCCCTAGTCCAAATTACATCTCGGCTAGGGGTCATGCAAAATAATTAACAAGGTATCAAGGGGATATGACAAGACCCTCGAAACCACTGTCTTTGAGCCTCAACCCCCTTGGTTTACTAGCCTCAGAGATTCATCCTAATTGGTTTACCAACCTCTGAAGAATTGTCACAACCTGTGAGAGAAAATAATGCATAGAATGAAACCCAACTTGGAAAACAACCAATAAGATATCAAACCACCACAAACACCAATTTGGGCACCCAAATCCCATGCCCAAGGGAGGAAAATATGAATTTGAAAACATATGATTTGTCTTTCCTTTTGAATGTATTTGATATTTGTTTCTAGTGGTGGCAATTTAACATTGGTTTAAGATCACAAGAAGTTTTTGTATCAGTTGGGGATTCTTGTGGTAGCTTTCCCTCATTGGGGGAATCCCAAGGTGTTCAAGCTATTTATTCTAATTAGTTAGAATATGTCCATGATAGAGATATTTTAGAATCAAAACATTCATTTCTTCACTATAATAGTGGAGGACTACCTGTCAAGGTTTCTGGTTCTTCTAAAAGACCTTTGGTGGTTTCTTTTGTATCTGGTTTGGAGAATTTGTTGTCTCCCATGAAAATATTTTTTCACTCTCTCAATCTCTTCAGTCCTCTAATCACTTTTGATATTTTTCAACAATTGAATCAGTGTGCTTCAATGTTAACACTTGGTCTCTTAGATCAATGTGAAAAAAGATTAAAGATATTTGATGACCAAGATGAAGTTGAGAATAGCATTTTGCATTCTCAGCCGGCCTGACTTGGGCCCAGTGATTGTTCCTCTAGTATGCCTTCTGAGATGGAGTTTGAGAATTTTGTTAATGAAGCTTTAGTATTTGTAGGAGAACAAATGATTGATGATATTGCTTCTGAGGTTTTTGGGGAAGGCGAGGTATCCAATGAGATAGGTTCCTTATCAATATCTGTCTCCTTTGTCTCCTCCATCAAACAAAAAGTCACCTGCCAAAAGGGGCAGAAAATCTTTAGCTATTAAGTTAGATATGGAGGATTTTGTTGCTTTTATCCAAGATAATGCTTTAGTGGATGTAATTCAACAAAATGGAGGATTTACTTGGACAAATAGAAGGAAATATTTCCTTCAAATAGTAGAAAGGTTGGATAGGTTCTTAATTTCTCCGAACTGGGTTCTAAGTGATTTTGATTTAACATCTAAAATATTACCTTTTGTTGCCTCAAATCATTTTGCTATTTCTCTAAATTTGACAGCAAAAAAGGAAAAATCTAAATTTCAATCCTCTTTCAAATTTGAGGCAATGTGGTTTAGGCATCTTGACCTTGTTTCTTTGATAAATCAATGGTGGTTGAGTGCACCATTTTTTCAAGGTTCCATAATGTTTCAGTTGAGCAAGAAGTTGGATCATGTTAAACAAGAGTTAAAAAGTTGGAATCAACATGTTTTTAAGAATGTTTTTGAGCAGAAAGATTTGATTTATAAAAGGCTATCAGAGGTAAATGATAAAATTATTGCTAATGGTCTTGACAATGTAATGATAAAATTATTGCTAATGGTCTTGACAATGTATTATTTGAGGAACAGAGTAATTTGCAAGAGGAATGGAAAGAGTTGCTACTAAGAGAGGAAGTTTATTGGAGATGGAAATCAAGAGAGTTATGGTTGAAACATGGTGATAGGAATACAAAAAATTTCCACATATCAGCCCAAATTAAAAAAGCCAAATGCTCAATTTTCTCAATCCAAGATAGCAAGTCAGGGGTTTTGCTTACTAATGAGGAAGAGATTAAGAATGGAGTAAAAAAAAATTCTGCCTTACTAACTACAAATAACAATGGATATGTTAATTTAGCAAGGGAGAGAGAAGAGATTATTCAGGATATTCCAAAGCTAGTATCTCCTGAAGATAATGTAAGGCCGATGTCTCCTTTTTCTCTTAAAGAAGTAAAAGAGGTGGTTTTCTCCATGGCTCCCGATAAAGCTCCAAGACCTGATGGTTTCACAACCATTTTTTATCACAAGTGTTGGGAGTTCATTGGAGTAGGCATTTTAAATGTATTGGAGGAATCAAGAAAATCAGGAGGTATGTTGAAAATGTTCAATGTTACTAATATTGCAAGTATCCCAAAAATTAGTTCACCAAATACTTTCTCTGATTTCAACCTATTTCCCTTTGCAATACAATATATAAAATCTTTACAAAGGCGATTTATCTTCATTTATACCCTCTAGTGTCATCAATCATTTATGAGGAACAGGGTGGGTTCGTTCCTGGTAGAGAAACACCAGAAGGAGCAATTTTTTCTCATGAAACATTGCATTCCATAGTTGTAAACAAAATATCTTCCATGGTTATTAAACTTGATATGCAGAAGGCTTATGATAGATTTAGTTGGTCTTTTTTGAATCAGTTGCTATTGAAGTTTGATTTTTCTCATAAGTGGTGTAAGTGGGTAATGGCATGTTTATCAGGTGCCAAATTTTATGTGCTACTAAATGGATCGACAGTTGGATTTTTTGGATCTACTCAAGGGGTTCGTCAAGGGGATCCTTTGTCTCCTTTTTTATTTATCATTTTAGCTGAAGCGTTGAGAAGATCTTTTCATAAAGCTCATGAGCAAGGTCTTGTTCAAGGTGTTTTAATTCCAAATACTAACATATTAGTGACCCACTCCCTTTTTACTGATGACACTTTACTTTTTGGTAAAGCTACAATGTCTGAAGCTTTGCATATTAAGTCTTTATTGGATAAGTATACTAGAGCTTCAAGACAAAAAGTAAATGAAAGAAAGTCTAAAATCTATGTATTTAATACAAAAATTGCCATTGAGAACCGATTAGTGAGATTATTTAGTTTTCAACAAGCTTAATTACCATGTAAATATCTTGAGATTCCATTTTTTACAGGTCAAATAAAACTACTTATTGGCAAAAAAATTATCCAAAGTATTCAATCTAAAATCTTGCCATGGAAAGGGAGATGGTTATCTTTAGCAGGAAAAATTTTATTGGTAAAATTTGTGCTCTCATCAATTCCAAACTACTATTTGGCAGTTTTAAAAGTTTCAAAATCTATCATTTTTCAAATTCAAAAGTTGATTAGAAAGTTTCTGTGGTTTGGCAATTTGGATAGCAAAAATAAAATTCCTTTGATATCTTTGGAAACAATGTGCTTAGAGAAGTTAAAAGGAGGAGTAGGCCTTCATAACTTGTTACAAAGGAACCAAGCATTAGGAGCCAAAATGGTTTGGCAAATGTATGCAAAACCCTATACAAAATGGTGTCATCTTATGCAAAGTAAATATTTGGATAACCAGTGTCCATCTAGAATTTTGATTGTGGCAAATCCACCTTTGGGATCAGCAATGTGGAGCTTCTTAGTCTCTTGTAGAAAATTTATTTTACCACATTTTACTTGGGAAGTTAATGATGCTAATTAAGCCTTATTTTGGAAAGACTCGTGGAATGGATATCATAATTTAGTTGTAGATTATAATTTTGGAAATTTTGTATCTATAATGTCCCAAAATTGGGGTCCAAAAGTAAAAGATTATGTCCAACATGTGGATGAATTGACAAGTAAAGTCAAGTGGAAATATTTTTCTAATGAGCCAATAGATGAGAATCATAAAGTCATGATCTCATCTATTTTGCAAGAAAGAATGGTTTATTTCTCATCCAAACCAGACAGATTAATTTTGTCTAAAGCAACAACAGGTTGCTATATAGTTAAAGAGGGGTATAGATCAATTTCTCAAGCTCCTCAAATAATAGATCAAAGAGCATATAAGTTTTGTTGGAATTCACAAGTCTTGCCTAAAGCAGTTTGTTTCTCTTGGTTAGCAATACAAAATAAAATTCTTACTAGTGAAAAGTTAGCTAAGCTAAGGATAGCTGCTCCTTTCAAATGTGTGTTTTGTGATGAAGAATTGGAAGACATTAATCATCTTTTCCTTTTGTGTCTAGTAGCACAAATTTGTTGGATGTTTGTGATTGGTAAAATGAAATGGGTGACAGTTTTGCCAAACACAATTTGGAAGCTATTTACTAGTTGGCCACATTTGTATAAATCTTCCCTTTTTTCAAGTATTTGGTGTATTATTCCATCCTCTGTGCTATGGGCTATTTGGTGGGTAAGAAACATATGCATCTTTAGGAAAGAGAAGTTGAATATTGATCAGATGTTGTTATTATTGGAAAGGTCTATATCTGAAACAACAAATGCATATGTGTATAAAATAAAACAAATAGGTTCACTTTTCACTGAATGGGATTCAAGCATGTTGTCCACACGAACATCTTTATCTTTTCCTTTCGAAGGTAGTCTTCATTAGCATGTCCAAAAAGTGGACAAAACTTCCATTGATTGGTTACCCCCTCCATATGGTATTTTCAAGTTGAATATTGATGGAGCTTCTAGGGGAAATCCAGGTTTTTCTAGAGCAGGGGTGATTATAAGAGATCATAAAGGATTAGTTTTATGTGCCAAATCTTTCAAATTAGTATCTAGAACTAACAATGCTACTGAGGCTCAAGCTCTTTTGCAGGGCTTGGAATTAGTTCACAGTTTTAAAATTCCTCTAATCCAGGTTGAAGGAGATTCCTTGATCTTACTCAATGCATGTAGGGATCATAAGCTTCAGAATTGGAAATTGGAGTATATTGTTAAACAAATTTGGTCTTTGCTTGATAAAATAGGTAACTATCAAATTTTGCACACATACAGAGAAGGAAATATGGTGGCTGATTTTTTGACAAACTATGGGTGTGATCAAGTAGTTGAAGCAGTTACTCATGTGGCCGAATTGGGAAAGATGCATCCTATATTAGAAGCTTTACTAACAAAAGAGGAATGTTAGTAATTTCTCTTCAATAATTGATGTATGGTGAAGCATCTAATAATCAACTGCTTGACATATTCTTATCATAATATGCATATGGTGTGACAAATATTTTATACAAGCATGATATGATTTGGTAACACGTGTAATTGACAATTACAAGTGTGTTTTGACTCTGGCTAGAACTATGGAATATATTTACTTGGTGATCTGGTTACGCATATGTAATTGGCAGTTACAAATGCAAGCATATGTATATGAATCTACTACTATGGTTTTGGAAATGCTTATGTAATTGTTAATTACATATGTGTTATCTCTGTACAGATCTATATAAAATAAGGAAATATCAATATATTGATTATCTAATAACACATGTAATTGGCAATTACATGTGTGTTAGGTCCAGATCTTTCCAAATCAAAAAGAAAAGTGTCACAATTGTATCTATATGTATTATAAGGAATATTGCATCAACACACGCATAAGGTGGTGAGTCAGTACAAATGGTAAAATACTAGTATAGTTTGTGGTACAATGTGGTACCATTGGAGCTATTTCAAGGTTGTGTGTTCTGTTTGCATTCAGATGAGGTTCAGTAATCGCATGCGAGTTATGTTGCAAAATGTGCCTCTTAGTTTTTCAGAAGTGAGGTTGTAAAGATTATGCCTTTAATACATCAAAGGAAATCAAAATATTATGATGATATCCTCGTAAGGATTGCACGATACAGGATTGCATTAACATTTTTTTATCTATGTAGGTGTACAGGTGTTAAGAATATGATATTGCACAATATTTCAAAATGTGTGAACTCGGAGCTTGAATTTATCATGTTGGTACAATTTGTAATGAAATGATTGACAAAAGTTATACGATTTTTATCTAAATTTAGATAAGGTCTTTATAGCTAATGTTATTTTCCTTATTGAAAGTCATGCTTTATAATTTAGTGCAATTCAGTTATAAGTTGCTTCTCAAAAGCTGATAACTAAATCCTTGTGGTACATGAGTACAAGGTGCGCAGGATTTGAAAAGATTTGCCAATAAAGGCATGAGAAATAAACTAATCATGATTGTTTCTCAAAATTTTATAAATGAAGCTGAGGCTAGGAAGAAAGACCTCAAGATAATACATATGATTTCATCAAGCTCTAGTAGTGGGAAGCTTAGTATTCCTAAGCTTTTATGTTCGGCGAGAGCAAGAAGGCAAATGGAGTTTTATCCGAGGAATTATAGAATCTTTATACCAATCAATGACTGGGAGTTGCCAATCTCAGAGGAATTTGGAGATGCAGAGATGCAGTTGGTTTTTAAAGATCACTACAGAATTTTCATAAAGCACATTAAAAGGGTTGTAGGAAAGGAAATACTGGAGTTGGAAGCAAAAAGGTTAATATATCCTTCTCAATTGCTATCCATTTTTATATCAAATCTTATGGACCTTCTACAAGACTTCAGTATGGTGGAGTTTATCACAGGTAAAGTTGTGAATGAGGTTTATTTGCAAAATGATATTCTTCAAAAAGCTTGTCAAAGGTATGATTTGTGGAAAGGGCATGGGTATGTAGGAGGTTTGTTTCCAAGGCATTTCCTTCTTCATAAGGCAGAGTTCCAAAAGTTATATATTGCTATCAATAAGACTCTGTCATATCAAAATTCAAGTTTTATGTTAAATGTGCTCAGAAACTATGCTTATGGGTTTGCACCAAAATTTGTTGACAAGGTAAAAGTAAAAGTTCATGCTATTCTAGTGCTACTTACGCATGATCATGATTTTCCTTTGTCTATTTCTTGTCAAGAACAAATACAGTCAAATGTGAACAATTTGAGTCAAGCTGTGGGTAAAAATGAAGCTGAAGTAGAAAGTAGTTTTGCCTAGGAAATGACAGAGGTAAACACACAAATTGGGGTTACTCATTTCTAGTTGTTTGGAGTGCAAATTGCTAATCATTTCAATCTTAATGATGAAACTTTGATTGAGGCTGAGAGTGGTGAGCATAATTCAGACTTTCTTCAAATGGGTCTTCATAATCCGGGTGAAATGCAAGTTGGTGAAGGTCATGGGCAGCTTATTGTCTGGTCAGATGAAGGCCATGGTGAATATGAAGTAGATATGATGGAGGTTGAGATATTATAATTCATAATATTTGTTTCAATTTTGTCTCATTTTTGTCAAAAAGACAATATGGCTAAGGACGCGGGTAATGGCTAGCAAAAATGAATTTACTGGTACGCATGCAAATGGAAGCATAATTTGAAGGATATTTTGGGTAATTTTTTAAAAGAGGATTATGAAATTTCTTAATAAATCCTCACTCTTGGGTTAAAATGGTGCAACATTGGTAATGTATTGACAAAATGTAAAAAGTGTAGAATGTTGTTGTATCAAAGCATAGAGGGATGATATTGTTGTAACTATGTAATTTTGTTGTATCAAAGCATAGAGGGATGATATGTGTTGTAACTATGTAATTATTTGGACTTTGTATCCAAATTATGTAACTTTTTGGGCTATAACCGGAAGTTTTCTTCCTGATTCTTTCCTACCGGTATGTCCTATTGAATCAAGGTTATGTACATATTAAATATAAATAAATATAAAATAATGACTCGACCACTTTTGATTAAAAATAAAATCTAATAAAAATTATAGAGTGAAAATGTTGAATATTCAAATAAAAGAAATATTAATTACCTAAAAATTAATTAATAATTAAAAAAAAAGTGTGAATATTCAAAATAAAATAAAAAGTAAATTTTAATTACTTTTTAAGATTGTTGAGAAAAAACACAAAAATACCCTTTTCAATCTCCAAGGGATCCAAAGATGACAATCTTCTAGTTTTCAATGTTGGCTTCACCAAGAAATCAAAATTGGCTTAACAACCTATTGTAGTTTGGGTTGGCCATACCATTTGTAAGCTTCCAACTAAAATTCAAGAAAAGTAAATAAATTTAAAATCTGCCGCCACCCTTTGCAAAACATTTGGTTATTGTTTTTTTTCTGACATATTTCACTACCTACTACTTGCTGCCAGCCATTCCATATTTGAGGCATGGAACCTATTGAATGTTTTACTTAATCCAAGGAATTTAGATTATGAATCTTATTGCATCCTATGAGTTGCCATAGTCAAAGAGGGTGAAATCACATGCTTTAAAAAAGGTCGGCATTGGTATTGGATGCTGGGAATGTGGGAATATGGGATCGACAACAATATTAAGGTAAGCAGTGACTAGCTCAACTGCCCAACCTATCACCACTGGATGCAAAAGAATTATTCCAGGTTCCATATTATATGAATTTTATCTACTATTGTTCGAATAATATTTTTTATAGTACTTTGCAAATATTCTATATATAATTTATTGATATAAATAATAGATCTATTCAAAAAAAATTTACTGATTGAATATTGAAAAAAAAAAAAACAAAGATAGATTAGGTTGTTGGAAATTTCAAAATAAATGATTTCTTGAGAAATTGTGGAGAAAATTTTAAGAAGGAATATCTCATAAATTCTAAAAAATGACTCATTTTATAGCTTGCAAGAAGAATAAAGATGCCACACATGGTGCAAATATATTCTTTATGGAGGTTGTTAGGTTGCATGGTTTACCAAGAACTATAATTTCATACTGTGATACCAAGTTTATAGGACATTTTTGGAGGACACTTTGGAAGAAATTAGGCACATTTAAAATTTAGTTTTGCATATCATCCTTAAATAGATGGATAGATTGAGACTGTTAATTAGAGCTTAGGAAATATACCAAGGTTCTTGGTTGGTGACAATCGTAAGCAATGGGACTTGTTACTAGATTAGGCTAAATTCGCATATGATGACTTTGCTAATAAAACTATAGGTAAGGGCCTCCTCTTCAAATTGTCTATGGGAACATCCCTAGACATTTCCCAAAACTAGGGGAGCTTGCAAATACCAAGATCATGTAAAAAGAATTGAAGGTGAAGAGCTTGACAATTATATGCAAAATTTTCATCAACAAATAAAGGAAAGACTAACTTGGGGTAGCCAACAATATTAATAGCAAGTGGATTCAAAAAGGAGAGAAGAATTTTGAAGTGGGAAACATGGTGTTTGCACTCTATGGAAGTAAAGATTCTCGAGTTACACTTATAACAAGCTCAAGTGGAGTAAAATGCGACCCTCTAGAATTGTGAAGAAATTTTCACTAAATGCATGAGATATAACTGCCAATACGTCTAGACATCTCTGATTTTTTTATTTGTACACTTACTACAAAGGAGAGATGTCACAACAAGAGAAAGAGGGAAAACCACCAAAAAGATAGATGGTATTATTATCTAAGAGAGAATGAGAAGAGATTGAAAAAAAGGTCCTTAATTGATCAAGAAGATTAGAGGTAGAAAATAAAATGAATATGTCGTGAAATGGAACAATAGGTGAGTAGAGGAAGCTACTTGCTTGAGATCAATAGAGATTGAACAACTCGGGTTCAAATTGTAGTAACAAGGTTGTTGACTTGTAGCAATGTGAAATTTTGGTAGTGAGCAACACCTCACAAATTTTGCAACCTATGTGGTTTGACGTAGGGCATTGCATTCCCACCTCTAACGAGCAATGTTTATTTCATATCTTAATCATTTAAATTTTGGATTTCTATCATCATTGGTTGTTTTAGAGATGACTCACCTACCTCCCAAATCATATTGATGAGTAGTGTAGGAAAAGGAGGAAGAGAGAATTTGACAATTTTAAGTGAAATTTGGGCATACTTTGCATTTATAGTGTAAGATTTTGGTGCTCAATGGTAAGAAGGTAGGTAAAAATGTGAAATTTCGAGTGATTTGAGAGGGAAGAAGGGGATTATGAAAAGTGGATAGGGGAATGAGTAGTAAGACTCTATGTACATGGAGGGAGAAATCTACATACTACGAGATAAGCTAACATTCTTCCCAACAAAAATTGAGATTGATCCATATAAGAGATAAGAAAGGGACCCTCACATGGAGAGAAAAGAGAGATCATAGGTGGGCCACCACTCTAGAGATTCTAGTATTTTGTGCAAGACAACTAAACATAGGGGAGATCTAGAAATTAAATCGAGGGAGTTAAACTTTTTCTTTAGTTTTTGGCTAAATCCCAATCTATGTATGTAATTGATAGTTAAATTCTAGTTAATGAAACAAGAAATAGTTTGTTCTTCATGTATCTCTTTAACATGTTAATCTTTTTTGAGTTTAGTTGATATTCTAGTTTATTTGTTTGCTTGCAAACTAGTTATTTGTACGTAAGCTATTTCTTATAAAGGTTGTTATATGCTTGTTTGTGTGTGTGTTACTTTCATTTTACCTACAACAATAGGTAAGTTGAATGGGTGTCCATTGAGGTTGGATGAAGTGAATGCATAACTCCCCACAACCAAAGACATTTGACTTTTTATGAGCTACATGGGTTGATTTTGGTATTGCAACTCCCATCATTTAATCTGATACGAAGCAAGGTAAGCAAGAACACTTCCTAAAGTAGTCTTCTCGAGAAGAACATTGTGCAAATTTAAAATCTTTAACAATTACAAAAAGTAGAAACACATATTAACATAAAATAAACAATGTAATATAACATAGTCGTACGTGGGGAAAACCCTTTTGGGGAAAAAAAACCCACACTCCAAAGTAGCCCAATCTATTTTTCAATAAACTTAATACATTTGTAGAGCAAACCTTCAAAGGAGTTTCACCAACATATAATTCTAGAGTGATTTCAGCAACATAATGGTACTACAAAATTAAGCATATCAACTGCAACTCCAAGCACCAATGTATAGGCAAATTACAAACCACAA
Source organism: Sequoia sempervirens (assembly GCA_007258455.2). NCBI lineage: Eukaryota > Viridiplantae > Streptophyta > Pinopsida > Cupressales > Cupressaceae > Sequoia > Sequoia sempervirens. Next base: position 214,715,998 of record VDFB02075321.1, on the reverse strand, counting down.
GTGGTTTACCAATACCAAGTGCCAAAACCATGACCCCAAATTGGCACAATTTCCAATGCCCACCTTTACTAAAAGATCCTCTAGCTGTTATTTGCATATTCTCTTACATTCTTACATCTATCATAACCTATCATAAGGATCTCTTCAATTTGGATATTTACCTTCAATAGAAAGATGCTTATAACATGCATCATAATGTTGGTCAAGATTTCAATGCAACCTCCCTCTTACGTGCTTTTAACTATTATAAGAATATATCATACGTAACTCCCATCATGATGACCTTATACACACCACAAGGTGCCAACACATGGCCAAACATGCCACCTCAATATGGGACACCTACCTGTTCATGTGAGGGAAAAATTCACTAATATGAATTCCATGTCACTTCCAAATGGGATGCCAACTCTCCCACATGAAGAAAAAAATCCAAAAATGATGAAATAGTGAACACATACAAAAGTATTAAATTTGAATATTAGGAATGTAAAGTTGACACTTTTTCCAACATAACTACTTGCAAGAGTGTAGCAAACTAGGTCTTGGCATTATAGATTGTGCAACACCATCATAAAAGCCTCAACATTTATTAAAAAAGTTGAGGCAAATCACTTACAAGTACAAGGAAAGCTCAAACAATCACAAGCAAGGTTATAGGTTGGACTTAATATAGGACTAGCACAGTCAAAGCATAGTTGTACTTGAGTAAAGATAGGATCCAAAGGAAAGCAAGAAGCTTCATACCTTTATGGTATGGCTCTTTCGAGATACGAACAAGTAATAGAATGCTTTGAGATCAGACCAGCCTCCATATTGTTCTTTTGAGATATGAGTGAGTGACAAAATTCTTTGAGCTTAGACTAGCCTCCATTGATGAGAATATATAAAGTAGTAAATGTGGATAAATTTGGTTTCTTTGAGCCTGCAAAGTTGGACGAGGAAGAAACAAGTTTCATGTTGCGTACACTAGAAGACTTGAAACTTAGTGCCCAATAAGAGTTGCAAGAAGGAATCATCCGATAGTAGAAAGTGAGGAAACAAGGATAGGAGCATGAATATTGGCAAGTTGAACAGAAGAATCAGCTATGAAGCAAAGCCAAATGGTACTCCAAAGAAAAAAATGGGGGAGTTGTTTCCTTGCCTCGTCAAAATATAAACTTTTGGAGATCAAAAACTTCCTAATAGAAAGGTGTGATCCTAATTGAATCAGTTGCAATGTAAAATAATTAGCGTCTCCATCCCCCTTTTTCAAAGGATGCAATAATAAATCCTAGTGCCTTAGACAACAAACATTCCTGTGAAGCTACACCAAAGAAAGAAAAGTGACAAAACAGTTCTTACATACTGCTGTTATAAACTTATAAATTTATAATAGTAATAAAAGCTCCCAAACTTGTGTCAGTTGAAAACAATATCTGAATATAATTGCCACTGTCAAAACATATACTTTGAAATATCATGGGGAACCCTATTATTATCATCGCAATGAATTTTGTTTATTGAGACATGGTTCTCACTTATTCTAATTGCCCCTGCCCTTTGGTACATCCAATTACTTTTCTTTTTCATAGCCATAACTATCTCCCTTTCATACTGAAAAGTTAACACTTGAAGGTGCCATTTTTTTGCCAACATCTGCTCTTATATGTCCAATATCTCTTTCTGTTTCCAGATTGAGAAAATTTACATGCAAGTGTGTGTCCACACACTCGTTCTCCAACCTGGAATAAATTCAGTTGTATGCAAAACTTATATGATGAAATAATAAACGATACACACCAAGGAACAAATCTTTTGATTTTGCGCTGTTTTCACATTATCCATGTTGAGGTTCTAGTTTTTATAGAAACTTTTCTTCACTTCAGTAATATTTTTCTACTCTTCTGCCAGCAACTATTCAACAACCTATAAGAGAACAATGACAAAAAAGTTTGAAGGATATAACCACCTGTGAGGTGCTGTATTCAAGTTTAATCCAACACTGGGTTCATTGCATTCTGCTGTATTCAAGTTTAATCCAACACTGGGTTCATTGCATTCAGCAAATTTATGGTATTCTGATGCAGGATTTAAATCAGCCTCAAACCCATTCACGAGGCTTGCAAAGAACCTCTAGCATTTCAGCTTCTGGGGATCCCGAAATTGGTTTTATATTATACTTCCAGGACACGAGAGGAGGTGCTGCAAACAATGTTTATAACTATCAGTTGGGGTCTACTGCTTTTCTAATAGCTTTATAGAAATGGTTTAAATATAGTCATCTGATGAACATATCTTCTTATTTATTCCTTTCCTATCAATCCATTTTACTTGGCATCTTTCCTTCTTTAAATATTAATTATTTTCTCACATTTGATCTACACAGTTTGAGGATCATATACCTGAAACCATAATGGATTCAATTCTTCCACCATCAAGACCAAACTTGATGCCACGGTCATAAAGAAGATTAAATTCCAAATATCTTCCACGTTGAAGAAGCTGCCACTCTTTTTGTTTCTTGCCAAAATCCCGAACCCTGGATTTATTAGCAATGGGCAAAAAACTTGATGTAAACCCTTCTGCTAACTCTTTTATGAACTTAAAAGCTTTCTCCCTCCCACTTATTTTAGTATTATCCTGAATATTGGCTTCCTTTTTACCCGTATCCAATAATAATTTATTTCCAGCACCACTTTGCTCCTTAAAATACTCCAAGTCATCAAAAAATATCCCCCCAATGCCACGATGCTGCTTCCTCACAGGAATATAAAAGTAAGCGTCACATTTGGATTTGCACTGTGAATAAAAGGATGGATCATATTTATCACAAATTTTCTTAAGGAAATGGTGGAAGTATTTTGCATGCTCAATATCAAGGTCTGCAAAACAAAATATCATCATCAATTTATCAGAACATTTTCAGTGTTTTATACAAAAAGTTTTGCTGATATTAAACACATTCAGTGGAAATCAATTCAGAGATAAAATTTCATTGTTTCTTTTTTATATGATAATTTAGAAACCTTGTAATGTGTCAACAACTAGAAATTCAGTAAAGATTTCTTAAATAACTTTTCCGTTTAAAAATTGCATGAGGCCTGCTACATACGTATCCTAGTTCTGGGGTTTTTTATTCAAATAAAACTGCCCAGAATATTTCTCAATCACTCTCTGTTCTATGGAAACCTTTAAAAGGCTTAATTTATCTCAAACACAATGCGGTCACAGAAGCCTTAGAAATCTATAGTCAATCTAGGCAGTGAAACCAATAGAAACACAAAAAATGTGCAAATTGCTGTTTCATTTCAGATCTAAAAAGAGAGCTTTGTTATGCAAATTACTAATTAAAATACCTTTTAAGAAGTATTTCAAAATTCTATGTAACCCACAAGTCAAATACTTTCCTTTTGAAACCCACAAGTCAAATACTTACAACAAGGGGTAAGATCAGCGCCACCACCAAACCAACCAGAGCCTCCATCTATCTGCACATTGTTCAATGTTTACATAGACTGGATGGACAGAAACAAAAAACCATACGTAACACACAGTTACAAAATATTTACTCATGGAATTGTGCATACAACCTCAAAGTATCGCACATCTGCTCGAAATGTTGGCACATAGGGATTTTGGGGGTGAAAAACAAGGGAAAGAGCCCCAGCAAAATAATGACTACCGGCTTCGATCTGTCCCCGAGCACTCATAGCCTGCGCAGAACGATCTCAAATTTTTAGTCATCAATGGCATTTGTATGGGCTTTGCCCTGCTAATGATTGCTGTTTCATGGATGTTCAAATCATTCATATCCTAATAATCCAATTATTGTTGTTTCATGTGTGCACCTATCTCGTACTATTTTAGTTTATGTAAGATGATTTTCATATTCCTAGTTAGTAAAATATTATGGAGTACCTACATATTTCCAATATCATTAATAGAATCTTGTTTGAATCGGAAAGTGTCCTTGGAATTTTCTTAAAGGCTTTTCATTCTCTTAATGGAGTACTTACACATTTCTAATATCATTAATAGAATCTTCGTCTGAATCGGAAAGTGTCCTTGGAATTTTCTTTAAGGCTGTTTCATTCTCTTAAAAGTTTTATGGAACGGTCAATGGGTGACTCCAAATTGAGGTCGTAATTTAATTCCATATTATTGTTATATGCTTCAACTAGGTCCTAAGTGTTAATCATTGTCAATCCTTCTTTTCTCCTTTTCCATGTCATGGGTGGTTCTCGGTGGGGTTGCCTTTCCTTTCTGTTCTTGGTTCAAAATTTCTCTTCATAGTATCTAATACAGTAGATTTGTAGCATATTGTAGCAATAGTTCTTTAGATGGTTGAGCTTCCTGTTCATTATTATTAAGAGTTTGAATATATATAATCATGTTTTTGTAAGGTCTAGTCTTAAGTTTGATTATTATAACTCCTTGTTTCTTGGTGTGTTTTATTATTGCTAGTTAGTCAAGTCAATTGATGAATCGTGCAACCTTGTATTGGTGTGTTGTCGGTATCATCAGTCAAGTGGTGAAGCTTGTGGATTAATCTTTCCTTTAAACATCATGATGAAAGCTTGTATGCAATTGTGAGGAAATTGGTTAAAATTATCATTTAAATTCATTAAAGTTATTATATATTGAATATAAGACCCTAGTAGAAATGTTGATGTAATCTATAATTTAATCAAGGGTTGGATTAGTCTGACCATTCCACTAATTTGGTAGCGTGTGAAAATTATCTATTGCATTGTGTATGAATGTCTTACCAGTGCTTACTTAAGCTAGTTTAACATTGCAAGTTTAGTATAATAAATATTGAATTATTTAATTAATTGGACAAAACGAATTAAATGAATGCTAACTATTAAATGAATGAATTAAATACTTATCTTTTAAATACTTACAAACCTAGTTGGGTAATTCTGAGAATTAGAGTAGAATTGGTACATTCTTTTTTTTTTTAAATTGTAGGTTTGTGTTCATGTTCACATGTAAAGATGTGGGCATGACAGCTTTCATCTTATAGTGAGTTTATCTAGGACATTGAGTGTATTTCTATAGATCTATTTATCATTCTTCTTGCTTGTGTGGACAAAATAGAGACTTCCTTGATAAGATATTCATGCAGATGTCTTCTATCAATGATGGCATTTCCTATATTATTTTTGGATTTTTTGGTTGTCTAGTAATTTTAAGGAGTCACAAGAACCTGATTTTATTTTGAATTTGGTTTTTTTTTATTCTTTTTGTCATAATCACAACTAACATAGAAACTTTGATCACAATCATATATAGGGAGTTGATACATACCTTTGAATATTAAAGGGGGTAGATTATTACTTTTATATTGTAATAAAGTGTTTGCGTATACTTGTCAATTATTTTAATTTATAATAAAGTGTTTATGTACACTTGTCAATTACTTTAGTTAGTTATTGCTTTGTTGTAAATACGTCTAAATTTAGAATGTAACCATTTGCTATTTTTAACATATGATAATTAATATAATGCGATGCTCTCCACATGAGAATGTACACCAACTTCTCACATCTCATTCTTTGATTCTTATCAGCACAATGGTCAAATTGTTTCCATTCTTCAAGACAAGTTAAAGGAGGATGGTCACAATTGGTGGTACATCCATGGCCGACACCTAGAATATTTTATAGTCAAAATTTTATCACAAGTTTTTTATTTTTTATCTAAAAGACAATCATTTTCAAGTTTGAAATTTCATTTATAATTTCATAACTCTAATTTTGCCTCAGTAGGCTGCCAATTCATCTACATTTGAGCACAATTCAAGCATGTACTCTTTCATCCACTCAATAAAGCACAATCAATCACACTCAAAAAAGGCAAAGCACTTATTTATAATATATATGTATTCCAAATTTGTGCCTTCTTTTGCATAGACAAAATTACTCACAAATAAGAGAAAATGAAGTTGTGGGATATAAAGCTAGAGCATACTGGCTTGGATGCTTGTTCTTCCCAATATGGATCATTTTGTTGGATATAATGTAATGTCCCCTTCTCAAATATAATCAGTTTATGAACAATTAGTCTATTTTCCGAGTTTTACCATAGGCAAATTGGTGAGCAAGGGAGAACTCAAACTTTCTTGAAAAGCATTGGACTGATCAAACAATGGTTTTGTTCATGGCAGTGAGTTCAGATGGTCTTGGTAAGTCTCATGATGCTTTCAAAATCCAATTCCAGCCTTTTGGGGGCTCTCCAAACTTCTTAGAGAAACATGCTATTTTTAGGCAATCGCCAAGTTGCTTCAATTTGTCATCCTAAGTCCTCAATGACACATTGACATGGTCAAAATTTCATATTTGTCGCATCTTGATTCTTTCCGCAACTTGGGTGATTTATTAAATTATTAAATAATTATAACTTAAGTTGTCTTAAGGAGGAAATATTAAAAAGACAACTAAGGTATAATTATTTATTTAAAAGTATTTTAAAATGTGCCTACAAGGGGATGCCTAAGCACATGGGGTTCTTCGCTCTCTCAAAAGAATTATTATTTAATTTGAAAAAAGAGTTTGTGAAAGAAAAAGATATATTATTATTTTCCCTCCATAATGTTATAAAAGGAGGTTGAGAGCTCATTGTGAAGGTTAGACATGTGAAGGTTAGACATGTTATGATAGTTGCTTCTGCTTCAAAGAAAACCTTTGCTCATCTCTATATTTTTTTAGGATGAAATCCCTCTTGAAAATACTGGTTTCGAGGACAAAAGCCCCTCTAGCTAGTTTGGGTGACTTCATATAATGGTCACAACTATGTTTGCAAGTGTAGTTTCAGTTGGTTGCTTCAAAAATAGAGGTATTCGATGTGTTTTGGATTCACAAATGCTTCTAACATTATGTGTGGGTTCATCATTGTTTGGAAGTGTTGATAAAGGGGTCATGCCCTTCCTCATGCAAGCCGTACCATTTCTACAAGGAGTTTATTGCAGCTGTACCAAACTTCACATATTTATCCTTGCAAATTTGTCCTATGTTGGTTGTACAATCCTTCTTTGCCAGTGTACCTGTTGGGCGATGGAGTTTTATGGGGTTTAAGGGGCTGTACATATTGTCCAGGCCACACATGTACCAGTTGTGAGGGGGCACAAGGGATGAAATAAACATTTAAGTATAAGTGAGATTTACATATGGACATTTACTTCCTTATATTTTAAGTTATATTTCATGTATATAGTTTCAGGATGTTTGAGATGAGTTTTGGATCTTTAAGAGTTAAAATGCAAATTCTAGTTTTTCAAGGATCTTATAATTTTCAGTCTTAATCAAATTTTAGTAATCAACAAGCTCCTATCATCTTCAATAGTGCCCAGCTATTATCTAGTGTTGACAATTTATGGTGTGTTCTCAGTGTGTTCAGATCTGATTTGTCAGTTTATCAGCACAACCAAGTGATATCAGACCTTCAATCAGCTTCTAATGTCATCTATCAGAGGTATATCTTTGTTGGGTACTTGAGTATTTTGTTTATCCATGTTATTTGGTTCATTTTGGGTTGTTGCAGCAGTTTATATTTATGATCAGAACTGTTTATCAGCATTAATTAGCAAGTTAATGTTCTTTAATGATGACTAATGCATTTCATATTATCTTGTGATACCTTCGATGGTAGTAGCGGCAGTGATTTCATCTTGCACTTTATTGTATTTTCTCACCCTATTTAATAAGTGGAAGAAGCTATGATGTGTAATTGCACTTCGCTGAATAAGCGAGAAGTAAATGTGTTCTATAATTGCACTCTGTCGAATAAGCGAGAAGTGACTGTGTTGTGTAATTGTAAAGCTTTTGTGTTCATTGTAACTACACACTCTGTTGAATAATCATAGAAGTGTTTCCTTTCAGTTCTTACATAACACACTCCACTAAAGAAGTGAAGTTTTGGCCATCTTTGCCCCCTAGTGTGTTTTCTTTCGGTATTACTGCTTTTTAGATAGTTGGTGTAGTCTTATACACTGTAGACTCTCACCTCGCCCATCTCGAGAACGGGGTGATCAGAAAGTGATAAGGACATTGCATTGTAGTTCAAATTCAATTGAAAAACTCAAAAAAATTTGGGATGTTTATTACATATAAAGACAAAGTACACTAACTTGGATGCTTCTTCTTCCCAACATGTTTTATTTGTGGAGTTAGATAGCCACCATATTTTTAGTGTGAGTGCTAGTGCATCTACATCTAGTTCTTATAATCTACCTATATCATCTAATGTAAATTATGATGATGATATTTTTGAAGATCCATATGATGCTGATTATTGCTATTATTTTAATTATGATCAATGAATATTCATGACATTCGAGTTTGAAAAATTGGTATTGAAGTAGTATTTTTAATTCTTATGGTGGTTTTGTTTATTACATGATGTTATGTGGTATTTGAACTTAATTTCTATTTTTAGGCTGCAAATATACATATATTTATGATTTTTATATGTTTGAACCCAAAACAAACCCAACCGCAAAATATTTTTTGCTGAATCTGCATACTGAACCCCCATACCCAGACTCGAACTAGTAACTTAGCTTAATTTTAATTATACACCACCTAGAGGTAGGATTCCATCTACTCCATCAACATAAGTTGAGAATAATTTAGGAACAACTCTGACTGAACAGAAACAACTAGTTTACTTACAATTATACAACACCTAGAGGTAGGAGGTCATCCAATCCATCAACATGAGTTGAGAATAATTTAGGAACAACACTCACTCAACAAAAACTCCAGCTAATGGGAGATCAAGATCAAATCAAAACCTTCTACCCCTTCTCTATAGTGACTAGATTGGCCCCTTAGCCTTGGCCCAGCAGAACGAATTACGACACGGGTCCAGGAAAAAAAAAATTTCCTAAGTTCTCAGGAGATGTTGCTCAACACCCTGACGAACATTTATCAGAATTTACAACTGCATGTGACATCCTTGGCATGAACCACAAGGATGTAGCTGTATTCCTCTCCGTTTAGACTTGGTTGGAGGAGTTGCTGATTGGTTTCACCACATGGGAGACAGCTCTACCGTAGAATACAAAGTGATTGGAAATAAATTCCTAACAAGGTATAGTCCTACAAAGGATGACCATGTATTTTTGGCCCTACTCTCTAAAACAGTAAAAGGAGCATAATGAGCCAATGAAAGAATTGATTGCAAGGTTTAACCACCTTGTAAACAACATATCAGCATCTTCTAAGCCACCCCAACAAATCAGTCACGCTTCTTTATCAACCTGTTACCAACAAAAAATTCTTTCCTTCTCAAAACAGGTCATGTAGCAATCCTGACCAATGCACAAGATCAAGTGATTGAGTTGGAAGATAACATGATCACTTCCGGAAAGCTAAAAAGGGATACAATCACAACTGAAGTACAAAGTTCTACTGATCCATGACTTCACAAAGTTGTCAACAATGTGACCATGATGAAGAGGCAGATACTTCAAAGCAATCTAGTACCTCACTATGAAAGTGCTCAAAGAAGGAACCTTGTTCCATATGGTAACATTAACAGGGATAACCTTCTAGCTCCACCAATAAGGCCAGCCTTAAAAGCACCACCTACCACTAATTCATATTGCACCTTCCATGAAACAGGTATCATGATGGGAATACTTTGTTCAAAGATGCAAAGATCAATGTTGTTGATGACCTATTCCAAATCAAATCAATGGATTTCAGGTGACAATATCTTCAAAATAATCCTGATGGCAACTCTATGGTGGGATACATTAATATGAACCAAATTATAATGAATTTGTCAATAATTTAACATTTAGTTTTACTTTCTTGTGTTTCTACATGATCAATGAATCATAAAGCAAAAAACGAGAAAGGAAATGGAACAAAGTAAGTTGCTGATGATCCAAGGACAATTCCCTCCTCTTCCAAAGATAGTTCCCCTAAAGCAAATCTAATTACCAAGATAACCAAGGTAATCAACTTTGATAATATTCTAGCTGACTTGAATCAACCTTCTTTTAAAATACTTGACTACATGATGAAAATTAAAGTTCAAATATCTTTGTTGGAGTATTTTCAAGTCCATTCCAATTGCCTTGATTGTTTAGTAAAATATTTAAGTGTTGGTAAATAGATTTGTCACTGCAGATTTTCAATGTGACTTGCCCAACGAGTAGTGGCAAATGCTCCAATAATTGGATAAGTTATTATGCATGAACAACTTTCCTCTGCTTTAGAGAGGGACAATTCCCTGATCTGATAAATTATAAATATTTTCTAGGGTATTTTTTTTACCAGAAAGTAGGAAAGGTGAACTATCTATACTAATGAAGGAAAGGAAAATACATTGAGCATGAGTACAAAGTTTCATAGCAGATATAACTAAAACTATGGTCAATAGATATTTCTTAGACTTAAGAAAAAGAATACCCAGATGAAAAATGATTTCAAAATTCAAATGAAATTGTTTATACCCACATAGCATTCATGAAAGAAATATTTAAAATGTGTTGTAAACTTAACATAAGAAAAACTTACAACTGCGAAATCACAGACCCAAAGTTCTTTGAGATTCCTATATTCAAAATTTGTAGTCCAAAGTCTCCTTTTCAAGTGTTTACAAATGCTCATGTAGATATTTCATAGTGAAAGGAAAAGAATAAAGGGATAACCCTCATAGAAGAATAGAAAACTAATAGCCAAATGCCTAAAAAGATGCCTTCTCTTTCTTTCATCTCTCTTTTTATAGTTTTACAATTGAAATCGTTTCTTGATTTGTAACTTTTAAGCCAAGCAAGCAAATTTCAGTTATTGAAATCCTCTCTTCAGAATATACCTTTTTTCTATCTATCCTTGTTTAAGATTCCTACTTTTATGGCTGAGAGGATAGAGTAGATACAGAAGAAATTCCTTTGGACAAGAATAGAAGAAAAAACTAGAATTGCTCTGGTCAATTGGGATACTATTTGTAAACCTAAAAGGAAGGGAGGCCTTGGCATAAGAAGATTACAGCTATTTAATAAGGCTTTGATGTCTAAAATGGGATGGAATCTCCTTGAGGGAAATAAGGATTGGACTCACATTTTGAAAGCTAAGTACTTGGATAATAGGGATCAGTGTTTTTTTTATCCTCATCCACTCTCCCTTAGGGCTCTATCATCTAGAATTGAAAATAAGAAATTTGATAAAACAAGGTCTTTTCTGGAGGGTGGGGAATGGAAAGAATGTGAATTTATGGAATGAGGGTCCTCTTTTGTCCTCAGTCTATAACTTTTATCAAATTAGGGATATTTTGGTAAAAGATTGAATGGGGAAAACTTACATGGGTATATTAATGGAATGGAACTGAGCCTAGATAGAAAGATTTTGGTAGTTAGTTGATGGGTGGAATACAAGATGGTTTGCAAAAGGTAATCAAACAGTTATGTTGCAAGTATGCTGCTGGTGTTGTCATTGATGTCAACAATATGGAGATTGTTGGCGTTGTCAATGTTGATACTAGTATGGATGTATTGTGGTTTGAGAAGAAGGTGTCGTAGTGCTGTCATCAGTGTTGCCATTGATGTCTTGTATGGTTGTGATGGATAAGTGTTGCAATTGCAGTAAGTTCACTTGGTTTCCAAGTGTTTTTGAGAAAATTTGAATAAAAGAGTGTGCAGTGTGGCAAAGGTGTGTTCAGTGTTGTGCTCCACATTTCCTCATAGTTGAAGATATGCTTGTGCGGTTTGAATATGTTGATCAGAGGTGTTCAAAGGTTCTATATCCAGAGTTTCAATTTTTGGATCGTTCTACAATGAAAGTTGTGTTTGACAGTTTGTCTGTTTGTGTAGAAGGTTGTTTAGGAGAAATGGAATTACTCTACATTTCTCTGCAGTGAGGTTTCTTGTCTTGCAGATTTGGGAACATGCTTATATTGTCTGTCTTTATCTTGTAGTTTTTGGTGTTGAGTTTCTCCGCAAGTTCAGTCCTTGTGTTGGAGTTCAGTGGTAGTGCATCCTAATGTGTAGGATTGAAGTAATCTTTGTTTCAGGTGGTTGTGGTAGTGGTATTGGATATTCTAATGATGTTGGAATATTCTTAGATGTTGTATGGATGTTGTGAAGTGTTGTTGTGTGGTTCGCATGTTGTTTTTGGACTTGGAGAGGCACGTATGCGGTTGCTTGTAGTGTCAATTCAAGTTTGGCCGACTTGGTGTGCTAGCACTATTTGCGGAGGTACCTCGTGGATTGTGGATGTGTTGAGTAGCGTGGTGATGTATATTTGGGTCCTAGTTAACCATTGATGTGGTCTGCCTTCACTTCTTTCCACCGTGGAAGTGTTTGGTGCTGACCTATTTTGGTGTTGCACATTTGAGGTGCATAGGTTTCATTAAGGCCAACCTAATTGAGATTGTTTAGGTCGTGGATGGTATAGATGCAAGGTGAGTTGTTGGAGATGAGTGTGGATCTATGTGGCAAGTGTGAGATGTGAATTTGATCAAGTGTGATGATCTAAGTGCGAGCTTTAATGCCTATGACTCTGGATGCACTAAGCAGAAGGTGTCTACATTTTTAGTGTGCTTGAAGTTGTTGGAGGCAATGAGCCGAAGGTTGTGGACGGCATAGAGTTGCAGTGGTGGGTTTCTCCTATTGCTTTGAGATGGTGAATCTCTTTGTAACAATTTCTCCTATTCTTCTTTCTTCTTGGCAGTGAGCCTTTCTTCTTTTTCTAGGTAGTGGGCCCTTGGCAATGAGTCTAATTGTATTTGGTGTTGTTATTCATATATATGTGAGCTAATTCTAACTGTGGTTTTTTCCTTCTTGGGTTTTCCATGTAAATGTGGTGTTCTTATGTGTTTGCATTGTTGTTTCATATGTTTACATTTTTGCTAATGCATGATAAGGGTTTAAAGGCTAACAAGGATTTGAAAGCTAATGAAGGATTGAATGTTTTAATCTACAACTGAATCACCCCGCCCCTCCCCCCCCCCTTCCCCTTAGTTGGCATGTGCATCTAACAATTGGTATCAGAGTTGTGGTTCCTTGGAGAAAGCTTAACCGCTTGAGTTAGATCTAGATGGTGCACAGGAAGGGTATCAAAGCTCCTATGTTCGATGGAACGAATTATGCTTACTAGAAAGCCAAGATGGAGTCCTTTCTAGTCTCTCTTGGATTTGGATTCTAGCAGTCAGTTGAAAAAGGATATACTATTCCTATTGCTTGTCCGACAAGAGATGATGAAATCAAGGAATATGGAAACAATGGCAAAGCAAGGAAAGTTATTCTGAGTGGCTTTTCTGATTCAGAACTTGGGAAGGTAATAAGTCTAAAAATTGCAAAAGAGATCTGGACAAAGTTGGAGACTATTTATGAAGGAGATGACAAAGTCAAGCAAGCAAAGATGCAGAATTACAAAGCCAAATTTGAAACCCTAAGGATGTCTGAAGATGAAGATATTATTGCCTACATGCTCAGAGCGGATGAAGTTGTCAATGCCATCAATAGTCTTGGTGGTAAGTTGGAAGAAAGTGAAGTGGTGAAAAAAGTATTAAGAACTCTTCCTAAAGCTTATAGTTCTAAAGTTTTTGCTATTGAGGAAGCTTGGAATTTGGATAATTATTCTAGAGATCTGTTGTACCCAAACCAAATTTTTGCTTCATCAAGGCATTTTGCATTTAAAAGTCTAAACCTTGCTAATTTGATGTAAAACACAGTTTTGGGCAATGTCAAGCATGGAGTTTTTGTCGATAGTTTGTCAGTTAATGTCAGTTTTATTGAACAAAACCTGAAGTAGAGACTTAAAAAAAAGATCTTCACGATGGAGGAGCATTTCATGACGACATTTCATATTGCAGATGGTCATTTCAATGATCGAAACAGAGTTTTTAAAAATCAAATCACGGAGATTTCTCAGAGGAAAAGCCCTAAAGTGCAAGTATAGCTCAGGGGCGCCCAGTTAGTTGAAGGTCAAGATCTTGCTGAAAGTGCTCAAGCATCCAGTCAATCTCTTCAGAATCAGTCTGGCTATCCGTCGAGCTATCCAGCGAGGCATTCTGAGACTCACAGCTCCGGTTATCAGCGACAGAAGATAAAATCCCTAAATTTTAGGAGATGAGAAATTTGTCATTTTCAGGCAAAAGCGCACCTCTAGCCTGAGGGCGCCCATCTTGAAGCAGGGGTAAATCTTGTCAGTTTCGATGCCGGTTGCAGTCAATTTGTTCACAACTAGTCTGCTTATCCGACGAGATATCAAGCGAAGTCATCCGACTCTCAGAGTTCAGGCGGCAGTCGTCCAAAGATCAGCTTAAAATGGAGTTTTCACGTTTCTGAGCTTCTCCGTTTATGCCCGGTGCAAGTACAGGCTAGGGGCGC
>VDFB02075321.1:214520392-214689141 GCA_007258455.2 Sequoia sempervirens | reverse complement strand
TTTTCGTTAACTGATGGTAGTCTTCCAGTTAACATGCTTTCAATAAGGGCGTGCATGCTCGCACAATTGTCCATTTTTAGATTAGATGTTTCAGTTAAACTGAGGGTAGTTTCCCAGTTAACTGTATAGTTTACTTAATTAGGGTTTGGCGCATAGCTTGCATGCATTGCGAGAACTATAGATGACACAAGGTTATTTTAGGGTTCCCTACACCTTGATGTATATAAATAAGAGCTTATGCTCATTTGTAAATAACTTTTGCTTGAGAGAGAAATATATGCTGCGCCTACCTTGCCCTCAATATTACTCTTTTTGGTACTTGTTCATGTGTCTTCACTATTGCAATTGATTGTTATGCCACATAGGGTTTGGAAAGATTGTAATGCTGAATTCTTTCCATAGTTTAGATATATCTGTTTGAACATCTTTATCATTGAAGTCAATTGTTATGCCACATAGGGTTCCAAGAAATTGAGATGATAAATCTGTTTTGTGTTAATTTACCATTGTGATCGTCGTTGCTACCCACATAGGGTTTAGTTGCAGCGATAAATCTGTTTTGTGAATCTTTATCAATATAATCAAGGTTATGCCACATATAGGGTTTGATGAGGATTATAAGATAAAGGCTGTTTCAATGTGAACTTTCTTTGACTTCTAATCAGGTGTTATGCCACATAGGGTTCCATGAAATTGTCTTGGTAAGATATTCATCTGTTGTACCTAATAAACTGGTTTTAGATTGGAGATGATAGTTGTGCCACCTTGCCCTCAAGTGAGAATCTAAAACCGTTTATCGTCGATTAGTCAAACCTGCTCCGTTCCTCTTATACTGTTTTCACGAGGAAGTGGATAGATATTAGTTGTAGTTAGTAGGTCACATAAAACGAGGAAAACTTCGGCTGCAGCATTATAGGTTCTTTCAAAGAGGAGTCTTTTGCCTCTAGCAGCTGAAACAAAAAGACAGGACATAGTTTTAGCTTATTTTCCTTTGCAAGTATATTTGTCAAAGCACGAGGGAGCTTCCCCTCCATAATTTGAAGAGCACTCATTGCGTAGTGTACATAGGCTGTTCATAACAACTTCTACTCCAGAGGTGTTAGTTGTTACGCCAACAAGATCAGATGTTCAGTGCTTTAATTTTTTATGAATTAAGAGAGTTTGGTCAAGATGCTACAAGTCTACAAGGCAGAGAAGAATAATGAATCAGATCCAGATGATCTTGATGAAGTGGAAGCAAATTTTGTAAGGAGACTGAAAAAGGGCACTAACAAATACAGAGGTAAGTTACCCTTTAAGTGTTTCAATTGTGGAAAAATAGGTCATTATGCTTCTAAATGTCCAATCAAAGTTTCAAATGACAAACCTAAGGATCATAGAAGAAAATTTGTCAAGAAGAGTTATTATGTTGAAAAAGATGATGGTGTATCTGATAATGAGGAATCAAACTATCCTAATGATGACAGTGATGAATGCTTGTTCATGGCTTTAAATGTTGAAACTAATTCTACTAATTCTGAAAGATGTGTAAAGGAAAGTGCTCTGATAACAAGTCACAATATTGAAGGAACTATGGTGACTGCTTTTCATTCAAGAGAAGAGAGGAATTACTGGATAATTGACAGTGGATGCTCAAATCATATGACAGGTGATAAGAGTAAGTTGTTAAACATCAAAAGTATGATGTGGTCTTGTTAAGTTTGGTGATGATACATCTGCTAAGATTTGTGGAGAAGGTTCAATTAGTTTTGATGGCAAACATAAAACAGTTGGTGTTCTTTATGTCAAGGGTCTTCGGCATAATCTTCTTAGTGTAGGATAGATGTGTAGCAAATGATACAATTTAGTGTTTCAGGATAATGGTTGTGAAATCAGAAAAGGAAGATCTAGAACTTTGGTTGTTGCAGGGACAAGGACAGAAGGTAACGTTTATCAGCTTAAAAGTAGTGGTGCTAAATGTTTTGTCTCAAATCAATGAAAGTGGCTATGGCATAGAAGACTGGGTCACATCAATTTTGACAGCCTAGCAAAGATCAATTCTACTGATGTTGTGAGAGATCTACCAAGGATTACAAAGCCTATCAATGCAATCTGCAAGGAATGTCAGTTTGAAAAGCAAACAAAGAAGAGGTTCAAGACTAAGGAATATTCTACCGTAGGTCCTTTGGAGTTGGTGCATACAGACCTATGTGGACCTACCAGAATTAGAAGCTCTAAAGGTGATAGGTATTTTATATTGTTGATTGATGATTATTCTAGAATGACTTGGGTGACATTACTCAAAGAAAAATCAAAACCTCTAGATAAATTTAAAGCATTTAAGTCTATGGTTGAGAATAAAATGGATGTGAAAATCAAGTGCCTGAGGTCTGATAGAGGTGGTGAGTTTACTTCAAATGAGTTTAACAATTTTTGTGAAGATCATGGAATTAAGAGGTATTTGTCAGCCTCTAGAAATCCTCAACAAAATGGAGTTGTGGAGAGGAAGAATAGAACAATTCAAGAAGTAAAAAGGACTATAATGAAGGAAGCAAGTCTACGGGATGTCTATTGGAGAGAAGTAATTCATACTGCAGTCTGTTGTGACCTTTTTCACACATCGCCCCATTGCAAATGGGGACCCCCTAATTTTGGCTTTGCTTTTCGGTCGTTTTGTTGTTGTCTCTCTTTTCTACTGTCTGTCTTTCCGGGATTGTGCCCGTCATTGAGTTTAAATGTGAAATTTGGCCAAGTCTTTAAAATTAGGGTTTGATTCCTTCACGCCAATTTGAATTCAACGAGGTGAACAAATTGAAAACAGAGCTTAACGTTGTTGTCAATGTGCTTCCAGCGGGCTCTTAGCAAATTTTCATCAGATTCTGAGGTACTTACTATTTTTAGTAAGTGGGCAATTACAGGCAATCTGTCAGCTTTTTTTGAGATTCCGACAGTCACACGACATTCAGAGCACATCAGACTACTCGTGCGCAAAATTTGAGCTGAAACAGACAACTTTCTATTTTTAGCAGTCCAGCTTCCGGGACAAATTTCAGGGCTTAGATGCAGAGTTTTTCTTTGCATGTCTGCATATTCCTTCTGGGTTTTTCGAGACCTTCGCAACGGTATAACATGCAAAACGAGATAACGACTTTCAGAATTCAGTCTTCCGGGGCTATTTTTAGGGTTTGCATGTCAGGGTTTCTTTTGCATGTCGGATGATTCCTTGTGGGTTTTTCGAGAGCTTCGCGATGGTGTGACAAACGATAATCAATACCTTCAAGAAGGAACGCATTATTTTTAGCAGACAAGGCCCCGCTAGAACCGCCTCTGCCAGCCGTAATCACGAAATGATCGCAATGCAACAAAACGAGGACAAACGGAGATCGCTTGATATGCATGCAAGATGAATTAGGGTTTCCAGCTCGGTGACCCAAAAAGAGGGTAAAATGTCGACTTTGAAAACCTGTAAACCACCGCATCAAAGATTTTCGCTGCGTCTCGGGTAAAATTTCAAGTCAAACGGAGCACTTACTATTTATAGTAAGTCATTCCAGAAACAGGCTAAAAATAGAAAGTCAGTTGCATGCGCCAGTGTCAACAAGCAGGTCACGTGGTAAGGAGCGAGTCATTCGAATTTCAAATCAAACGGAGTTGTGGAAGTCTCAGAAGCAAGCAGTTACTATAAATAGTAAGCCACCTCCAGAAACATGCTATAAATAGAAGGTCAGCGCAAGGCATCAGCAGGTACAGGTCAAGCAAGTGATGAAGACCCTATGGCATGAATTTCAGATCAAACGGAGTTGCAGAGGATGGAAAATCGGACACTTACTATTTTTAGCAGGCAGGGGCAGAGAAATTAGGGTTTCCTAAAATCAAGGGCAGAACACGACAACCATGCAGAAGCATCGTCCAGTCACGATCAATACCCTTCAGGCAATCGGCACACAAAATTTGAAGACATTTTGAGCGATTGCTATTTTTAGTAAGTTGCTAAAAGTAGCAGGTGCATGCAGATATCAGGGCCTGACAGCTCAACCACATCCCGAGGTTCAGAACAAAGCAAAATCCAACGTTTTTGGAGCTTGGAACTAGCTTGGAGTGCAAAAATTGACAAACTTTCTAAAAATAGAAAATTAGGGTTAGCGTGATCAAGTCACTCCAAATTTGACAAATGGCATAAAATTCACTGAAATTGATGAATTTTCAGGTCCAGCTAGTGAAAAATGCCTTTAAAGGCCGAAGGCAGGTTGAAAATCTTCTGAGTGCTACAAATTGGAAGCTCATACCTCCAAATGTGCCCTTGAGGGAAGAGAGCTTATAAAAAAAATTCTCCCAAGTATGAAAATTGGAAGCTCTGGGGTCAAAATGCGCCTTAAGGAGGAGGATGTGGCTTGGAAATTGACTAAGGCACTCAAACTTGAAGCTCCCTACCTCATTTGCACCTTGACTCATGAGTGGACCCTTGAAATATTCCAAGTTGAAAAATGGAGGCTCACAGGCTAAAATGCGCCTTAGTTTGGAGGAAGAAGCATGGAAAAATATTCTAAGTACAAAAACTTGATGTAGAGGGTCTCATTTGCGCCCTAGAGCTTAGAGCCTTGGAATTTGCCTAAGTTCTTGAAACTGGAGGCCTCATGGGTCAAATGCGCCCCACTTTGAAGAAGGACTTTACAATTTTCCTAAGTCATAAAATTGAAGGCTGGACCATGGATTTGCGCCTAACCTTGAGGGTGAGCTGGAAATTTTCTATGGCATATAAATTGAGAGTTCAGGGTCCTAAATGCGCCCACCAAGTTGAAAGGAGCAATTAAAATATTCCAAGTCTTCAAATTAAAAGCGTGGCCTCTTATTGGCGCCTAAGGTCAAGAAAAGTGATTGAATATACTTCTAAGGCGTTGAGCTTGAAGCCCACCCATTGATATGCACCCCACTTCAAGGAGGAAGTAATAAAGTTTCTAAGGCGTGGAGAATTAAAAGTACAAGGGGTCAAATGCGCCCAGGGTGGAGTAAGGAAATCTGAAAATTGCCTAAGTAAGAAAAATGAGAGCCCATGGGTCAAAATGCGCCCTTGAACTTGGACATGTCAAAACTGAAAGCTCATCACATAATATGCGCCCTTGATGTGAGATTGGAGGAAAACCTGAAATTGAAAATGAAGGCTCAAGGGCAGAATTGCGCCTAAGACACAAGGAGAGAACTCGGGAAATGTTGAGTGTTGCAGATTCAAACTTCACCCTTCCATATGCGCCTAAAAGTTGGAGCTCAACCTATTAAATGCGCCTGAGGGAAAGTGGGCGACTTAAAATCTTTCTAAGGCACATAGAATGGAGGTAGAGGATATCAATTGCGCCTGGCTTAGAGAGGGTGGCTGAAAGCTTGAAAAAATGAAAGTCCAACACCCCAAATGCGCCCAAAGAGGTTGGAAGAAGAATGCGCGCCCATGCTGCAAAGAGGTCAAAATTCAAGGACGTTTCATTCTTCACTTCAAACAATGCGCCCTCCAGATAATTGCATGTTAAGAAATTTCCTAAGGAAAATATTTTATCCTCCTCTAAGTGTCATATGCGCCCATGTTAGAGGTCAAAGTCACAAGTTGGGCATTAAAACTACTTGATCCCCCTAACCTATTGAAATGCGCCTATCTTGACGGGTGCTTTTAGATGAATATTACTAATGCATTGAGGGTGAAGATGGCAAAATAAAGTAACTTAGGCGTTGAAAGTTGAATATTCCCCATAAAGTATCATATGCGCCCAAGACATAAGGTGGTGAAATAAAATTGATAAGTGAATGATATGTTAGGCGTGATATGTGCTTTCGTGACAATTTTTTTTTAAGTGACTTGAAATTTTCCCCACCACAGGCAGAAGGATTTGAAGATGATTTAAAATCTTATCTAAGGCAAAAATATTTTCTTCCTTAGGAAATTAAGCCTAGACATGGAGGATGATGAAATTTCTTAAGACATGAATAAATTGCCAGGTGAGGAGTCCGATGATGCTAGCTTCACAGGGTTGATAAATATTTTCAAGTTGGAGCAACAAGAAATGTTCACAGATGAAGAAATGGATTAAATTTGATGAAAATTATTTTTCTAAGGTCCAAAATTCAAAAAAATTAAACGAACCCGTTTGTTGTATACCCATGAATCTGACGCGTTCTAAAGAAAAATTTCTTTTGGGTATTGAGGATCCTCAACAAGGAGTTGATTTTAAAGCTTTTCACACTTCGCCGAAGCTTTTAGGATAAAGATTTTGATGGGCACCAAATTGATGAGTTTTCCTAAGGGAAAATTTAAAAATTTTCTAAGGCAAAGTGAAGAAAATGTGTTTTCAAGGTAAAATACTCCAGACGATGAATTTGAAAGGAACTGCCTAGGTGAATTTGCTCAAGTTCTTCATGAAGATAATTTTCCTGAGCCAGAGATGAATGAGATCATAGTTGCGAGCACCTCAGCTGGAAAAGTAAAGGGGGATACAGTTGAAGTCAAGATGTTGGAAAATCATGAAGAAAGCAAAGTTGTGCTAGAGGAAAACGATGAACCCTCGAGAGTTCGAGTGTGAAATCAGGTAAGTAAAGTGAATTTATATTATGAAGTGTTCTAATGCTCCTCTTCTTGCTTATTTTGCAGGAGAAGCGTCGAGACCAAATGGCGATGACTTAGGAGGATGAAGAAAATAATCCAAGATGACATTTCAACCTCGAACGAAGAAAAGTTGTGAAAAATGACTAAGTGTTGTGACTTAGTATAACTCCAGTGGCAAAGAAGTTGAAGAACAACGTCAAGAAGAAGATCAAGAACAGTGTGAACGCGTCTACAAACGGGAATCTTCTAGAGGATGGTGGCCATTAATGGCTCATTTATTACCCCACTCCTCTTGGTGGCGGTTTTTAGGGCAAAACTTGTTTAGGGCTGAGGTGGCACAATCTGGGCCATCCAGTCAATTGTAATCTGAGCCGTCTATTGGACTTGGCCATCTATAAAAGGGGGAGTCCCCCTCATTTGTATCTGAGTAGACAATAGAGAGGATTAGAATAGACATCTAATAGAGGGACAACTTAGAAGTAGATTGATAGTGTAGTTGGAAGAGAAGGAAAGTTTTCCTTTGAAAACTTTTGTAAGAGATTGTCGTGTAAAACTTTCATAATAAAAGATCTTTTCATTGATGGTGAAATTCATCTTTGTTATGGATAGCTAGCGAGGTTTCTTCATCCCTTCTACTTCAAGTAGCATAAAGTAGAATAAGTTTCATTTCATGCAAGCAGTAGATAGTAATTGTGGAATGTGGTCTTCAATTTGAACAAACTTCGTCTATCCATACCACTAGTGTATTTGCTGATGGTGAATGCGCCTTGTGTGGTCAACTGGAATATCATGTACTTAACTTCAATCACAGTTTGAATAATGGTATGCGTCGTTGTGATGGTATCTTTATGTCAAGTGGTGGTTTGAACATCTTTAGTCATCTCCCTTGAAGATTGCACCAACTCCGTGGAAGCTGTCCGAAGCGAGGCAAAGCAGAGCTTGGTTGAAGCTTGTGAAGATTGATCGCCATGTCCCACACCTTAAAATAGATTTAGAATCTCTAAACCTTATGCCATTTCAATTCAGTACTTTTTGGTTAGAATAGGTAACTCGTGCTTCATATTCCTTCTCCGCTGCTGAACAATTCCGTAAGTCCCCTTGAAATATCAGCAAATCACATCGAGCCAAACTGAGCCTATTCGCACTGAAAGAACCTTGGAGTTGAACGCATGAACTTTCTTGCAATCTTAGCGTGCGGAATACTTTGATCAAGAGAGAATAGGGTAGCCGTTGGCGACTTTATTCTGCGTTGGTGTGGTCACGACAAACACATCAACACAGTCTACATTCTTAATAGAGGTCAAGCAAGAGTGAATAGTTCAAAGACTCCCTATGAGTTATGGTATGGTAAACCTCCTATTGTGAAATATTTTAGAGTGTTTGGAAGTAAATGCTATATCAGAAGAGATGAAACAAGCTTAGGAAAGTTTGATGCAAGATCTGACGAAGGAATATTCCTTAGATACTCTACAAGAAGCAAAGCTTACCGATTCTATAATAAAATTTTGAATAAGATTGTCAAAAGTGCAAGTAGTTGATGAAGCACCACATCAGAGTTTTGTATTGATAGAAGGATATGAATTTGATGAATCCCCTTGCAATGAAGAAGAACAAGAAGAGAAAGAAAAAAAGATGATGTAATGTCCCCTTCTCAGTAGCCACTCGGATGTTATTTTAGCCTTTATTTATTCCCAAAGGCTGAAAAGGAGAAATAAGGGAATAAATTATTAAATTAATTATTTGTAAAGTTATCTCAAAAATATAATATCATAAGATGACTTTATATTTAATTAATTTAATAGTTAAGTGTGTTATCCTCAAATCCAACTGCGCCAGATTCATGGGATAACCCCCTATGAAACTTGTATGTTTCGTAGTCCCGTGTACTTCAAGCAGGCAAAACGAGGCAAATTTCGATTCACCTCGATGCATAGTCCAAAACCTCAAACAATCCGTTTGAGCGTTCCCCGCCGTTCGTCTTTTGAAGAGCTTCGAAACGAGTATCTTCACTAATTCCCAATCCTTGGGAGTTATTCAATTTTTAACTCATGTTGGAGCACCGATTTTCAGCGCTCCTACATGAGCCTTAGAAAATTTTAATTCCAAGTGTTGGAGGACTGAAAATCAACGCTCCTACACTTTGCTCACTTAACCCTTGATGCACAAGCGGTGATTTTCACCGCTAGTGCATATTTTTCGCCTTTATGTTCGCCATAATTAATGCAAACTTTAAGTTCATTTAACTCTTCTCTTAGTGACTTTTTAAGTTGATTTAGGTTAATCTTCTTCATTCTAATCCTTCATTCGCCCTTCCTCATGGAGCTGGATGTTCTCCAAACTCTAGAGCTTCGTTTTTTTCACCAGGTGTGTTTTTATCCTTCCTCTTCATCGGGTTTCTTCTTTCTATTTGCTTTTAAATCTCTGTAAATTCTAGTTCGCCATGCTCAATATGCTTTTTATTGCTAGGGTTTCGATCTTTCCGTGTTTTGAGTCTTCCTTCCTCTTTTCAAAACGCTCCCTAGTCTTTGCTCTGTGCATTGTCTTATTGATATTGTGGGTTTGTTTTTTGCCGCTCGCTTCTTCCTTACTGTGGTGTTTTTAAGTTTTTCATTCGAGTTTCCCACATGTTGGAGTGGGAGATTTCACCGCCTTTTAAAATAAGTTCTCTCCCCAACTCCAGTTGCTCGAGCAAGCTTTTTCACTGCTCAAACAAACAATTGAACTTCCTCTCACATGCAAGGGCGGTGAAAAAGTCCGCTCTTGCATTATCAATTGTTTCCAAACCCTACACGAAGTGATCTTTCCTTTCAAATGCAGAAGCGGTAAAAAAGCCTGCCTATACACTTGACCTACATGTAAGACATGCTCAAGCGGTATTTTTCAGCACTCGAGCATGAAGTTAATCTTCCCTCAATTGCACAAGCACTAAATTTTAGCGCTCCAACACAACTTTTGTTCAAACTTTCAAAGGCATGTAGGAGCACTATTTTTCAACACCCCTACATGTAAACTGAACTCTCAAGATGGAGGAGCGCTAATTTTCAGTGCTTCTACACAAAAAACAATTTTTTTTTCTAACACCCTGAAATGACTCCATTTGCACTCCGAACCTCATTTCTTCGCCAGTGCTCCGTTTTCCGTGCAAAATAGCTCGTTCACATTTGCTCCAAATTGCCTGCTCACTTCATGCTTTCCAACATTGCAATTTTCTCCTAACATCTGTTAATCCATTATTCTTGCAATTCCTATCAAGTTCTCATCAGGTGATCCTTGAAGGTGATATTCCTTGGTCTTGATATTTCTAGATGACAGCTAAAAAGCCTCTGTCATCTTCTAAGGAGGGCAAGATGAAATACAAATATTAGGGTGTTCTCCGCCCACTATGGTGATCTCAAAGGTGGATGAAATCAAAGACACCGAAATTGGTCATCAAGACCTAGAAGATTTTGTAAAAAGAACTCAACAAAAGCCCTTAGAAGACAACTTGAGAGCCATTGTTCATAGCAACTTGCATCTAGTGTCTACATTTCCAACTTTTGCTCATAACACAGAGTTTGTGCTCCAAGTTGCATCTCATTACATCCGAGATGACAGAAGTGTAAGAGATTCCTCGGGACAAGTCACAATGAGACTAGATCTTGAATTCTTTGATATTGTTTTCCGGGTTCCACACATGGAACAATATACAAAGATCTCAATTCAACAGGCACAGGAGGTCTATGATAGTGATCCCAACAAAGCTAAAACGTTGATTAATACTCAATGGTTGAAAACTTCAAGGCCTACTATCTCAAGATGGCCTAAAGGGCTTCCTAGGAGTGATTTCAAAGAAGATGTTAGGGATATGATTACTCTCCTGAGCAGGGTTAAAGGATTGCCCGTTTCATGTAATTTTCAAGATTGGATGTATGAATACATTCGCATAATCAGAAGAAAGAAAGCACATATTGATTGGGGAACTCAAATAAGTGATGAAATCCATGAACAATTGATCAATGTGCCAACTATTGTGACCTTTTCACACATCACCCCATTCAAAATGGGGACCCCCTAATTTTTGCTTCATTCGGGTCTTTTGGCTTTGGTTTTGGGTCTGTCTCTCTCTGTCGGTTCTTTCTGTCTAGTGATGTACTTGCCATTTGACCTAGATTTGAATTTTGGCCAAGTCTAGAGGGCTTTCTGATGAATTAGGGTTTACAATCTTCAGACAATTTTGAGGTCAAATTGAGTTGGCTAATCAAATTTTGAGCTTAGCATTGCTATCAGGATACTTCAAGCAGGCTCCCACTGAATTTTCATTGAATTCTAACAACTTGCTATTTTTAGTAAGTACCAATTTGGGGCCTATTTTCTTGGGATTTTCAGATTCTGACAATTGCACTGCACATAGAACGTTGTGAGCTACCTGCATACAAAATTTGAGCTGAAACGGACAACTTACTATTTTTAGCAGTTCTACCTTCAGAGGCCATTTTTAGGGTTTGCATGTTGGAATTTACAATGCCTGTCAGCATAATCTTTCTGGGTTTTTCGAGACCTTCACAGTGATATAGCATGCAAACAGAGTTGATCACTTTTCCGGGACTTGCTATTTTTAGCCAATGCTCGCATGTTGATCATTTTTCTGGGTTTTTCTAGGTTTTTTGAAATCTCTCAGGCAGTGTGACATGCAAACTCATCTGGAAGCTGATTGGTCACTTTTTCAGATGCTTATTATTTTTAGTAGTACCACTCTGGTAGCTGCCCAGCACTTCAAGATCACAAACGGACCGACATGCAACAGAAACGGGGTCAAACGGAGATCATTTGAGCAACATGCAAGTCAGATTAGGAATTCCAGCTTCGAGACCCAAAATGAGGGATCAAATGCCAGAATCTCCAAAAACCAAGGTATCCCATCACGATCAGTATCTTCCAAGGAATCCACTGGTAAAATTTGAAGACGATCTGAGCACTTACTATTTATAGTAAGTCACTTCTGAAATAGGGCTATAAATAGCAGGTCAGTGCGAGACACCAGCGTGAACAAGTCAAGCAAGTGATGAGGACCCCATGGAGCAAATTTCAGATCAAACAGAGTTGCAGAGGTTCGAAAATTAAGCACTTACTATTTTTAGCAGGTCCATGCAGAGGAATTAGGGTTTCCTGGAAAGTAGGGCCAAACACGAGGGTTACACAAAAGCAGCATCCAATCACAATCAACATCCTTCAGGCAATTGGCACACAAAGTTTGAGCTCATTCTGAACAGTTACTATTTTTAGTAAGTTGCTAAAAATAGCGGGTACATGCAGGCATCAGGCGCCAACAACTCAGTCACGTCACGAGGTTCGAGGCAAAGCAAAAATCTAGCCTCCTGGAGCTTGAAATCAGCTTGAAATGCAAAAGTTGCAAAACTTTCTAAAAATAGCAGGTTAGGGCAAGCTGAGGGCATCATGAACAATTCGCCCTAAGTCAAACAAAAAGCTTGAAAATTCATCCAAGTCTGATAAAATGAAAGCTCGACACCCTCAAATCCACCCCAGAAGCTTGAAGAGCCATGAAAAATTCACTAAGTCTAAGAAATTTGAAGTCCAACATGCCAAACGTGCCTTAGCTTGAGAGGCTAAATTGAAAATTTGTCTTAGCTTGAGAGGCTAAATTGAAAATTTGTCTAAGTCCTCAAAATTTGAAGCTCCTGCCCTCATATGCGCCCTAGCAAGGAAGGAGGGTAAAAATTTACGAAGTGTTGAAAATTTGAAGCTCCTGCCCTCATATGCACCTTGGCTACTTGAGTTTGATGGAAAATTTTACTAAGTGCTTAAAATTGGAGGTAGACATGGTGAAATGCGCCTCAACTTGGGTGAGAGAGTTAGAAAATTTCCTAAGGCATTTAAACTTGAAGTAGGACCCCTTGTATGCGCCCAAGAGTTGAGAAGGCAAGAAAATCCTAAGGCACAAACATTTGAAGGAAGCACCCCTATATGCGCCTAAGAGTTGAGGAGGAAGTTTGATATTTTATAAGTGTTCAAAACTTAAAGTATGACCCTCTATATGCGCCTTGACTTGAAGGAGGCGAGTTGAAAATATTCTAAGGGTTGAAAATTGACAGTAACACCCAGCAAATGCGCCTCAAGAAGCTTGAAAGCATGGGAAATTTTCAAAGGCAAGCAAATTGAAAGTAGCACCCAGCAAATGCGCCTTGACTCAAGAGGAAGTGTTGAAAATTTTCTAAGGCGTTGAAACTCAAAGTACACACCTTGAAATGCGCCTTAACATGGAGATGGATTGGAAATTTGTATAAGTCCCTAAAACTTGAAGCTCAACTAGTCATATGTGCCCAAGCAAGGAAGGAAGATAGAAAAAAAAAAATTCTAAGTATTGGAAATTGAAAGTAGCACCTAGCAAATGCGCCCTTGGTTTGGAGAAGAAATTTGAAATTTTCTAAGTATTGAAAGCTAAAAGTAGACCTAGCTAAATGCACTTAGCTTGAAGATGGGAAGTGGTGAAATATTCTAAGTGTCACAAAATGAAAGTTGGAGAGTCCAAATGCGCCTAAAGACTAGAAGCTAGGGGAAATGTTTTATGATGTTGAAATTGGAACCTCAAGATAATAAATGCGCCCAAGCTTGTGATTGAATGATAGAATTTTCATAGGCGTTGGAAATGAAAGATTGTTCTAGGCAAAAAAAAGGCCCGATGCTAGAGAAGTTGAATAACCTTTGCTTAAAATTATTTTCCAAGGTTAAAAAAAAAAAAAAAATTAAATGTCCCCCTTTGTGTTGACACGTGATTTTTTTTAATATTTACTAAGGGGGAAATATTTTAAGAGGTCTTGAAAATGTTCTGAGGGGAAAATAATTTTGCCTTGAAATTTTAAAATGCTAGAGCTCACGATTGATGAAATTTCTCCGGGAGAAATATCATTTTTTTTCTAAGGCGCTGAAGAACAAAATGAATAAAATTTCTCAAATGAAATAAAATTATCCTAAGGCATTGAGATTAAATTTCAATGAGAAGTGTGCCATTGTTCAAGGATGAGATTTTTTATGCTGGAGTAATTTTAATCAATTTCCCAAAAATGTTTTAGTCAATTGGACGTTACATGTAGTCAAGGAGGGAAATTTTAATTTTCGAATGAGGAAGGAATCTCCAGCAATAGTAAATTTTTATGACAACTCTATGACGATTGCGCATAACTGTTGTGACAACTCGCCATTCATCTCTCCTGAATTGGAAATTTTCTAAGTAGTGGGGGAGTGAATTAATGGCAACTGCTAAACTAGGCGCCATCTTTCGATTATATAAACTCTGAAGCTATTCATTTTTCTTCACAAGTTGCAGAGTTGAGATTGTGAAAGTGCTGAAATGCTAAAGCTGAAAGTGAGTGCTGAGTGAGTGAGAAATTTCTGAGCTGAGTGAAATATTTTTCTAAGTGCTGAAGGGGAGAAAATTCTGAAGTGAGTAAGTTGGGTGAATTTTTTCTAAGTGCTGAAAGTGATATTGCTGAAAGTTGTTGGAGCTCGAAGTTTGAATTTCGGAGTCAAAAATCTCGAGGTTTGGAGTTGGTAGTTTAGTGCTGAAGATTTTCATTTTCAAAGTTAACTCCATATGCCAGCCATCTCGTGATAATTTTATTTTCTAAGTTAGAATTGTAATGCTTGAATTTTATTTTGCAGATGGCTGAAGTTCAAAGAGGGGATGCTGCCGGAACAAGCAAAGCCGCAGGCAGAGCTGGAAATACTGAAGTAGGCAAGGAGAATGCCTCCAGGCAAGCAATCATCAAACAACTGAAGAAGTCATTCATTCCTGAGTTGAAGTTCGTGTCAAAGCTGGGAGGTTTGACTGACACCAACCTTGGTTCGTTCAACCTCGAGGCATTCAAAAGGAGAATATATGGGCAGGCTGGTCATCCTCCATCAGTGACATCGCACAACATCGTGAGAAGTGGGTTGTATGCAGCTGTTGGTTTTCCACCAGCAATTCGATGTCCTGAGTTGATAATGGAATGTGCAAACTATTATAGGCTAGACCACCGAACGATTGTCTCTTCAGAAGGCAAGTTGTTGGCTAACTTCGCACCTAAGGCTATTGGAGAGGCGTTCAGGATTCCAGCTGTGGAAAGAATGTTGTACAAGTCTAAAGAAAGGGCTGATAAAATGTACGCCTCATTTTTTGATAGGTGTGCAAAGACAATTAATATATCATGGATGAGGAAGCCAAAGCCTCCTGGTGCCAAGTTGCCAAAGCAGATTATCTCAAAGGAGTTGAAACAAGAGTATTGTGATTTAATCATATGATGCTCAGCCGGGTGAATGGCAACCCACAGGCATACGCTTTTGAGCCTTGGATGTTTTTCTACATCAGCGTGGTGTTGGATGGAAAAGAGTATGTGGATTGGGCAAGAATGATCAGCGACAACATAGATGAGCAATTCAAAAGCATGACGAGAACAAAGGCATTTTATATGAGCTCGTATGTCATCTATATGCTAGCTCGGATGACGAAGTATAAAGGATTGACATACCAAGAGCCGATTGGATGTGGTGTTGGTCAATTTAAAATCCATGAAGCTTGCAGGCAGCTGCACTTGACTAATACCTCTAGCTTCAAGAGAGTGAACGATGCTTTCACTATGCACATCACCAGGACTCTTCAATGGAGAACACAACAAAGAATATCCAAGGATGCACAAAAGTTGATTGAAGAGTATGGGTACTGGTTTATCCAATTCTTGAAGTTCACTTACATAAGGCTGTCGGGGTTCCACTCATACGCCTACAGATTGCCAAGGTACCCCACAGACAGGATGGTAATGCTTGAAGTGTCTAGGCAACTCATGGCCTATGACAAAATCATAAGGAAAAGAAAGAAAGGAGGAGTGCAATTCCCTATTGTTATGGGAAATTCACTTGAGGAGTGCCCATCTTTGTAGTCAGCTAAGGAAGCAGAGGAGGAACTACAATTTTATCACCTCACTCTCCACACCAGCTGACAGGACTTTGATCCTCACAGAAAGATTGGAATGATACAGGGTGAAGAATATCGGCAAGAGGCTCATGTAGAAGATTTTTGGGCGAATGCAGAAGATGAAGCTGAGATCAAAAGGAGGATCTCCAGATTACCTCTAAAATTGATCAAGGAATGCGAGGTTGTCCACGTTCCAGATCAACTAGATGAGGATGTCCATGTTACACAACCTGATTATGAATCAGTGAGGGGCACACCGATCCCACCACCTGATTGGGCGAAACTGGAGATCACAGACTTGGACACATTGTCTATGCCAGTCTTAACATTCACAAGGAGCTAGGTGGATAGACATGTTCGCAGGCTTAAAAGCAGATCAATTGCCCTCATGTACAACCTCATGGGAGATCACAGGCCACCGGCATCAACAAGAAAGAGAAAACAGACCGCCCAAGCTACGAAGCCACAGGAAGAGGAACTAGTTCAGCCAGAACCTCAAAGGACGGAGAAAGAATCGCCTACACAATTGTTGGCTCACTCTTCCAGCGTATAGGAAGTTTCAATCTTTGCAAGTCAGAGGGTTAGAGTGAATGAAGAGCAAGAAATGGAGGAAGTCAACCAGCCATTGCCTAGCGAGCCCGATAGTCAGAGCGCTAATGCTCCTAGGAGTGCTAACTAGCCAGATGAAGATGAGGAAACAAAAACGGACACTAGCCTGGATCATGTGATTGAGGCAGCCTTTGAAGATGAAAACACTACAGAGCCTAAAGTTCGGGATCTTGAGGAGGATAGGCAGCACATGGAGACGGATGAGCCTCAACTAAATGTTGCTAAAGAGGAAATTCATGAAGTAGAAGCAACAAAAGAGCAGCCACTTGTCATCTGTAGCGCTCAACAAGATGTTCCAAATTGGCTCACAAGTGCAATAAGAAGAGATCAGGAGGACGACACTGACTCAACAATAGAAATGGAGGAGCTCCTTAATAGAATAAGCAGGTAACCTAAGAGGAAAAGAGCCAGAAAATACTCCAAGATGGAGACGGATGAGTCTGGTTCCCGCACTCTTCGTGTGGCAATTCCAAGGGAAGATTGTGATCGAGATGAAGCAATGCCTAAAAATTACACGATCCCTACAGTTGAACTAGGACGCCCTACAGAAGCACAAGTGATTGAAGAAGCCAATAACTCCTTCCAGGCATTGAAGGATAGACTGCTTTGAAAGGGAGAAAAATACAAGAGGCTGAAAAGGGAGCATAAGGCGTTAATTGGATATGTGCAACATCTAGCACGTCCATGTGCTCAGGAGAACCCAACGGTAGAACTTCCAGCTGAGCTTCCACGAGAATCAATTAGCAGGCTCGAGGAAATGAAGAAGGCAATTCAGGAAGGAGACAAGTGGATTGGTAGTGTTCGTGCTGAGGCTGAGAGATTCATTGAGGATCTTGTCTCCTCTTTCCAGCATGCTTCCAATAGCCTCTCCCGTATGGAGAACATTGAACAGGCATGGAGTGATACTCACATATTTCAAGATAAGACTATTCCACGCCTAGCTACTCTGATGCATATGCCAGTGCAGACTTTGATTGAAGGAGGGATGATTCAAGCTGGAGATAGATATGATTTTCCTGGATGGTATTCTGCAGCATTCACCGGCCGGGGTTTCTTTGACACAGCAAGGACAGAGTCAGTCAAGATCAGGAAGGCCATGGGAAACATTCAGGAGGGCATCTTCAACACGTTGGAGGCATTGTTCACAAAACGGCTAACTCCTGAGCAGATGACGGTGGATGGTTTGAAGGACAGATTGCACCCATTCTTCTCTGAGATGAGAGTATTTGCTCAAGTTGACTTTGAGAATATCTCCACATTCTCCGCTATTATTCAGAGCATGCAGGAATCCATCGAGGCCTAGAGAAAATCTTGTATCCAACAGGAGCAAACAATCGCCATCCTTGAGTACCAGCTTAATCTTACTCCGGCTATTTCTGAACAAGAAGTTGATGCAGTGTTGGCCTGGTTTGTTGCTTTCGCGGTCAGAGAAAAGAACAATGGGGACGGGGTCCTGGACGAGAATCTTCTAGAAGGGTAGTGGGCATTAATTGCCCATAGTGGTCAAAGGATGGAATCTGCCTATTTTGTGCTCATTAATTGCACCACTCCACCTTCTGGCAGTTTTTAGGGCAGAATCTAGTCTAGGGCTGGTGTGGCTCAATCTGAGCCATCTATTGTAATTTAATCTGGACCGTCCATTGAGATTGGCCAACTATATAAAGGGGACTCCCCCTCATTTGTAAATTATTAGATTAGAGACTAGAGAATAGAGCAGAGAGACTGATAGTTGTGATAGCTTAGCATAGCTTGTCAGCATAGCATAGTTTGGAGGAGAAGGAAAGTTTTCCCTTGAGAACTTTGTAAGAGATTGTTGTGAAAACTATCATAATAAAGAGAGCTTTCATTGATGGTGAATTTGTCTTTTGTTATGAGCAGCTAGGAAGATTTCTTCATCCCTTCTACTTCAAGTAGCTTAGATTAGAGTAATTTTCATTTTCATGCAAGTAGTTAGTTGTGGATTGTGGTGTTTGATCGAAGCAGCTTCATTTAATCCATACCACTAGCAAACTTACTGATGGTAAGTTTGCCTTGTGTGGTCAACTGGAATACTTTTCAAACTTAACTTCGATTACGATTCATGTGTTTGTATGCATCGTCTTGATGGTATTTGCATGTTGAGTTGTAATCTGAATACCTTTCGCTGCTCCCTTGAAGATTGCACTAACTTTGCTGAAGCTATCCCACGTGAGGCAAGGCAAAGTCCGATTGAAGTCTGCTGAAGTCAAGCCCTGCACATCTTACATTTAGACTAGGACATTGTCATGTCTCATACATTGACTTATTTTGACCATTGACATATTTTGATCATGACTTATTTTGACCATTGACTTATTTTGATCATGACTTATTTTGACCATTGACTTAGTTTGACCATGACTTATTTAGATAATGTTTGACCATGACCTTATGAGATTTAATATATGAAGTATGATATGTGTTAAGAGCAATGCTTTAATATAATTGTTTTCTTTCAAGAATTATGAATGCATTCATATAAATGTTGAGTTAATTATTGTTTCTACAATGGTTACTAATACTCTTTTGTTTTGCACGCCTGAGTGCATCTGAGTGGCAGGTGATCGAAGGCCAAGGAGATCGAAGGCCAAGAGTGTGATTGAGGAAAAGGAGGTTAGCTTCTCAACAGGGTAGAAGAGGAGAAACTCTCGGTTATGCACACACCACTTACATCATGTAGCTGCATTAGGTCATGTCCGTTTTTACAATGTGATTGCGTGAAATGATTAGCATAGCGAATTTGAAATATGGTTAAATTAAATCATGAAATAATATGGCTTATTCTATTTCCTTATTTCTCATTATATATATTTGAGCAACAAAAGGTTAAATCTGTTTTTGTTAAAAGAAATGTATTTAAAAATAAAAACAAATTAAATAAAAGAATAAACATAATATAAATCTGTTTTGCATAAATGAATTTTCAAAAATTGCATAAAAGGGATATAAATAATTCTGTTTTGGGATATATGGTGATATTTTTTCAAAAGAATTAAGAATGAACAGCCCGAGAGAGCATTGGGCTCTGGAAAATTCTGTCTCAAAACCAACAAATTGCTGGGCATGTGGCAATCCTTGCAAAACTGCTGTCAACTGGAAATTTTATGCATGATCCTCGAGAAAGAGGAGGAGGCTTTAAGAAAGAGGAAAAGACTTTGATTGAATACATCGCAGAGCTCTGGAACAGAGGAAAGAAAGGAGGTACTGTTGAACATCTGCAAATAGAACCAAATTTTACCAGGTTCTCTTCATTATGCCTTCTTTTAACTTTATTTTAAAAACTGCAGTAAGGAATTGAATTATTCCCTGTTTTAGAGTACAAACAACTGAGAATTCTTTCCAATTTCGTTTTGAAATCTGGGTAACAGCTTATTATTCTGTGTAGCAATTATAGAATACCCATTCCTTCCTTAGAATTAGGGTTTTCGTTCTGTGGCAAGTCTGCATTTTTCTCAAGTGTAATTACATGTCTCCATATCTGTTTGTTTAAAAATTCTGTCATCTTAATAAAAACCAAAATGGCTTGAGATAAATCCGAATGCAGTTTATACTGGGCGAATGCCTTTCTTTTTCTTGAGTTTTGAAATTGCTGTGGGAATTAATTTCCCCTGCCCTCCCCATGGGAAGGTCGTGGACTGTGGAGGCTCGCGCCCTCCACAGGCCGCGGCCTGTGGAGGGCACGAGCCCTCACAGCCGCCCCCTCCCCATGGGAGGGGCAAGGGCTTTCCCCTGAGCCCTTTTGGTCGCTCAATGCCAGTAAGGAAACTATGTAAAATACCCTGTTATGTGTGCACGGCCAGTAAATTCGTTGCACAGATTTGAAAACCAGAATTTCTTACTTTGAATTTTACACAGCTGAACATGAATTTCTTCACACACACACACACATATATATATATATATATGTATGCATATACAAAATGACTGCACATACATACATACATATATATATATATATATATATATATATATGTATACCTATATATATATATATAATAGATACCCATGCATTGTGTGCCAAATACAAATTGAAACAGGAAACTCTTTCCCAGAAAAGTAGTATGAATTATGTTGAATATATATACAAATATCTCTGAATTGATAAACCTGAAGCAAGGACAGAAATATCTTGAATGTAGTATGAATTCCGTTATATAAATATCTTTGAATTGTTAAACCTGAAGCAAGGACAGAAATATCTTGAAAAGCCATGAAACAGAAAATAGTATGAATTCTATTATATAAATATCTTTGAATTATTAAATCTGAAGCAAGGACAGAATTGTCTTGAAAAGCCATGTATCAGAAAGTAGAATGAATTCTGTTGAATATATACAAATATCTCTGAATTGATAAACCTGAAACAAGAACAGAAGTGTTTTTGAGACATCATGTAAACTGGAAAGTACCTTGAATATGTTAAAAGGAATACAACATGAAATATGAATGAAAGATTATCTTTCAAACCTCAGATTGCATTGTATCAGTAAATTATTTTACTCTGTAGCCTGTATTGAAATAGGGA
This sequence comes from Sequoia sempervirens, assembly GCA_007258455.2. NCBI lineage: Eukaryota > Viridiplantae > Streptophyta > Pinopsida > Cupressales > Cupressaceae > Sequoia > Sequoia sempervirens. The sequence continues at coordinate 214,668,477 of VDFB02075321.1, read as the reverse complement.
ATTAAAACTGTCAGTCAGCTTGAGCTTGTAAGAATAGAAATGCATATTGAAAATTGAAAACACTATTCTTACTATCAATTAGTGCACTGAAAATTATCAAGATATATATATATGTTCTTTATCCAAATTAAAAAGGGACACTTACCAAAGGATAAATGACATCTTACAACTGAAATATAAAGAATGTACTGAAAATTCACTTCTTTTAGAATTGATTAAATGATGGAAGCCTGTTTGAAAATGTATAAAGTTTCTGTTAAGTATTATTTTACTTCACTATGGTAACTTCCGGGACAGGGTGCCGAAGGTGGGCAAACGGAGACGGTAGTATTACCTTTTCTAATTCTACCATTTATTATTTTGCTTGGCCAAGCACTGTACCATTGAAATAGATGGATTGTTTATTTTAAAAGCCTAGAAATTTATTTGAGTCTCTGCCACCTCCTGTTGCAAGAAATGTGTTTATTTCATGTTAGAAATGCATATAGGCATCAGGCACGCACTGAGAGTGCCCTCCTGTTTTATCGTTTCGGGTTGCTAGGCTCCTTTATGCAGGGCCGGGGATTCCTTCGAGTTAGGAAGGGACCCGGGGAAGTCATGGACTTCGTGGTTGGGCGGAAAAGGCGCCTGAATCACATTCTTGGCCCCAGCTCGCAAGAAGACCAAGGTGTCACGGCGGTTGGTGGATCCAAGGTTATTTGCTATTGATGTACTTATGTATCATTCAGACTTGGCTTGTGAAGCCCATTATATATGTATATATACATTTTGACATCCTTGTTGAAACTTGAAATGGAAGTATATTTTGAAAGTATTTAATGTATCATTGATTTTAAGAGGTTAAAGTTTTATAACTTAGCATAGAAAGATGTTCTATTAGAAGGATTGATTCCTCCAAGTGAAGATGAATATATGTATATGAGTAAATCATTGAAAGACTTATGTTTTGATTCATTACATTGATGATATTATTTTATGAAATGCAATTCAAATTCTCTTTATTTCATCTGGAAGAGTTATGTGAAATGTTGACTTTTCGGAAACTTATTTATAATGGTTTGAATAAATTTAGAACATTTTAATTTCTCTTTAATGCTGTGTTAAATGGTTTGAAAATTACTCTTAATTTTCCGAGTGCTACAGACATAAATCTTCCAAACCCTGCACTCATTTAATTTCCGCACATTTCTGGTTAGTATAGGAAACACGTACCTCATTGCCAAATCATCCACAATGCACGAAAATCCCCTTTCATCATTAATTTGCTGTCAGCTGCAAACTTCTAAACAATTGTGTAAGTCCCCTCGTGAAAACAACATATCACAACGAACCAACTGAGTGTATTCCATTGCATTGAAGGAACCTTGGAGTTGAACGTACAATCTCTCTCGCAATCTTAGCGTACGAAATACTTTGATCAAGAGAGAATGGAGTAGTCGTTGGGTATTTTATTCTGCTGTTTGGTGTTGGTCACAAAAATCCCATCAACACCAACCACTCTGAAATTTTACATGACTTCTTATCTAGTATATGCTGCCGCAGTAATGAGGCAATTTCCAGGGCTATCTACAAAGGGAAACAGACATTTTGTATCTGTGTATGAGTTCTATTATCAGTTGAAATTGAGAGAGAGTCTTCATCATTTCAGAAGAGTCATAGATGCCTTCTTCGCACCCTTGCTGTTCACTTTTAATCTGACTCTTGAAAAGAAAAGAGTGTCGGATGAAGCCTACAAAGTGGTCAGTAAGGTTGGTTGTATCTTTTTGCAGTTTCCAACTTTCACCTACATGAGAATCGGTTGCTATACTGGGTGTCCATACATGTTGCCCACATATCCCTCAGATAAGTGGATACTAATGGAGTTGTGTAGACAGTTGATCTCAGTTCACAAGGAACACCAGAGAATACACAAGCCAGGTTTCAGGTTTCCACTAACAATTAGGAGGTATACCATTCACAGTGTACAAAAGGAAAAGTCAGTCTATGCAGAAATGCAAATCATGACTATCAAAACATATAAATATAGATTTGACTTTGACTACCGAGATGTGAAGAGGAAATTGAAGAAGGATCACCGACATGTCTACCGTTTTGAAGACATTTGGGCGGACTGCAGAAATGAAGAAAACATCTACAGAATGGATTTTTGCAGGCTAACAGTAGAGCAAATCAGAGAGCTTGGTGTAGCTGTTCTACCAGAGGATTTCCAAGATCCTGGTGACATCCTAAACTTTGCTTATGAAGAAGATGAGATTGCTAGGAGGCCTTTACCTCCAATACAATGGTCTAAAAAGGAAAGTGTCTCTATCAAGGAAAGGCTTACTCCCATCTTACACAACACAGCAAAATGGTTGCATAAACATGGTTTCCAAATAAAAGCTTTCAAGACCGAATCGGAAGGAGAAGCACCAGGAGCAGAAACCAGCCAACGATAGGAACTCCGCTCAAAAAATAAACAAGTGGCTACTCCCTCTTCTTCCCAAAGAGGTCCTAGAATCAAGTTCACCATTGGTAAGAGTGTTACACAACTTGTTGAAGAACAAGAGGCAACAGAATTTGAACAAACACATGCAGAAGGAAAGGAGCTTGCTTCTAAGGAACAATCTTCCAAAGAAGAAGAGAACAAGGATGAAGAATCAGAAGAATCTAATGAGGAAGAATCTGAAGAAGATGAAGTTGAAAAAGAAGGTAATGAGGAGTAACTCAGGCATGATGATGAACAATCTCTATCTCCACATGAGAATGTTGTTGAAGATCTTCCCCAGACATCAGAGCTTGTTACTACCAATATTCCTCATACTCCTCCAAATCCAACTACTCCTCCACCTCCTCTTCCTACCTCACCTCCTCCTACAACAATTTCAGGTGCAGTGAATGTTCCTATTCCCCCTGCAGTATCAACCATCCTTGCCACTCCTCCTATAGTTTCAAACTCACAAACTGTTGATGTCTTGTCAAGTTCTCCCTCATCCATCCCAAGTTTGTCATCTCCATCTTTTGATATCTCTTCCGAAGCCAAATTCGACATATTCATGAATGAGTCTTTGCAGAGTCAACTTGGTTTGCAGTCCACTAGAGCAATCATGACAGATACTACCCCGATTGTTACAATACCAATCATTTCTATAGAAGTGGTTGCAACGCAGGAATTGACAATAAGTCAAGAAGCATATACTTCTTCCCTTCCTCCTTGGCTGATCTCTCAAGTATCGAAGTGAAAGAAACAAATGATCTCCCCAGATGAGCTTGATCTTGAAGAGATAGCTCCTCCAAAAGCCAAGGGGAAGAAAAAGAAAAAGTTCATTCAAGGCTTCATGTTGACAAATCTGGTCACAAGTTTGTTGAGATTGATCTACCTCCAACAAAAGAAGGTGAAATGTAAACATGGAGGATTACACTGTTACAAGAGTCCAACTTGGAAAAGTAACAAATGCAAGTGCAAAGGCAAATGCACAAATGGTCCTGGATGCATTAGCAAGAAGGCTTGATGAGATGGAGCAAGCCAAAAATATGTATAAGGAGAAAGCTGAGTGTTATGCAACAATTTTGAGGAACATTGCAGGCTCTTCCAAGGATGTACAACCTATGGCTATGGCAAACATCGAAGAGCCAGCAGTACAAAAGGTAGAGAAATTTGCCTCCAAGGGTAAGGTGTTATATGATTTCATTGATGAAATGATAGAACATGGTTCACGGGTCATAGCTGTAGCAGACGAGAAAACTGCTCAGATAGCCAAGCTGAAATTAGAGCTTGATAAAGAAGAAAACATACTTTCCGAAGAGCAAAAAGAAATGGAAAGATATCTCTTATTTTGGTCACAAATGAAAGAGACAAAGCTAAGTTGGTGGAAGTTGGGGTAATTCCCGACAAAGAGAAGTATGTGGAGGTAAGAGAATCTCTCAAACACCGCATAAAAGTGATCAAATCTCTTGTTGAAGACATTTGCCAAGTACAAGAAGATGTCGAAGGACATTGTGTTATCCTAGTAAATGGAATTGAGGAGTTACCGGGTAAGCTCCTTGATGATGATCATACTTTCCTCCCGGTCAATGAGATAACTCAAATATTCAAGGAAGCTATCATGAAGCAAGTGGAAGATGAAGGTTTTTCAAAGACTTCCATGCACACCATATGTGATGTACGGCTTTCTCTTGACTGTCAAAAAATGCATCTAGAAAGATGCAAGAAAATCTGCTCATCTGCAAGAAGATCAATCACAAGAGTTCACACCATTGTGGATTATACAGTTGGTCCAGATGAGATGTTCATGTTGGAGACAAAAAAGAAATATGAAGAATTCCGCACCCAATGTAAGGAACCATGAAGACTTCTTTTCATCTCCAGTGTTAGATAGTTTTATTCTTTCATTTATGCATTTTGTAAATAGTTCTTGACATCTTACATGTCATTTTGCAAGATGTAATTACATGTAAATACAGAGATGTTTTCCTAAAAAGATGGACAACATTTTTGAATAAGTCGACTTGTTAGGTGAGATTTTCCTAAATTTGCTCACCTAACTTTCCTAAATTCGCTCATCTACTTTTCCTAGATTTGCTCTTCCCTCTCTTTTATAAATATGAGAGGATTCTTATGTAATCTTTATCTTTTATCTTTTGCAACAAAGTGCTGCCCATTTGAGAAGCAAATACATGAAACTTTGTGTTCATCTTTTGTGAATCTATTTTGATCAATAAATAAGTGAGTTGCATACCAAGCTTTGTGTTGGAATCGATTATATTTTGGATTTGATTGAGATTGGCAGTGATTAGTGATTGAGATCTAAAGGGCTTTGAGTAATTCCGTGTAAACTTTGAGTTACACTCTTTTATTAGAATTTATGATATTGATTGAATGTTGTTGGTGAATTCTGTACAAGACTTTATGCTTGTATTTATTCATGTTGTTCGTGGATCTATCATGGAGTATCTAGAAGACTTTGTGCTTCTAATACAACACTGGTTACATATCTCAATGGATTCATTGGTGAAAGCTACGAAACAACTTTGTGACTTTGTTTTCTTGTTTTATCATTTATTGTTATCATGTTGGTATTCTTAGTCTTTGCTTTGACAAAATAAGAATATTGGAATTGCTGCTTTGTTTTTAGTTTGAAGTTGTATCGAATCAGGAACGTAAAACCGTGAAGCATTGTAAAACATATTCTCTGAAAAAAGAGAGAATTATGAATGTGACACACCCCCATCTCTTAATCGTAGTGTACATCATTGTGAATATTTATTTAGTTTTACTTAGTTTCAATAAGCAGTAAGAAGGGCGCCTCCCCTTTTTGAGAGGAGAGATTGTATCTCACACAGCTGTGGCTGAAATCAGGTTTTGTAATCTGTTAAAGGGATTACATAATTTTCACCCAACAAAGTGACAAAAAAATAAAATAATATCAAAAAGTTACTTAAGAGAATAAAATAATATTTTATTCTAAAAGCTTCTTGGAGGTGATTGTAATTTCTTTATAAGAAGATTTTGGAGGGCATTTGAACATATCTTGAGTTGAATACATTTTCTAATTATTGGAGAACTTGAATGCTTGGCATAGCTCGAGGGTTTGAATACTCTAGAGTGTCGGTTTCGATTGCGAAATATCAATCCTAGCTAGGTGTTTGGGGGAAGATATTTTCAGTCTTCCATTTGTGCAAATTTTGCGGCCAAGGGCCAAATTTGGGAGCATCGATTGGAGACATAATTCAGATTGCATTTTCAGTCATTATTGCTGCAGACTTCATACCCACGATTTTGCTTATGGTGGCTATATGAAGCATCGATTTCTTATGGGCATTGAGGCGCATGATTGAGGAAAGCATGGCGATGATTTTTGGTGATGTTTGATGGTGCTTGGAGGCTGCATTAATTTTATTTTGAAGACTTTGCATCAGAACAGGGGCGGCTTCTTGAGGAGGACGATTTCACCATTTGGAGGATTTCTTGTGAACACCAAGGCTACCATTTCATCATCAACACATATCAGCATTCATTTCCAGGTTCTTTCATCATTTGTACAAGTGCATTGCTTAATCATATAGGAAAATCTGTAGCTGTAGTTGCATATCGTTTTCAGATTTGTAAGCCAAGAGTCTTGGCAAATTCATGTAAACAATTTGTACTCAGTTTGCATTATTCAATAGAGTGGAGGGGTTGCATAAATTAATAGCATTGCATTGTTGTAATCAGCCTCAAGCTTACTTTGCAATACAAACATATGTTGAGGTTGCATACAAAGGGTATGACGAAATGCCATTAGCTGTAGATGATCATTTGCACTAAGAAGTTGCATGAGAAATGTTTGACAAAATACCTGGTTTATGTTCCATCATATCCACTTGAATTAGATGCATGCCAAGTGTTTGTTAAAATGCCTATTGGCTGTAATTTCCATTTTCGGTCACTTATATGCATTTGAAAAGACAAAAACAGTTTGCATATCATTTCTTTATCATTGCTAGTCAATCTTGCATTGTTGGAAGCATTCAAAACATCATTGGCAACCTACAAAACCAAAACAAAACAATCAGAAAATTATATCAACACTTCTCAATTTGCACACCAAGTGTTCGACATAATCCCAAAGGAGTCAAATCAGAAAATTAAGATCAGAAATTGCAAGGGTTATTACAGATGATAGTTAAAGAGGAAGAAACTCCGGAAAAGATCCCTAAGACTTGTTGTGACCTTTTTCACACATCGCCCCATTGCAAATGGGGACCCCCTAATTTTGGGTTTGTTTTTCGGTCGTTTTGTTGTTGTCTCTCTTTTCTGCTGTCTGCCTTTCCGGGGATGTCTCCGCCATTGAGCCTAAACGTGAAATTTGGCCGAGTCTGAAAATTAGGGTTTCCATCTTTCTGGTCAGTCCGAGATCGAAAAAGGTGAATAAATTGAAAACAAAGACTAACACTGACGTCGGTATGCTTCCAGCAGGTTTTCACAGAAATTTCATCAGATTCCGACTACTTACTATTTTTAGTAAGTGTGCAATTACAGGTAGTCCTTCAGCATTTTTGAAATTCCAACTGTCACACTGCGTCCAAAACACATCAGGCAACTCACTGGTAAAATTTGAGCTGAAACAAACAACTTACTATTTTTAGCAATTCAGCTTCCGGGATAAATTTCAGGGCTTAGATGGAGAGTTTTTCTTTGCATGTCTGGATATTCCTTCTAGGTTTTTCGAGACCTTCGCGATGGTATAACATGCAAAACGAGACAACAACTTTCAAAGTTCAGCCTTCCGAGGCTATTTTTAGGGTTTGCATGTCAGGGTTTTCTTTGCATGTCAGCACATTCTTTATGGGTTTTTCGAGAGCTTCGCAGTGATGTGACATGCAAACGGAGATGGTCACTCAGTGAGAAACTTACTATTTTTAGCAGGTGTGTCCCGGCAGCTGCCTCCCAGCACTTCAAAATCACAAGCTGATTGCAATGCAGCAGAAATGAGAACAAACGGAGATCATTTGGTATGCATGCAGAACAAATTAGGGTTTCCAGTTTCGGGACCCAAAAAGAGGGGTAAAAAGCCAGAATTTTCGAAAACTGGTGTAAACCACGGCGATTAGCATCCTTCAAGCTATCTACTGGTAAAATTTGAAGACAAACGGAGCACTTACTATTTATAGTAATTCATTTTGGAAACAGGCTAAAAATAGCAAATCAGTTGCATGCGCCGATGTCAGCAGGCAGGTCACGTGGTGAGGAGCACGTCATTCAAATTTCAAGTCAAACGGAGCTGTGGAGGTATGAGAAGCAAGCAGTTACTATTTATAGCAAACCGCCTTTCGAAATGGGCTAAAAATAGAAGACCGACTAAAAATAGCAGTGTCAACAGGGTAACAAGGTCGTGAAGATGTAGTGTTTAAAATTTCAAATCATTCTGAGCTTCAGAGATGCAAAAATCGAGAGACTTACTATAAATAGTAGGGCATGGAGAAGCTAGCGAAAACGAGGAAAAAGTGACTAAGTCTGGAACTTCATCCTGCAGCTACCTGAAAATGTGCCCATCTTGGCCTTGAAGCATAAAAAAAAAAATTTAAGTCCAAAACTCGTCACCTCCTAGGCTAAAATGCGCCCATGCTTGGAAGGTCAAAGAAAGTCAAAGTTTTTCATCCTGCACATAGGTTAAAATGCGCCCTCCTCACAAGCTGAGCATGGAAAAATTTTCTAAGGCAAAAGCTCATCCTGCTCCTATGCCAAAATGCGCCCTCATGACAGGAGATTGATGAAAAATAAACTAAGGCATGAAAACTTCCTCCTCAGCATGCCAAATGCGCCCAACACAAGGTAAAAGCATAAAAAATTTCTAAGTATTGGTGTGCGTCCACCTCCTATGCCAAAATCAACCAGCTGCAAGAGGCATCAAGAAAAGTTTCTAAGTGTCAAACTCATCCCTCACCATGTAGAGAATGCGCCCAAGTTCATAAAGGAAGTCAAAGAGGTCAACGTATTTCATCCTCCACCACCTCAAATTTGCACCCATCCTCCACTACATGCCAAATGCGCCCAAGCTGCATGGTAGAATAAGCTTGAAAAGGACAAGTCAAGGCATCAACATGCTTATCCTCCTCATATGCTGAAATGCGCCCAAGTAGAGGCATGTGAGGTCAAAACCAATGGCATGCAAAGTTGGAAAAGGACAAAACGTATGCATGCAAGGAGGGAATATTCCAAGTGGGTTGAAAAGGCAAATTTTAAAATCCACTTCATGTGCCAAAATGCGCCCAAGGATAGCCAGTCAAAGAGTCAACAAACTTCATCCTTCATCAAGTAGCAAATGCGCCCAAGCTCAACAAGGAGGAGTTAACAAGAAATTCAAAGGGCCAAAGGCTTCATCCACCTCACATAGTAAAATGCGCCCATCTCCAAGCATAACATGCATGAAATTTTTCTAAGTATGAAATTCATCCTCCTAGAGGCATAAAATGTGCCCAAAAGAGGGCATGTGGAGACAAAAATGAAGAAGTTGAAGAGTCACATGCTAGGCGTGGTGAAAACAAGTTGATGAGAAAATATTGCAAGGTGGTGAAAACTAATGTTGCCTAGGCGTTGGAAGTGAAGTCTTCTAGCAAGGGTAATGTGCGCCCAAGACACAAAGAGGAGAAATTTAAATATGCTAGGCGTGGTGAAAATTTTAATATTCACCTTCAAGTTGAAATGCGCCCAAGGTGTTGAGGTGGTGAAATAAAATACAAGGCGTTGAAAATGCCAAGATGGTAGAATGAATAATGCTAGGCGTGGATGTAAAGTTTTCTCTCCACATGTGATATGCGCCTAAAGTATATAAGGCGTTGGAGTTGCAAAATAATAAAATTTTCCTAAGGCATGGAAGATGATGGAAGTAAAATATGTTAAGTATGATGTGCTTGCAGGAAGATTTTTCTAAGTGAAATAAAATTTTCTAAGGCAAAATTTTCAAGCACGAGTGAGTTTGCCAATGAAGGAGTCCGACGATGCCAGCTTCACAGGTGAATAAAAAAAAAAATTCAAGTCAGAGCAAGAATTATCTACAGATATGAAGAAGATTAAATTTGTTAAAAAAATTATTTTTTCCAAGGTGCAAAATTCAAGAAAATTAAATGGACCCGTTCGTTGTGCACCCATGAGTTTGACGCGTTCTGAAGGAAATTTTCTTCTGGGTATTGAAGATTATCGATGAGGAATGGATTTTAAGATCTTCCACAGCTTGTCGAGGATTCTGCGATAAAGATTTCAAATGGGCACCAGGTTGATGAATTTTCCTAAAAGTTGAGAAAATTTTCTAAGGTAGGGAAGAAAATGTGTTTTCAAGATAAAAATATGCCTTGGCAGACGAATTTGAAATTGAGTGCCTAGATAATTTTTGATCAAATTCCTAATGAAAGCATTTTTCTCGAGTCTGAGTTGGATGAAATATCAGAAGTGAAGTACGCCCAGGCAAAAGACAAGATGGGTTGAAAATTTGGCTAAGGCATGAAGAATTTGAACGGAAAAACGATGAGCCCTTGAAGATGAAAGCGTGAAAATCAGGTAAGTAAGGTGAATTTATATTACGAAGTGTTCTAATGCTCTTCTCCCTGCTTGTTTTGCAAGAGGAACGTCGAGGCCAGGCAGTGATGACTTAAGTGATGAAGCAAATACTCCAAGACTACATTTCAACCTCGAAGGAAGAAAGTTGCGAAAAATGGCTAAGTATTGAGACTTAGTGACAAAGAGGGAGTGTTTTCAAAACTCAGGATGGAGAAAAGAATGGAAGCTCGAGCAAAGTTGAAGAACAACGTCAAGAAGACCAAGAGTACTGAACTCCAAATTTATCAAATTTTATTATTTGAGGCGGCAATCTTAGGGACTCTTTTACCCTCCTCCAAGCGATCACAGAATTGGTTGAACGCGAACAACGGAGCAGTGTGAACGCATTTCAAAGATGGAATCCTCTAGAAGATGGTGGCCATTAATGGCTCATTTATTACCCCACTCTCCATTATGGCGGTTTTTAGGGCGAATCTTGTTTAGGGCTGAGGTGGCACGATCTGGGCCATCCAGCCGATTGTAATCTGAGCCGTGTTGGACTTGGCCAACTATAAAAGGGGGAGTCCCCCTCATTTGTACCTCATTAGACATAGAAGTAGAAGTTAGACAATAAAGAGTAGAGGGACAACTTAGAAGTAGCTTAGTATAGATTGATAGTGTAGTTGAAGAAGAGGGAAAGTTTTCCCTTTGAAAACTTTGTAAGAAATTTTTGTGAACACTCTCTCAATAAAAGAGGTTTTCATTGATGGTGAATTTCGTCTTTGTTGTGAGTAGCTAGCAAGGTTTCTTCGTCCTTCCGATTTAAATGGTAGCGTAAAATAGTTCAAAGTAGTATAATTTTCATTCCATGCAAGTAGATGTTAGTTGTGGAATGTGGTATTCAATTTGGGCAAACTTCGTTTATCCATACCACTAGTGCATTTGCTGATGGTGAATGTGCCTTGTGTGGTCAACTGGAATTTCGTGTACTTAACTTCAATCATGATTTGTATGTTTATATGCGTCGTTGTGATGGTATTTTCATGTTAAGTTGTGATCTGAACACCTTGAGCTACTCCTCTGAAGATTGCACCGGTTCTGTGGAGGCTGTCCGAAGCGAGGCAAAGCAGAGCCTAGTTGAAGCTTGTGAAAATTGATTGCCATGTCCCACGCCTTAGAATAGATTTAGACTCTCCAAACCCTGCACCATTTCAATTCAGTACTTTCTGGTTAGAATAGGAAACCCACGCTTCATTGATAAATCTGTCGAATTATGAAAACCCTTTCCTCTGCTGCTGAACAATTCCGTAAGTCCCCTTGAAATACCAGCAAATCACATTGAGCCAACTGAGCCTATTCGCATTAAAAGAACCTTGGAGTTGAACGCACGAACTCTCTCTCAATCTTAGCATGCTGGATACTTTGATCAAGAGAGAATAGGGTAGCCGTTGGCGACTTTATTCTGCGTTGGTGCGGTCACGAAAAACACATCAACAAGACTCCTAAGTATGTGCAGAGGAATTATTCTAAAGATCAGATCATTGTTGATAAGAGCAGACATGTGTTGACAAGAAAAAAAGTTTCTATGACAGAGGAACAGGTAAACTTTTGTTTACTTTCAAAGGTGGAACCTAAAATAGGGATTGAAGCATGCAAAGATGAGAATTGGATCAAGGCTATGAAAGAAGAGTTGGAATAGATTGAGAAGAATTAGATTTGGGAACTGATCCCAAGACCAATAAATAAGAATGTGATAGGAACTAAGTGGGTTTTCAAGAACAAACTGAATGAGGATGGAAAAGTTGTCAAAAACAAGGCTAGACGTGTGTGTAAGGGCTACTCACAAGTAGAAAGAATAGATTTTGAAGAGACTTTTTCTTTGGTGACAAGGATGGAAGCCATTAGAATGTTTTTCGCTTTTGTAGCACATAAAGACTTCAAGGTATATTAGATGGATGTGAAGTCTACATTCTTGAATGGTGAGTTAGAAGAAGAGGTGTACATTGAACAACCGGAAGCATTTCAATTATCAGAAGATGCTGATATGGTATTGTTGACGTGGTTTTTGAGACCGCACCAACATAGAATAAAGTTTCCCAACGGATACCCTATCCTCTCTTGAACAAAGTATTCAGCATGCTAAGATTGCGAGTAAGATCATGCTTTCAACTCCAAGGTTCCGAATACTTAGAATACCCTCAGTTGGTTTGATGTGAGTCGCTGTGTTCTCACGAGGGGACTTACACAATTGTTCTATAACTGACAACAGATAGTAGACTAAGGGCTTTGTGTGTAATTCGAATGATTTGGCAAATGAGCACAAGTTTCCTAATCCTAACCGGAAATGAACTGAATTAAAAAGGGGTGTAGGGCCTAAGAAGTTAATCTTTTATCAAAGGATGGAATGTGGGATCAATCTCGACAGACTTCGACCAGACTCTGCTCAGCCTCACGTTGGACAACTTACACAAAGTCGGTGCAATCTTCAAGGGAGTGGCAAGAGGTTTTCAAATTATAACTCAACATGTAAGCACCATCAGAACGACGCATACAAACACATGAATCACAATCGAAGTTAAGTTTGTAAAGTTTTCCAGTCGACCACACAAGGCAGACCTGCCGTCAGCAAGCCGCTAGTGGTATGGATAGAAATGAAGTTGCCTCAATTAATACCACAAGTCCACAACTAACATCTACTTGCATGAAAGTGAAAACTACTTTACTTTAAGCTACTTCAAGATACTATGTGAATTGGAAGGACGAAGAAGCCTCAACAACTATTCACAACAAAGAAGAATTCACCATCAATGAAAATTCTTTTATTATGAAAGCATACATGACAACTTCTTACAAAGTATCCAAAGGGAAGACTTTCCTTCCTTTTCAATCTACACTACTTTACTTTCTACTCTATCAACTTCTCTCTACTCCTCTAAGCTCTGCCTATGCCTCTAAATCTAATTTCTAATGAATTACAAATGAGGGGGACTCCCCCTTTATATAGCTAGCCAAGTCCCAAAAGACGGCTAGGGTTACAATCAATACAGTGGCTAGAATCGTGCCACCTCAGCCCTAAACAAGATTTGCCCTAAAAACCGCCACAAAGGAGAGTGGGGTAATAAATGAGCCATAATGTCCATTATTCCTTCTAGAAGATTCCATTTGTAGACGCGTTCACACTATTCTTGATCTTCTCTCTTGGCGTTGTTCTTTGACTTCTTCCACTTGAGGGTTTTCACCTTTGTCACTTAAGTTATACTGAGTCTCAACACTTAGCCATTTTCTTGCAACTTTCTCCCTTCGAGATTGAAACTCATCTTCATCGTGCTTCCACTTCAAGTCCTCGTGCTCTGGCCTCAACATTCCTCCTGCACAACACGCAAGGAGAAGAGTATTAGAACACTTCATAATATAATCTTAACTTACTTACCTAATTTTCACGTTCTAACTTCCAAGCGTTCATCGTCTTCGATAGCCAACTTCTGCCTTCTTCATGATTCTTCATGCCTTAGCCAAATTTTCAACGCATCTTCCTCAAGGGCGTATCATCTTTGAGAAATTCATTTCACTCCCTGGGGCTCCGATACTCAATTTCGTTCAACTCTGGCTCAGGAAGATTAGTCCCACAAAGAATTCAATCAAATTCACCTAGGCAATTGACTTAAAACTCATCCGTTGAGGCATTTAATCTTGAAAACACATTTTCTTCACATTTGCCTTAGAAAATTTTCAAATTTCCCTTAGGAAAACTCGTCAATCCCGTGTCCATCAAAAATCTTCACCCTGAAGGCCGAAGCGAAGCATGGAAGACTTTAAAATCAACTCCTCATCGACAATCTTTGATACCTAGAAGAAAATTTCCTCCAGAACGCGTCGAATCCATGGGTACCCAACGAACGGGTTCATTTAATCTTCTTGAATTTTGAACCTTAGAAAATATTCTTTCATCAAATTTATTCTCGTTCTTCGATCCCCTCTGAGAATTTTGCTCTAACTTGGAAAAATTTTATCAATCCTGTGGAGCTGGCATTCACTGACTTCACCTCTGGCAACTTCACTTGGACTACAGGAAAATCTTATCTCCAGAGTCTAGGCGTATTTTCTAGAGGAGGAAATATTTGTGCCTTAGAAAATTTTTGATCACCTTGAAAATTTTGCCTTAGGAAATTTTACTCAACTCTATCACCTTGCCTGTGGTGAGGAAAATTTCATTTCATCAACTTACTAAGAAAATTTTTCTTGAAGGCGCATCACACTTAATTTATTTTCATCTGGCAATTTCAACGCCCAGGCATGCATTATTCATCCTTTGTATTTTATTCTCCATAAAATTTCCAATGCCCTAGCAATCATCTTCAACACCTTAGGCGCATTTGTCAATTGATGAAGGATAAAACCATGCCTAGCATATTTTATTTTCCATCACCCACCACCTTACACACTTGAATTACTTTGGGCGCACTTTCTTTGTCATGGAGAATATTTTCAACGCCTAACCTATATCTCACCATCCTTTACTCCTTAGGCGCACATAGCACATGTAGAAGAGAATAATAACCACGCCTAGGTAAATACTTTCAACACTTAGCATTTTACTTCACACCTAACACACTTTATTCACCCTCCATCTTACTTCAACTTGAGCGCATTTCTCATACTCAGGAGAATGAAGACTTTATTTCAACGCCTTCTTTGACTTTCTCCTCTTCTTGGCACATTTGAGGGGGTGAGAGGGATGGGCGCATTTGGCATGTAGTGGAGGATAAAGCTCATTCAAACGCCTTTTGACTTCTTTGACCATGCTTGTACATGGGGCGCATTTTGTATGTATAGAGGGATGAAACTTTAAGCGCCACCTCTTGTCTTCACATGCCCTTACTTGGGCGCATTTGAATATGCATGGAGGATGAGATTCTTTGACTCTTGTTGACTAGCTAAAGATGGGCGCATATTGCCATATGTGGCGGATGAAGTTCATTCAAAACACTTTGACCTTGTTGACTCCTTGGGCGCATTTTACATGTAGGGGAGGATGAACATTTCAACGCCTTAGCTTTCTTTCTTCTTCCTTGTAGTGGGCGCATTTTGCCATGTAAGGAGGATGAACTTTACTTAGAATATTTTTTAGCATGCCATCACTTTGAGGGCGCATTTCCTATGTGGTGGAGGATGAAACTTGTTGACCTTTTGACTTTTTCCTTGCATGGGCGCATTTGATGCTTGATGAAGGAGGATATTTCTAACTTAGAAATTTTTCATGCTTCAAGGCCAAGATGGGCGCATTTTACATGGGGAGGTGGATGAAAACATGTTAGAAATTTTTCAAACAACTGGAAGGCAAGTTGGGCGCATTTCACCTGTGGTGGAGGATAAACTTCAGACTCAGACATTTTTCTCGTCTTTGCCAGCTTCTCTGCCCTGCTATTTATAGTAAGCCCTCCGATTTTTGCATCTCTGAAGCCCAGAACGACTTGAAATTTTGAACACTGCATCCTCATGACCCTGTTGTCCTATCGACACTGCCATTTTTAGCTGACCTGCTATTTTTAGCCCATTTTTGAAGATGGTTTACTATAAATAGTAATTGCTTGCTTCTAATAGCTCCACAGCTCCGATTGACTTGAAATTTGAATGAGGCACTCCTCACCACGTGACCTGACCACAGACATCGACGCATGCACCTGACCTGCTATTTTTAGCCAGTTTCCAAATTGACTTACTATAAATAGTAAGTACTCCGTTTGACTTGAAATTTCACCAGCAGATAGCCTAAAGAATGCTGATCGCGGTGGTTTACACCGGTTTTCGAAAATTCTGACCTTTTATGCCTCTTTTTGGGTCCCGGTTTTCGAAAATTCTGACCTTTTATGCCTCTTTTTGGGTCCCGAAGCTGGAAACCCTAATTCGCTCTGCATGCGTATCAAAAGATCTCTGTTTCTCTTTGTTTCTGTGGCACTGCGATCAGCTCGTGATTCTGAACTGTTGGGAAGCGGCTGCCGGGACACACCTGCTAAAAATAGTAAGTTCCTTACTGAGTGGGTATCTCCATTTGCATGTCACACCATCGCGAAGCTCTCGAAAAACCCATCAGGAATCACCCGACATGCAAAAGAAACCCTGATATGCAAACCCTAAAAATAGCCTCGGAAGACTGAATTCTGGAAGTTGTCTCGTTTTGCATGTTACACCGTTGCGAAGGTCTCGAAAAACCCAAAAGGAATATGCAGGCATGCAAAGAAAAACTCTGCATCTGAACCCTGAAATTTGTCCCGGAAGCTAGAATGCTAAAAATAGTAAGTTGTCTGTTTTTGCTCAAATTTTGCACACGAGCAGTTTGATGTGCTCTGAATGCCGTGTGACTGTCGAAATCTCAAAAACGCTGACGAATTGCCTGTAATTTCACACTTACTAAAAATAGTAAGTGCTTCAGAATCAGATGAAAATTTGCTGAGAGCCTGCTGGAAGCATGCAGACAACACTGTTAGTCTCAATTTTTAATTTATTCACTTTGTTCGACCTTGGACTGACCAGGAAAGATGGAAACCCTAATTTTCAAACTTGGCCAAATTCACATTTAAAGCTCAAAGGCGGAGAAATCTCGGAAAGACAGACAGGAGAAAGAGAGGGAGAGAGACAAAACCAAAGCCAAAAGACTAGAATAGAGCAAAAATTAGGGGTCCCCATCTTGAATGGGGCGATGTGTGAAAAGGTCACAACAAGTATGCAAGTTGAAGAAGGCATTGTGAGGACTCAAACAAGCTCCCAGAGCTTGGTATGCAAGATTAGATAAGTACTTGTTGCAGCAAGGATTCAGAAAAGGTACTACAAATAGCAACCTTTACTTCAAAGTTGGGGGAGAACAAATCCTAATTATGATGGTGTATGTGGATGACATTATCTTTGGAGGAAATGAAGGAATGTGCAAGAGGTTTTCAAAGGAGATGCAGAAAGAGTTTGAGATGTCAATGTGTGGGGAGATGAATTTCTTCCTTGGATTACAAATCAGTCGATCAAAAAAAGGTATTTTCATTTCACAGTTAAAGTATGTCAAGGAAATGTTAAAGAAGTTTGGAATGGAGGATTCTAAACCAGTGTGTAACCCTATGGTTATTGGTTGTAAGTTGAGAAAAAATGATGAATCTCCTAAGGCTGATCAAAGAAAGTATAGATCAATGATTGGTGGACTGCTATATCTAACTGCTACTAGACCAGATATCATGCACGCAGTATGTCTTGTGGCAAGATTTCAAGAAGATCCCAGAGAATCACACTTGCAACAATAAAGAGGATATTTAGATACTTGAAGGGAACTTCGGATTTTGGTTTATAGTATCCTAGGGATACTGATTTCTCTTTGAGTGCATATACAGATGCAGATTGGATAGGATGTACAAATGACAAAAGAAGTACAAGTGGAGGTGTTTTCTTTCTTAGAAGCAAGTTGGTTTCATGGTTGAGAAAGAAGCAAGATTCAGTGTCATTATCTACTGCAAAGGCAGTATATATTGCAGCAACATCATGTTGTACACAGGGGTTATGGATGAAGCAAACATTGAAGGATATCAAAGTATCATATGATGAACCTATTTCTATCTTATGTGATAATACAAGTGTTATCAATATTTCAAAGAACTTGGTAATGCATTGAAGAACAAAACATATCTCTATCCGGTATCACTTTCTAAGAGAGAAAGTTGTAGAGAATGAGGTGAAGTTGGAGTATGTGCCTACAAAGAATCAAGTTGCAAATATTTTTACAAAAGCTCTTCCTAAAAATACATTTGAGTATCTCTGGCAGAAGTTAGGGGTTATTGCCCCTCTTTTTAATTAGATGCATAAGTTGGTGCATCTATCCAGGTAAGCATTCAAGATACATTCTTGGTCCTGGATTGATGTTGAAGGCTACCTCTCAAGGGAAGTAGGTAGTGATGTTTTTGTTGGTGCAGTTAGGTGGAGCATATCTTGTTCCCCTAAGGGGAAGAGAACTGAAAAGTAAGTGAAGAAAGAGTAGTGCAATGTGTGCAGTAGTGAGAAAGAATAGTTGAGAGAGAGCAGTTGCTTCCTGGTGTTGCCTAAAGAGAAGTATGCAAGTGGTGTCAAAGTGATGTATGCAGATGTCAAAGGGGGAGAGTAGAAAAGAAAAATTCTATGTAGGTGATATGTCAAAGGTGAGTTTGTTGCCTTTTGCCATTGATGTCAAAGGGGGAGAGAGTGAAGTCTGAAAAAATACAAGGAAAGAATTGATGTCAAAGGGGGAGAGTATGATTAGAAAAACACAAGGGGAGAGTAATGGTTGAAGAACTCCTCAAATAGGGGGGGAGATTGCAAAGAAAATGGTGTTTGAAGAATAAAGGTAAAGGGAGAGAGTGAAGTGTACTCCAGTAAGGGGGAGTGTTGTTTAATGCGGAGTCATTTTTGTTGTTGATGGTTTTTCAGAGCTAGTGTTGCCATCAATGACAAAGGGGGAGATTGTTGCAAGTATGCTGCTAGTGTTTTCATTGATGTCAATAGTATGGAGATTGTTGGTGTTGTTAATGTTGATGCTAGTATGGATGTGTTATGGTTTGATAAGAAGTGTTGTGGTGTTGTTATTGATGTCTTGTATAGTTGTGATGGATAAGTGTTGCAGTTGCAGTAAGTTTACTTGGTTTCCAAGTGCTTTTGAGAAAATTTGAATAAAAGAGTGTGCAATGTGACAGAGGTGTGTTCAATGTTGTGCTCCGCATTTCTTCATGGTTGAAGATATGCTTGTGCAGTTTGGATATGTTGATCAGAGGTGTTCAGAGGTTCTATATTCAGAGTTTCAGTTTCTAGATCCTTCTATAGTGAAAGTTGTGTTTAACAATTTGTTTGCTTGAGTAGAAGGTTGTCTGGGAGAAATGGAATTGCTCCGCATTTCTCCACAGTGAGTTTTCTTGTCTTGCAGATTTGGGAACATGCTTATATTGTCTATATTTATCTTCCCTTGGAGTTTCTGGTGTTGAGTTACTCCACAACTTCAGTTCTTGTGTTGAAGTTCAGTGGTAGTGCATCCTAGTGCACGGGATGAAAGTAATCTTTGTTTTAGATGGTTGTGACAATGATATTAGACATTCTAATGATGTTGGAATATTTATGGATGTTGTATGGATGTTGTGAAGTGTTGTTGTGTGGTCTGCATGTTTTTGGACTTGGAGAGGTGTGTATGTGGTCGCTTGTAGTGTTAGTTCAAGTTTGGCCAACCTAGCGTTCTAGCACTATTTTCGGAGATACCTCGTGGATTGTGGATGTGTTAAGTAGCATGGCGATGTATATTTGGGTCCTAGTTAACGCTTGGTGTGGTCTTCCTTCACTTCTTTCCACCATGGAAGTGTTCAGTGCCGACCTATTTTGGTGTTGTACATTTGAGGTGCATACATTTCATTAAGGCCGACCTAATTGAAATTGTTTAGGTAGTGGATGCTATAAATGCAAGGTGAATTGTTGGAGATGAGTGTGGATCTATGTGGCAAGTGTGAGATGTGAATTTGATCAAGTGTGATGATTTGAGTGCGAGCTTTAATGCCTATGACTTTGGATGCAATGAGCAAAAGGTGTGTACTTTTTTAGTGTGCTTGAAGTTGTTGGAGGCAGTGAGCCGAAGGTTGCGGATGGCATAGAGTTGCAGTGGTGGGTTTCTCCTATTGCGTTGAGATAGTGAAATCTCTGTAACAGTTTCTCCTATTCTTCTTTCTTCTTGGCAGTGAGCCACCCGACAGTGAGCCTTTCTTCTTTTTTTGGGCAGTGAGCCCTTGGTAGTGAGCCTGATTGTATTCGGTGTTGTTATTCATATATATGTGAGCTAATCATGATCGTGATTTTTCCCTTCTTGGGTTTTCCACGTAAATCTGGTGTTCTTATGTGTTTGAATGTGTTTGCATTGTTGTTTTATATGTTTACATTCTACTAAAACATGATAAGGATTTAAAGGCTAACAATGGTTTGAAAGCCAATGAAGGATTGAATATTTTAATGTACAACTGATTCACCCCCCCCCCCAAACCTCTGAATTGTCCTGTGCATCGAACAAGTTAATGTAGAGTATAGGGGACTGTCATTTTTGTTGTCTTCAAAGAAAGGATGATTTGGATTCCAAACCCTTTAAGAGATTTTTCCATTGGGTTAGCTTATAGATTAATTGTTGATGTCAATGTTACTTCTTTTGATTGAAGTCAAATATGGAATAATAGGATCTCATGGGCTTCCCTTCATAATAAGATTCTTACAATTGATAATCTCAATAAGAGGGGTTTTCATTTGGTAAATTTGTGCAGTTCATGATGTCCTAATGAAAAAACTATGGATCATTTGTTCTTTCATTGTGACTTTGCTAGAGGAGTTTGGGAGGAGGTCTTGATTAATTTTAAGGTTAATTGGAATTTTCCTCCAACTCTCAAAAAATTTTGCTACCAAATGGAACCAAAGCTCTCCTTTTTCTCACCTTGTCATAAATGAAATTTGGAAATAAGCCCCTCTCTTTGTGGCTTGGAGTCTCTGGAAAGAGAGAAATAATAGGATCTTCCGAGATAAAATAAATAAATAGTAGAGAGGCATTAACTAGCATGTGAAATGTTCTTCAAGAGAATATAAAGGTTTTGAAGTTTGGAAATGCTAAAAGAATGCCTTCATATATGGAACTAAGAGTTAAGAAAAATTGGGGGTTTAATCAAAACCTCGCTAAGTTCAATTGGGCTAAGGTAATTATGACAACAATGTGAAATGGTAGTTCCTAGGAAAGGATGGGTTAAACTCAATTTAGATGGCTGTTCTATGGGAAACCTTGGAGATGCTTCTACTAGTGGTGTCATAAGGGATGATAAAGGCTGCTTAATTGAGGGGTATGCAAAAATCATAGAATGGAAATCAAACAATGAAGCTAAGGCAATGGGGGTGTGGTGGGGGCTCAGAAGAATATAAATGTTGGGTTTTCAAAAGGTGGAGATCGAACGAGATTCCAAAATTATTATTGAATTATTGCTAAATAATAATCCTCCACCTTAGAATATCAAGAACATGATAGAAGAATATAGATCTTTAATGCAAAGTTTTGGTTAGCCGAAGGTAAGACACATTTACAGAGAGGGAAATGGGGCTACAGGCATTTTTAATTTAGATTTGAATTTCATGGACTGGAATTATTGAAAGTTTGATTTAAATTTCCTACTCAAAGTGAAGGAAATTCTTTCTAAGGACAAACAATATTTTTTCCTAAATGACTATACAAAGGAAGGGTATTTATTTGCCTTTAATTTTAATCATATTAAAGGATCCTATTTTTAGTAAAAAGATTTGTGTCGCGGGCAGGCTAAAAGGTGGCAATCTTATTATTTTTGGAGATGGTGGTAGTATTATTATTGGAGGGGATGGTGATATGTTTTTCCCCTTTGTTGATCGGGAAATAAGTGAGCGAATTATGATTGTTTGTTCTTGTGAGTGGGATTTATTTGGCATGAGTGAGAAGGATATTTCCACTTGTGGGGAACTAAAGGAAATATTTGGGATGGTGTTGTGGAATTTAAAACTAATTGGAGGAATGATGGCCCTGTTAGTACTTGTCATTGGGGGATGAGCTATTTTCTTGCTGTTCCTCGTGTGAGGGAAACAAAAAAAAGGAAGAAAGGTCAATTGCAAGGAAAGGTGGCAAGTGGTTTAAAGATTTTATATTGGCAGAAATAGCATTTTTACTTAGTCATTTCTTGAGTTTCTCTGGTGTCTATCTATGTGAGCTTGTGAGAATGGGTGGTCTGAGACTTAGAACATAGTCGATTTCCTGTGAAGCACTAAGGTAAAATGTTGACCTTTGGGAGTTTTTTGAAAAAGGTGGCTGCACTTCGTTTTTCATGGCTATGAAAGGGTATAATGACAAACTTACTTTGATATTTGTCAATTCTTGGACGAATGGGGAGGTTGTTGTTGGTGGTGTCTACTTCAAAGTGGCTAAGGAGTTGATAACGAGGACCATGGAATTAAAATGTAAAGGGCTCAAGGTGCAGAAGTGGATCAAAGAAAATTACCAAATTTTCATTGGTGCATTCCTCAAAGAAGGTGAAAGAGTCAAGAAATATCAAAATAGGTGCAGTAGGGAGAACCTACTAACACCATGGGCTATGGTAAGTTTGCATGTTATGAATTATTTTACACTTGAAGGTAGATTTAAAACTGTGCATGGTGATCAATGGTGATCAATTTCCCTTTTTATTTACTTTCTTTGATGGAAAAGTGCATCATTGAGGGTGCATATCTGCCCTTACATAAGGGGTTAATCATGGCCTTATACAATTTTAGCCTAAATCTAACCCTTGTGGTAAACCCAGCTATGAAAAGGTCTAAAATTAAAATAAAAAAGTTAAGGAATGAGTCCTCTAAAAACAGCCAGAATTCTGCCAAACTTTTAAAGGGAAGTATAGCAGCCCCTCTACCCGTACCCCTAAGAACCCTAGTGGGGGAAAGAAAGTGAACAAAAATATGGGTTTAGTGGACATGCAACCAACTGTGGATATTACTCCCTCCTCAAGTAGAAAACGAAAAAGGCTCAGTTGTTGTAGAGGAGGATGATGGATTACTAAAGAATGCTATTGTGAGTCATCAAAATAAGGAGGTCGTTAAAAACCTTGAAGATGTGAAAGTTAATGGTAACCTCGAAAAGCTAGGAAGAGGGATATAGAAATTTTTGATGGGGACAAAAAGGGTTCTGAGGATGATGGTTCTGAATAGAGAAGGAAACAACAATTGGATGAAAGGAGCTAGGCTTGCAAAGGCATATGTTGCTCAAAATTTAACTAATAGAAAGGGAAATAAGTTAAATTTTGATAAAGATAAAGAGTTTAATTTGGAGGATGATGATGTGTTCGGGGATGTTTTCCTTCAACAAGATGAGGAGGAAGAGGAGCAGAATGATAGTAGTGAAGAGTACGAAGAGGAGGGGGAGGAGCAAGAAGAAGATGATTGTTAGATTGGTGTGGATAAGCAGAAAGGGTAGGAAGTAGATGATGAGCAGGAAGTAGAGGATGAAGAGAAAGGGAAGAAGAGGAGAAGGAGCAGATGCTTGGGGTGAAGACAATATGGAGTCATCACCCTATAATGGGATGGGCGATAATGACTCAAAAAAATAATGAAGATGAAATAAATTCAAAAGAGACTGAAGAGACTCAAAGGAAAAACCAAACTAACGATGACTCAATTGATTCCCTAAAGGCTGAATTTGCTCTCCTAAAAAACAAAATGGAAGGAATTTGTTGGTGTTTCAATTCGCACCTCTAGAATGTGGATTAGAAATGGACAGCTATGCATAGTTAAACTGCTCTTCAAATTAGGAGGGGAAGCTCCCTCTTCGTTGATGATGCTTAAAAAGAATACTAAACTACTACCAATCTTTTTATTCTCAGCGAAGTGCACAAGGTTATAAAACTCTTTGCGTCATAGCTGAGGTTTTATCTTTTCCAAAACTTAAAACTACAACTAGGCCTAAACTATAGACACTTCTGACAACTCAAGTAAACTCAAAGCTTGAGAGTCTGAAGTAAACGAGGAATGATTTCATTGACACAGAAGCTTAAATAAACTTACTTCCAGATCACACCTGAAGACTCATTGTACTTATAAGATGTAAGCTGAAATAAAGATTATACAGGAAAAACACATAAGACAAGAAACTGAAAGAGATCAAGCAAGTAAATCAGAGCAAAGAAGGCATAATTTTTCACTTTTCTCAATTTCTAACAGCAGTTACACTTCTTGAACAACAAATTGTAGCAAAGATAGGCTTACAATGTGCAATCAAACACCAGATTACACTTGACACAAGTTGAACGGTAACTAAACAACAATTTCCAGCAATACAGGCTTACAAATTAGCTCTTACAATAACAATTAGAAAATAATGGGCAAGGTTGCCCTTATTTATACACAAACAAGGAGTAGGTAACCCTAAAATCTCCTTGCTTTAAGCTAACTAGTCTTGCCAACTCGCAAGATTTATTTCTAAAAGTAACACAAGACAACTAACTAACCAATTGCTAAAATTAGTTAACTGATTTAAAAGCAAGGAAAGTTCCAACTATGAATTTGATTTTTCTATTTTACAAAGAATAGATAAACATGAAACAAAAATAGCAAGTTAAACTCAGAAAAGGCATCGAGTTAGCTACTGATTTTAGTTCTATTCTTGGAAATCTTCGCTGCCCCAAAAAGGTGACTCATTTCTCTCCAAAAAGCGGATTCCCAAAACAAAGTTGAGGTTTGCGTTTTGTAGACAATCAAGTTCTGAAGAGACCCAGTTCATCAGATTTTGAAAAAGTTGAGGGCTTCCCGAAAAAGCGGATGTTTGGGAATATAAATTTCCCAATCTTCAAGAGGAGCAAAACGCAGATGGACCCAAATTGATGAAAACTGAAAAAGATGACCACCTGTTTTTGAAATGCGATGCCCTAGAAGATTAGACCATGAAAAAGCATGCCTATGTGCTTCCCAATCTCGAATCCACAAAGAACACTGAAAAAGCACTTTGTTTGAGCTTCCAAATCTTGATGAGAAGAAAACGATATTTTTCTTCCTCTGGATGCCAACCTGCAAAGTATGAAGAATGAATGCCAAAAGCCTTCTTGAATAGAGTTTGAAGAAAAAAGCACTTTCTTCACAAAAGCCCTAGAATTTTGAAGTCTATCCATGAAGATAGAAACTTTGTATGCAAAAATTTGAGTCCGTTTGCACATGCAACGGTGAATTCCTCCTTTGTAGCTGCAAAAAAGCACACGTGTGAAGACACGTTTTTGGAAAAAGCATGTGTTCGATGACATCATCAAACACATAAAACCTCTCCAGTGTTAGCCATTTTCTTTGTTTTTCAATTTTTGCTTGCTTTTGCTTCCGACAAGGCTTGCCTCTGACTTCCACAAGCCAGCAATCTGGTGTTGCAAAATACTAAAATCTATTTGACCATGGCAATCTCATGTTTAACCACTGCTGAAGTGATCCCCAGCTTCATATTGGTGTTCGACATCGTCTGATCATGATTGCAGACCCCAAAAGTGACCAACGGAGGCTGAACTAGAAAAAAGGCATGTCGGGGTTGACAATATTCTAAGTGTTGAAAACCCAGGCGCCCCTAGCTAACAGGGGCGCCTAGCATCCCATGCCTTAGCCAAATTTCAATGATTTTCATCTTTCTTTCATCCCCAATCTCCACCTTTTCCAACTGCATCTTTTGATCACTGATTTCCGCGAGACGGCGGGCACCCGCATCCGGATGTTGAGCATACTAACCTGTCTAAACCTCAATGATATATGTTTGTCAGCTTTTCTCAGCCTCTAATGTTGCTTTTATCTTGTTTTTCGGGCAACTTAAGGTTACTAACGGGAAAGATTCACCATTTCCGAGCAACGAATGGCTGAAGCCGAAAAATGACTAAGGCACCAAATGCTAGGTGCCCTAATTGGACAGGATAGCCTAGACATCCCAAATTACATATTTTTTATAAATTTCACCATTTTCGAATTCACCTCCATTTCGCGTGAACTCCACCTTTTCTCAATCGTTGACAGTTTGACATTGTCTGCACAGTATTTGAGACTTTGAATCTAATACCTAGTAGCGGATAATCCTCCATTGATGACCTCGGAGCTCATGCTTCACCTTCTAAAAAAGAAGAATTAACCCACTAGAGAAATCTGACCTTTTGATGATTTTAATTGGACTAGCCTGATTGGGAAGTATTTTCGACCAATCAAAATCAGTTAGAGCCCTTCAAACAAAGATTCTATTTTTAGAAACTTTCCATTTTTAGAAAGTTTTCCCAGCATTCATTTGACAACAAACCTAGAAAACCCTGAATCAAGTCTATTTTTAGAAACTTTCTAAAAATAGAAACTTTCTATTTTTAGAAACTGACTTTTGAGGAAAATTTTTACAAGACTTTGACCACTCTTTACAAAATGCCTTAATGAAGAAATTTTTTTGATTGGGCACAACAATTGGCTTTGTTTGGGGACCATGTCGGATACTTGCATCATAGGAGAACCAAGAATCTCTGGACTTTTAAGCATAGACCAATGTCTTATCAGTTGGGTATCAGAGTCAAGACCATTTCCTAATCACCTATCACAAGACTTTTCCCTAAATCACCTAGGACAAGACTTTCTAAAATCACCTATAAGTTGGAACTTCCCAGACCACCTAAAACAAGACTGCCTAAAAACACCTAGAACACAAAAAAAACTTCACGGAACATGGAAACACATCACAACATAACGCTCACATAACAGAAAGGGGAAACACATCACGAAAACAGAAAGAAAATTACTCCATCCCCAAAGGAATGAAATGCTTTAAGTATTTCCCGTTGTATGGCAGTGTGAATGGATTACAATGATGTCGCTTCTGCTTGAAAGGCTTCACTTCTCTTCTGATGGGTATTGCAGGAGACAATTCCTCCGGGATGAAGACTCTCAGATCTTCATATGCCCAGGCAAAGGCACCCTAACAAAAGTCAAAATATGGCGCAAAGAGGGAAACAAATACCACTGAGGCATTAGTTTTGTTGTCATCCATCCTCAGGATTTTGAATGCTTCAAACTAGTCAATCGTGTTCCAAACTCGGTTTCTATAATGCCATAGGTGATCCTTTCGGACCTAGAAATATCCTTTGATTGGCTCATCGATCAGTTCTACATCCCCTTTAACACATAGGAGTTCGATTCCCATGTCTTTGACATTTTTGAGGCCTAACAAAAGCGCCTCTTTTTCAGCTTCAATGAATTCCAATTGCAAGCAATATGAAAATGGGTACAACTATACTTTAGGAGAGATAATTATTTCCCCTGCTTCTGAACCTACAGTTAAACAACCCCCATCAAACTGTATTATTCATAACTTTGTATCCTCTGTCAATCTCTTTTCAAGACAAGCAATGTTCTGGTCTTCAATTTCTATCTCTAACAACGTCACATAATTACCAGGACCCGTTTCTTGATATAGAATTTGGGCTAGGGGGTATGGGGATTTAATCACTATGAATCGGGATTTAGGCTCAGGTTCTATCTTGATTTTTCCCTCCTTTATAGTAATGGTCGCGAACGACGAATCTAACTATATCTCACCACCAAGATCTCTACAGGAGCTCCGGCTCAACAACATCCTATAGCTGGCTGGAATGTCAACCACTAGGATAGTCATCATGAATTTCTTCTCCGGACAAGCCACCAATCTTACCTGTGTCTTTTAATTGGCCAACCAACGACACTGACTTTGATGCAAGTGAATAACATTCCTTCTGATTTTTTGTGCACGAGAGCCCCAAAGCATTCATGACCTGAAGAGGCATGATGTCGTTCGAAGTGCCAAAATCAATAATGTAGTTGCTCAATTTGAATCCACCTATATATAGAGATGTATATAAAGGTTTGGGCTTTTCTTCTGCTAGAACAAATGACTTGAGCAATGTAGGCTGAATTGAAGCCTCTTTCTTTACATATTGAATTATTCTGTCCAGCTGCTCAAGGTGATCATGAAGGTACTCCAACTGTGAAATCTTAGCCTTGGTCTTCATCATGGAATCCAGTACATCAAAATTTTCGAAAGATGAATCTTGAGAAACCTTGACATTCTCATGTGAATTTTTAAAAGTGGAAGTTGCAACCACTTCCCCAACTTGTTCTTTAGCTCTCCAACTCTCTTCTCCTTCCTTCTGCACTTTCAATTGTTGAGCGCATGAAAACATAGGCATCGAATACTTTCGTGATTTACTGCAAGAGAGTAGTGGCAGAGGTCTTCTTCTTCAATAACAGGTTCATTTTCAAAGTATCCCGTAGCAAAGTCGCCATCGAAGTTGTCCATTTGTGGTAAGACAACATTTGAATTTGGCGTAGGGATAATACTTGAACTGGGTGCAGCATCAACATATCCCATGATCTAATTCATTCTTAAATTCTCAAGACATGTAGTACCAGTATGTGCGTCGGTCTCATGGAAAGAACAAAATACTGCATTTTGTGCAACTTCAACTGTATGTCTTAGTGGAGGTGTTGGCAACCACGACCTGTAATTATTGAAAGGCTGAAAATTATTCCTCTTAGGCCGATATGGCTGTTGAGGTTGATACTATTGTTGAGGTTGATATTGTAGTGATGGTGCAGGCTGCCCCTGAGTAGGCAACTGCCTCTGGAGAAAAGTCATCTCATCGACTACCTTTTGTAGCTAGGGATCTGCAAAACTCTGAACTAGAGGTTTGATTGAATCCTTCTTCATCTTGTCAGAGGTGACCAAATTATCCTCCAACTCAATGGTGTGTTCTTGCACATCCGTCAATTCTATTTCTTTTGTCGTCTTCAAGAAGAAGGCTATCTCTAATGGAAGAGCATTTATGAAACAGCTCATCAGAATCTCTAGTGATGGATTAAGTGTAGAAGAAAGTCGTGTAACAAGGCGATTAAATCTTGCTACAAACTCCCTCGTGGGCTCGTTGTGCTCCATTTTTTAATTTGCAAGTTGGGCAAACAACAGATGACTGTCTTCAGCGGGCTTGAATCTAGCTAAAAATTTCTCGCTCATAGTTGCCCAGTGTTACATCTCGATATTATAGCTACTATTGTATAGGGCCATTGAATGTAATGTTTGAATCTTGATGATGAATAAAACATGGTTGATATCGTTATTAAATGAATGAGTCCTGTTTAAATGATGGTTTCATTTGATTGTTACTTCTAAATGATTTAGTTTTGATTAAATGTTGCATACAGTTATGGAATAATGTTAATCTAACTTTTTATAATGTTTTATGCAAACTGCCTTGTTGTCAGTATATGACTGTCGATGTCATGTCATGGTGTGCAGGTACGAAGACTGTTCCTCCGGACAGAGGAGAGACATCATTCGGGGAGGAACTTGGTCGGGTAAACAGTAACAATTACCAAATTGAGCATACACACATTCTATAGATTGAGTAAGCCAAGTCTGTTTGTCGAGATAACGGTAAGTCATCCATAGGCTTGTTTATTGACCATAAGGATTCTGAATTCACTTCTTTATGCTTTAGGGAGGTGATTGTTTAAACGTTAGACTTCCTATGCAATGACTCAAGTATGAATGATGTGAAAAGTTATGTGTTAATGATTGATTGAGAACGCACATACATCTATACATTGTGAACACGTATTTATATGTACAGACATATCAATACATGTGTATGTTAAGCAGACGGATATGCTCATACACGTGTTGACATGCATGTATGCATACATACGTAAACGCAAGTGTATATATGTACTCGTTCCGCCTGATATCTGTAATGAAAATAATATCTAATAATATTGCCTAGCAAAATTACATAAATATTTATGTATTAATGTATATATTAACAATGTGATTATATTATGAATATATATATACATAAATACATAAATACCTATGTAAATGTATTATATAGTTATATATTTAAATATATATATTAATATTAAGGTAATATTTATATATATATAAATATATATATATATACATCACGATGTAATGTCGGAAAATATATATATTTATATATTTAAAATATTACACTTAATTGAAATATATATGTGATAAAATATATAAATGAATAATATTGAAATGTGAATTATATAAATTTAAAATACCTTGGTAAATTTATAAAACGATTTTTACTTTGAGTTACTTTAAAAATATTTAAATAAGTTAAATATGAAGGAAGTATCAAATACTTGATGTTTTTATTGATACACATCAAAACTCGTGAATATTACATTTGATGACATTAAAAAGGAAATATTTGATTTTGATTCAAATTGGGAAATCGAAATATTGAGAGTTAAATATTTGAAATAGAAAATACTTCTTAGTGTAAAGGTAAAACATTTGAAAAAGGGAAAAATACGTTTTTAAAAAGAGTCAATCCCGTGAAAATGAAAGAGACGTGAAAAAGGAAATCGCGCATCTGGTAAAGACGCATCTGGTTCGTGCAAAGGCTGCGACCTGGTCTAGAGAATAACCCAAATGCGGATCTCATGACGCGAATATTGTTCTTCAGACGCCTGAAATAGTAACCTGGATTGATGCAGGCTCGACATATCATTTGAAACGAATTTTTCAAAACAATAATATCAAATTAACCTAAAATCTGGAGAATATCTTGAGCTGTCGAAAATCCGCCATGAAAGTTGAAAAATTCTTCTCTTGCTGGCTCTAAGGAGGTCGAATCACCTTCAATTTGATGACTTAGGGTTAAAGAATCCGCCAAATGTCTTTTTGACTGTTTCTGAGCACTGTGTTGTCATTTGGCATGCCTTCATAAGTGGAAATCTGTTGCAATTCGGCCCTATATATTGACGCCCAACCATTCTTTGAAGATATCAGTTTTAGGAAGTTTGTGATTAGCAAGCCATTGAGTTTAGAATTTTGTTTTTCTGTGATGAGACATTTACCATATTACTACATTTTCTAAATATTGAGTGAGCAAGATATAGAGAACTTGGACAGTATTTGACAAGCAATTGCAGCATTACAATCTGTGATACTTTGTGAGAATTAAGAGTCATTGCTGGGCAAATCTTCTATAGTGGAGTGCCATTGTGAGAGAGTGATCTTGGAGCGCTATTCTGCCATTGTGAAAGAGTAACCTTGGAGTTCACTGTACTCTTAGAATATCAGGCATGACTTTCAATTTCTTTGTAATTTTTGTTGAAAGGTTACATTTTCTTTATTGTGTGTTTGAGATTTCAAATAGTTCAAAGCTATTTAAGAACTGATTGGGAAACTTTCTTTGTGCATTTCATTTTAAGGCAAATGTATAAGAACTTTAGAATAAGGGGGTAGTGAAAAGAGAATCAAATGATTAAAGAGCTCAAGGGTAGCTTTACTTAATCTGCATTATATAGTGAAGGGTTTTATATGCATTTGAATGTTTTTGCAAACTTGTATGATCTCTATATGGAGAATACGTAGATATACTTATTTACTACTAGGATCGAAATGAAGGTCTAGTCAAGTATGGTCTTTTAGCTTAGGTTATTAGATAACTGAATAAGCTAAGTACTCCTAGGACAAAGATTTCCTGAATAGGAGGAATAAAATAAAGACACTTGTAGACTGTTCATCTCCATTAAGTTAGTATGATTGTAGGATGTCTGGGATGACGGTTTCATCCATTGAAGGACAAAACCTATGCGTAGAGTAAGGAAGCCTTAAGTCAAATCGGCCCTGAGTAGTGTTTATGATAGATGACCTTCATTCGAAGTACTGAATGAGAATACTTTGGCCAAAGTAGTGAAAGGTACAACGTCCACCTAGTTGTGAGATAGTTGAGACTACACTGTCAGTTCATTGTGATCCGAGTACTAGAGAGATTGTGAAATAGCAAGGTTCTAGTTGAGTAGGACACAACACTATGCTCAGTTGGTAATCGTTAAAGGATACCCCACCAATCTCTTCTTCGAAGGGAGGGCTGTTCATTGCAAAATGATCATGCGGGGGACCGCATTATAAGTCCGTGGTTGGCGGAAAAGCGCCCGAGTGATGTTTCTCCTCCACAGCGAGCGGCCGATGTACCAAGATTTGAAAGGACGATCTCCTAGACCTTCTTACTTCTATTTGTGCAAAAGCTTACGAGCTATGTATGTAACTGTATTCCTTTTTAACTCTGATTTATATTTGCAATGAAAATGAAATTCATGAGGAAACATATTGTAACTTGTACATGTTTATCAATAAAGAAAGGAAGAAATTTATTGAAATATCTTTGTTATATGTTACTTTTACATGTTTTAAGTGAAATTTGGAAAGTTTTTAATTTACGCTGAATTGGGTCGTTACACCCAGCTTGTAATAATGTCCAGCTCTAGGTGATTGAACCAATCAACAGCATTCCCAACAAGAGTCTCCACAAAGAGACGCACTGCAATGTCTTCATGTGATGCAACACAACACAAGCCGTTGTGAATGAAGAAATATGTTCATCCGGGTGTCGACTCCTGTTGCTGTGAAACCAAGGGAAGTGCTTCCTTGACCCTTTAGGTAACTCATGATTTTCGCACAAAGCCAAAGGTCCAATGTTGTTACCCGAAGGTAATGGGGGTGGACATCTCTAATTCCTATCAACACGGTTATTGCCAGCATTTGCATTATTGTTGTTATCACCCATTGCTTTTGGCTAGATCACAGGTTCTTCTTGCTTGACTTCTTGTTTGAACTCGGGAACTTGATGGATCTCAAGAACTGTGTTGGATGATTCTCCAACCTTTGTAGGGTGAGGTTGTGGGAAGAAAGGATCTGTAGCACTACCTCTCCTCCTTCTTGTATAAACCTTGTAAGCCAGGATTATTTATTCCCATGCAATAGGATTCCAGATGGTCATTCCCGTGACATAAAGTGTAAGCTTTCTTGAAGTTTTATGCCTCGTGCCCCACAATGGGTGCCAAAAAACTGTTGGCATTTCAATTCGCACCTCTGGAATGCGGATTAGAAAAGAACAACTATGCACAATTAAACTGCTCTTCAAATTAGGAGGGAAAGCTCCCTCTTCGCTGATGATGCTTAAAAAGAATACTAAACTACTGCCAATCTTTTTATTCTCAGCTAAGAGCACAAGGTTATAAAACTCTTTGCATCGTAGCTGAGGTTTTCTCTTTCCAAAACTCCAAACTACAACTAGGCCTAAACTATAGATGCTTCTGACAACTCAAGTAAACTCAGAGCTTGAGAGTCAAAAGTAAATGAGGAATGATTTGATTAACACAGAAGCTTAAATAAACTTACTTCCAGATCACACCTAAAGACTCATTGTAATTATAAGATGTAAGCTAAAATAAAGATTATACAAGAAAAACACATAAGACAAGAAACTGAAAGAGATCGAGCAAGTAAGTTAGAGCAAAGACGGCATAAGTTTTCACTTTTCTCAATTTCTAACAGTAGTTACACTTTTGGGACGGCAGATTGTGGCAAAGACAGGCTTGCAATGTGCGATCAAACACCAAATTACACTTGACACAAGTTGAACGGTAACTGAAAAGTAATTTGCAGCAATATAGGCTTACAAATTAGCTCTTACAATAACAGTTAGAAAATAATGGGCAAGGTTGCCCTTATTTATACACAAACAAGGAGTAGATAACCCTAAAATCTCCTTGCTTTAATCTGACTAGTCTTGCCAACTCGCAAGATTTATTTCTAAAACTAACACAAGACAACTAACTAACCACCTGCAAAAATTAGTTAATTGATTTAAAAGCGGGCAAAGTTCCTACTAATTTGATTTTTCTATTTTACAAAGAATAGATAAGTAATGAAACAAGAATTGCAAGTTAAACTCAGAAAAGGCATTGAGTTAACTATTGCTTTTAGTTCTATTCTTGGAAATCTTCACTGCCCCAAAAAGGTGACTCATTTCTCTCCAAAAAGCAGATTCTCAGAAAAAGGAAGAGGTCAGGGTTTTGTAGACAATCACGTTCTGTTGGCGTTTAAATTCGCACCTCTCGAATGCGGATTTGAAAACGGACAGCTATGCACAGATAAACTGCTCTTCAAATTAGGAGGGGAAGCTCCCTCTTGCTGATGGTGTTGTAAGAAAGTAAACTAAAAACTAAGTTGCCTATCTTTTTGATCAGCTTAGAGCACAAGGTTTATTAAACACAAACGCCGCAGCTGAGATTTTCTGATATAAGAAGTTCAACTACGACTAACTTAAACTAAAGACGTTCCTAACCTCTCAAATAATAGCAGAGCAAGAGAAGCTAGAAATTAACAAGGTAGACTTTTTGATAAAGTACTTCAATAATCTCTCTCTCAACAAACACCTACACACTTCACTGCAAGTTGAAATCCAGATCATAAAAGCAAAACATAAATAACGGAAATCTGAGATTTTGGATCAAGGCAAAGGAGGCTCATGATTTTATTACTCAAATCTCTGGAACAGAACTCCCTTCTAACATGACTGGAACAAGAGGTTGCAGCTAAAGAGGCTTGCAATCTTGCTCTTCACACAATAGAAAACAGCAATTACACTAACTCCTTGTTGGCTAAAGAGGCTCAACAATTTGCTTATCACAACACAATTGAACAATACTTGAGTAACAAATAGAAGGCACAATAGGCTAAGCGTTTTGCTCTCACTAGCACGGTTCCAACACAAAGTGAACTGAAACTAAATAACAACCTGCTGCAATACAGGCTCGCAATTTGCTAACACAATAACCGTCAAAGAAACTACTGAGCAAAGGCTCTTATTTATAGAGAAGCAGAGGAGTAGGGAACCTTAAAATCTCCTTGCTTTCACAATCTAGGGCTTGCTCAGCAAGCAAGCTTTACTACTAAATCTAGAAAGAAGATAACATCTAAAACCCTAGATAGCAGAAAAAGCGGGAAACGCCAACTATTACATCTTATCTTCTTTCTATCCTCAAAGAATGGATAAGGATCATTCCAAGAATAGAAAGAAAGCGGGAAAGAAAGCTTCTAGAAGAAAGCTACTTTAAAGCTTGATCACATCCGCTAGGAAATTAGAAACAGTGTCCCGGTTCGGTGCATCTATGCCCTCAATAGCAAAACACCGCTTTTCAAGAATATCTTCAGCATCTGCAATAGATCTCAGGAAATCTTCGACATCACTGGCCACTTTCTCGAACTTTGCTGACATCACTGAAATATGGCCTATCCTTCCGCCAACTGGAATGCAACTGCGAACAACACTCTGGAACTGATCCTGCACTTCATCAAGCCCGACATTCTTAGGCAATGTTTTGTGTTTCTCCTCCATCCACCTCTGTGCAATCTTCTTGCTATATTTATCTTTGTGCATATTCCATATCCTTTCACATTCACCCTTTGAGAGAGTAACACTTTCAGGCCATGGGGGAATGGAAAAACACTTCTCGATCATATCAAGCTTTAGACTACAAATCAATTTGCCATCTGCTGACTGGATCTCCCTAGTAGCCGGGTTGTAATGCTTAATGCAAGTGATTACAAACTCAAGGCTCTGAACTGATATAGGAATTAACGCGGCTGCGAGGAGTCCGGAATGTCCCAGGTTTTTGATTGAAGTGTTGCCTACTCTCTGCAAGGCGTGTAGACCAAACACCGACTTAATATGATGTAAGCCTGTCTCAACTGTTTTGATGTAATCGTGGTAGAGCACTGATTCAGTCTTGAAAACATTGGGAGTGTACTCCATTTCGGAAAACTTGAAGAATGACTGTAAACTTGCCTATGTTCAAACAAGTTTTGAGCAATTTCTATTTTTAGAATGCTGATTTTTGTGCTCCAACGGAAAAAATTTCTAAGATATGGGTTTTCTTCAGAAATTCGTTGCAAGACAACCCAGATCGTCCGTTTTTGAAAATTTTGAATTTTTCCTAAAAAAGCGGCAAACCCTAATTTCTTCAATTTTTCCCAAAATGGCACCTGGGTTTTGTTCAAAACAAGATTAGAAATGGACCCAGTTGATTAGATTTGCAAAACCCTGACGGTTGATCGAAAAAGCAGCCAACCCTAGGTTTTGAAATTTTCTTGAAAAAAGCTGTGATATGGGTTTTCTTCAGAAGACTGATTGGAGAGGACCCAGATGGTTGGAAATTGAATGCACTAATATTTTCACTGACATGCAAAATAAAAGCAGCTGCTGTAACTTGATGAAGTTCTTGAAAAATTCTTCAAAAGATTGAGACAAAAAGACCCAGATGACTGGAAAATGGAATGCCTTGGCCTTCTTCTTGAAAAATTCGATCTTTTGGATGACAAAGCTTGAAAAAGCAAGGGTTTATGCTTGCTGGTCTGAAAAATCTGATATAAAACCAGCAACTATGGATTCTTGAATCACAAAAAATTCTTCAAACTTGCTGCTCCAACTTTCTCCTCTGGATGCTTCCTGCAAAAATAATGAAAAATACATGAAAGAATGATGTTAAATAGACTTTAGGGCTTTGGATTAGGTTTTGCTTTCTTTTCTTTTATTTCCAAAACCCTAAAACTCAGCTTCCTTGAACTTGGACGCCATCCTTCACTTGGCAATTTTGAATCTTTTTGAAAATCTCAAAAATTTCTCTGAGGCATGAGAATTTGGGCGCCCTTCTTCACCTAGGGCGCCCACTTTATCCAGTGTTAATTTATTTTTTGATATTTTC
Source organism: Sequoia sempervirens (assembly GCA_007258455.2). Lineage (NCBI taxonomy): Eukaryota > Viridiplantae > Streptophyta > Pinopsida > Cupressales > Cupressaceae > Sequoia > Sequoia sempervirens. The sequence continues at coordinate 214,632,353 of VDFB02075321.1, read as the reverse complement.
AACTTTTCTCCATTTTGACATGCTACTTCGCCTCTGATTTCTCGTTTGCAGATTGACCCTACAGGCTAGCTGAAGGTTTCACGGCGGAGCTTGACTGATTCTGAGAAAGAAGTTTTGGAGACACCTCTAGCTAAAAACCTGATCTTGCCCTTCGAATTCGTAGGTGCCCCCTTTCCTTCCAGGGGCGCCCATTTTGTCCAGAGTTAGCCATTTTCATGACCTTCAAATTTCTTCATTAGCTCCTCTTCTACAGATGATTTCCTTGATTCTGGAGCTCCGGGCATCGGATCGACTGCCTGTTATGCTCATCACGAAGCTGACGAGATATAAGGTGGGGTCTTCTGGGATGAACTTCATCAAACAATGCATTTAAGGCCTTCAAAAGTTTGGGCGCCCATCTTGGCTAGGGGTGCCCACTTTTACCAGACTTAGTTTATTTTTTGATTTTTCTGTGTTTGCTTCTGAAACTTCGTTCTTAGCCTTCGTCGGACTCTACGTTCAGCTCCTCGTATCTGATGACTGTGGACTTCGATTGACGTGTTGGATGTCTCGTTGGAAAGCTAAATCAACTGTGAAGAGATCATATTAGTCACTCATCTGCAAATTCATCTGTTTCACCCTCTGAAAACTTGGGTGCCCTTCTTCACCAGGGGCGCCCATCTTCTCCAGACTTAACCATTTTCACTGATTTTCATTTTCAAGTTTGAAACCTTCGTTCTGTACCTTCGTCTTCGATCAGAATTTGTCGGAAGACGACCAGTCGAATATGCTGACGAAGACAGGCATCGCGAAGCTGTGCAAAATCTGAAGAGATTGAACACTTTGACAAACCCTAACTGTTGAATTAGGCCCTTCAAAAAGCTGGGCGCCCTTCTTGACTGGGGGCGCCCACTTTGTCAACACTTAGTCAATTTTGATATTTTTCAAATTCTTCACTCCGTTTTCCGTGTGAATCCCTCCTGTTCATCGTCGAATCCCAATTGACTGAATGATCTATTGAATGCGCCGTTGGATTTGCTACGAAGCTGACAGAAAAGTGGGGAAGACTGACTGGAGGTTTGAAACCCTAATTTTGACATCTGATGCTCCAAAAAGATGGGCGCCCTTCCTTCACTAGGGCACCCATGTCTGGCAATGTTAGAAAATTTTCATCATTTTTCGTCTTCTCCCTCGTTCTTTGTGCATGTTCATCATCTTGCCTTCTACTGAGAGTTTGAATGTTGAAACTGTCGCCTGATGGCCGACTGACCTCTATTGATGACCTCAGAGCTCTTGATACACTTCTGAAAAGCAGAATAGACACAGTAGGGCAAAATTGATCTTTTTAAGATTCTGACTGCACCAGCCTGATATGGACGTGTTTCGAACCAATCAAAATCAGTTCAGACCCTGTCAGACCAACTTTCTATTTTTAGAAAGTTTTGCCAGTATCCATTTCCAAAGAAACCCAGAAAAACCTAGAAAACGTTACTATTTTTAGAAAATTTCTAAAAATAGCAGTTTTTCTAAAATTTAGGGATGAAAAAAACTGAGATATGGGTTTTGTCGATTAAGCTGCTCTTAGCAGACCCCATTGCTGAAATGGAGCATCTATAACAACTGGCCTGAGAGGAGCGGCTGCCAATTTTGCCTTGCCAACAAACTGCTGACACAATTGACATTTGTGTACCCACTCATATGCATCGCGGAACATAGTAGGCCAAAAGAACTATGCCCGCAAGATTTTAAAAGTTGTCACCTTTGAAGAGAAGTGGCCACCGCATGCTTGATTGTGGAAAGCTTCCAACAAACGTCGTTGTTGATCCTTGGTAACACACAACAAGAAGGTTTCGTCAAGACCTCGCTTGTAAAGGGCGTTGTTGATGATTACATAATTCTGCGCTTTTAGCTTAAGCGTTCTCCTTTGTTGCTTGTTCAGGTGATTCGGACAATCACCGTATGTCAAGTAATACCATATCTCAGCAAACCATTCTCCCGAAGATTTGATCAGCAAGACCATTGGCAGATCTTTAACTTCAGGTTCAATCTCAGGTATACCTTTGGCTCGAAGCTTCTTATCTCCATCTTCTGCTATCAACTGACAAAGACCTCTCCCGCGAACGAGTTTGGTCGGCTTGATCTCCAAGTCATACTCTTGCACCTTCGCGACCCAGTTACCTCTCTTGGAGCCCATCTCTTGTTGAGTCAACACGCTTTTCACTGCTGAATTTGTGACATATACGATGGTATGAGAATTGAAGATATAAAATCTAAAATTCTTCATAGCTCGAACAGTGCATAGGCATTCTTTTCAATCTGAGAGTATCGTGATTCGCTGTCCTTGAAACTACAGCTCAGAAAAGCTATGGGAGATTCAGTTTCTTCATTAAGCTTCTGTGTTAGGATGGCAAACAGAGTATGCTCTGATGCATAGCAATAAAGGATAAATTCCTTTCCAAAATCAGGACAGACTAGCACTGGAGCTCGACTGATGGCTTCTTTTATTGCTGCAAACGCCTTCTTGCCTTCCTCCGTCCACTTGAAAACTGTCTTCTTCTTCATCATAGCAGATATATCTTTAGTCAACTTAGAGAAATCTGGTACAAATCTTCGTATGAAATTTACCTTACCAAAGAAAGAGTGTACCTCAGTTCTGCTTGTTGGAAGAGACAAACTTCGGATAGCTTCAACCTGACTCGGGTCAATTCGAGTTCCCTCCTTGGAGACGATGTGGCCAAGCAACTTGCCTTTCGTCACCGCGAAGATAGACTTCTTGGGATTTAATGATATTTTATGGTATCTGCATCTCTCAAAGACCTTCCCTAGATGTGAAAAATGATCTTCTCGTATCTTTGAGAAAACAGTGAGGTCATCTAGATAGACCACTATTACTTTATTCTTCAAGTCACCAAATGCCAAATCCATGGCTCTCTAAAATGTAGCACCGGCATTGATGAGGCCGAAGGGCATTCTTTCATAGGCAAATGTACCCCACGGGGTTGTGAATGTCGTCTTGAATTGATCTTCTTCAACTACTGCTATTTGATTATATCTAGAAAAACCATCCAATAAGGACAGCATCTCTGAACCGGTAACCGTCTGCAAGGTGTGCTCCATGATCGGCAAAGGATAATTATCCTTGAGTGATGATTGATTTAAGTTCCTGAAATCGACACAAATTCTGATTTCTCCGTTCTTCTTGCACACAGGAACTATATTTGAAACCCATGTAGAATGATGAATCGGAAAGATGATCTTTGCATTCACCATCTTCTGGACCTCCGCGTAGATGGTATCTTGAATCCGCGGATTGTAGTGTCTTTGCTTTTGCCTGAAAGGCTTCACTTCAAGTTGAAGAGGAATCGTGTGAGACAACTCTCTTGGTGTAAAGACTTTCAAATCTTCATATGACCAGGCGAAGACATCGCGGTATTGCTTGAACAAAGAGATGAACCTCTCGCTTTCCTCTGCCGTACAACATGTACCCAGATTAACAAGCCTAGGCTTGTCAACTGTTCCAATATTGATTTGTTGATATTCGGCAGAGGTTCTTTCGCTTGAGTTTCTCTGATCTTGTATCTGTCGTGCCTGTCAAAAATATTCTCCAAGGAAACCAAACCCTTGGGAATTTTATTTCCTTTCAACTGGATAATGCTGGTATCAGGCTCTTCTGGACTTTCTTTGTCTTCAGCAATCTTCGGCGCATCGGAGATTTCTATTACTGCTTCTCTGTGAGTAGATGAACTTCCCTCAAAGAACAATTCTTTGAAATTATCTCCCATAACAAGAAACTCCTTAATGTGTTCATCATCATTAAAGACTTGCCAATTATCACAATTGTCAAGTACAGCTGGCCTGTAGATTAACTCAATGGCAAATGCATTCTGACGGAAGTCAAAATGTGGCATGAAAAGTGAAGCTGATACCGCGAGGGCATCTGCTCTGCTATTTTCTAGACGTGGAATGTACTTGATATCAAATGCTTCGAACCAATCTATTGCATTCCACACCCTATTTCTATAGTGTCGAAGATGATCTGCTTTCACTCTGAATTGATCTCTAACTTGTTTTACAACAAGTTCTGCATCGCCTTCGACCCTAAGATGTTTGATACCCATGTCTTTTGCATTTCTGAGACCTAGTAAAAGCGCCTCATATTCTGCCGTGTTATTTGTACATTCAAATTGCAAGCGGTATGCAAAAGGATACAATTTTCCCTCAGGAGAACTTATTACAACTCCTGCTCCCGAACCAGCAATGGAACAACTACCATCGAACTGCAAAGTCCACAGCTTAGGATCGTCTGCTGATTTCTCCACGATGCACGCGATCTCTTGACTTTCTTCAGGAATCTCTAACAACATGGCGTAAGTACCAAGACCCGTTTCTTGATATAAAACTTGAGCTTGAGGATCTTGAGACTTCACGACCACAAATTGGGATTTGGGCTCTAGTTCCAGCTTGAAAGTTCCATTCTTTAATGGAATGTTCACAGAAGACCAATCCATTTGAATCTCTCCACTGAGGTTCTTGCAAAAGCTTCTGCTTAATAGCATCCCATAGCTTGTTGGAATGTCCGCTACAAGGATGGTCATCATGATTTTCCTTTCAGGACAAACCGCCAACCTCACTTGAGCATCCTTTAATTGTCCGACTAACGGCACTGACTTGGACTCCAGTGAGTAACATTTGTCCCTTGTCTTGGTGCACGAAAGTCCTAGAGCATTCATCACTTGCAGAGGCATGATGTTGTCTGAAGCTCTGGAGTCGATGATACAATTGCTTAATTTGTAACCCCCTATATATATAGAAATATAGAAGGGCTTAGGCTTGTCTTCCGCTGGAACGGATGATTCGAGCAATGTGGAATGCTTGGCAGGTCCTTTCTTCACGAATTTGAGAAGTCGATCCACTTGCTCTGGATGATCTTGGAGATACTCTAACTGAGAAATCTGCACTTTGCTCTTCATCAAGGAATCTACAATATCAAAATTTGCTGAAGACGAGTCTTCAACAACTGCTTTTATGGTCTCTTGAGAAGACTTTAACATTTGAAGTAGAAGCTACTTCTTTTCCTTTTTCTTTGTCTTTTGATACTTTCAGTCTCTCTTCTTTTTCTTCTTTGTGCGCCCTGAGATGTTGAGCTCTAGTAAACACAGGAGTCGTATGATTCTCAGGATTTACTACAAGAGAATACTGACGAATATCTTCTTCTTGATCTTCAAAATCGGGTTCACTTTCAAAGTAGCCCGTTGCGGAGTCGCCATCGAAGTTGTCCGATTGAGGTAAGACAACATTCGAACTTGGAGTTGGAACAAAACTTGGTGCAGGTGCAACTTCGGCATATCCCATTATCTCGTTCATTCTGACATTTTCGGGGCAAGAGGCGCCAGTATGTTCAGTGGAATCATGAAAAGAGCAAAACACAGCATTTTGTGTATCGTCAACCGCTTGCTTTGGTGGAGGTGGCCCTCACGGCCTGTAATTGTTGTAAGGCTGAAAGTTATTTCTCTTCGGCTGGTATGGCTGCTGAGGTTGATAAGGCTGTTGTGGTGCTTGATATGATTGCGGTGCTGGTAAAGCAGGTGGTGGTGCAACTTGAGCAAGAGGCGTAGGCTGGAGTGGCAATCGCCTCTTGAGAATAGTCACTTCATTAGCAACTCTTTGAAGTAACGGATCAGCGGAACTTTGAACCAAAGGCCTAATAGCATCCCCTCTAATCTTTCCTGAAGTGATCATGTTGTCTTCAATTTCTATGGCACCTTGTTGTGCTTCTCCCAGTTATGTCTCATGGGCCGATCTTAAGATAAAAGCTATCTCTGATGGAAGTGCGTTGACAAAACTGCTCAACAGGATCTCAGGCAATGGATTGAGTGTATATGAGAGACAAGTGACCAGGCGGTTGAACCTTGCCACAAACTCCCTCATTGGTTCATTGTCCTCTTTCTTTGAATTTGAAAGCTGAGCGAATAACTGGTGGCTATCTTCAGCTGGCTTGAACCTCGCAAGGAATTTCTCGGTCATAGTATTCCAGTTGTTTATGCAACCAGGCCCCAAGTGATTAAACATTCGGCAACAACTCCCGCGAGAGTCTCAACAAAGAGACGTACAGCAATATCTTCATGAGCTACATGCAAAACAACGCAAGCCGTTGAAAAGGCTGAAAGATGATCATCGGGATGTTGACTTCCATCACCTTGAAACCGTGGAAAGTGCTTTCTTGATCCCTTAGGCAATTCATGATTTGCTCCTAAGGCCAAAGGTCCAATATGATCACCCCAAGGCAGTGGGGGACCTCTTCTCCGATTGCAATTGTTGTTGATATCATTGTTGTTGTGATCACCCATTGCTTCAGATTCTTCTTCCTCGAACACAGGTACGGTGTTGAACTCAGGAACTATGTTGGATTCAGGAACTGTGTTGGATGACTCTTCAACTTCTGTTGGATGTGTCTGTGGAAGGAAAGTATCTTCTTGGAAGAGCGGATTTGTTGTTGTTCTCCTCCATGTATAGACTATGTACGCCAGGATTGTCTAGTCCCACACGGGTAGTGGCAAGACAGGTCTCTCGGCTGCAATATCGGCTTTCTCTTCCTCTTTGTCCAGAATAACAGCAGCGTTTCTCCACTGAGCGGGGGTCTCCTTCTTCTCAAAGATGAAACTCCTTAGGCTGCTGATAATGTCCACTTGCTCTCCTTCAATTATTTGGAAACTCGGCTGGATAACTGGAGGTATAAGATCAGGTTGTTGAACTGGAGTAGTAGGACGCCAGATAGTCATACCCGTTACATAAATCCTAAACTTTCTTTGTTGTTCAATGCCTCGTGCCCCACGGTGGGCGCCAAAAAACTGTTGGTGTCTAAATTCGCACCTCTAGAATGCAGATTTGAAAACGGACAGCTATGCACAGATAAACTGCTCTTCAAATTAGGAGGGGAAGCTCCCTCTTGCTGATGGTGTTGTGAGAAAGTAAACTAAAAACTAAGTTGCCTATCTTTTTGATCAGCTTAGAGCACAAGGTTTATTAAACACAAACGCTGCAACTGAGATTTTCTGATATAAGTTCAACTACGACTAACTTAAACTAAAGACTTTCCTAACCTCTCAAGTAATAGCAGAGCAAGAGAAGCTAGAAATTAACAAGATAGACTTTCTGACAAAGTACTTCAATAATCTCTCTCTCAACAAACACCTACACACTTCATTGCAAGTTGAAATCTAGATCATAAAAGCAAAACATAAATAATGGAAATCTGAGATTTTGGATCAAGGCAAAGGAGGCTCATGATTTTATTACTCAAATCTCTGGAATAGAACTCCCTTCTAACATGCCTGGAACAAGAGGTTGCAGCTAAAGAGGCTTGCAATATTGCTCTTCACACAATAGAAAACAGCAATTACACTAACTCCTTGTTGGCTAAAGAGGCTCAACAATTTGCTTATCACAACACAATTGAACAATACTTGAGTAACAAATAGAAGGCACAATAGGCTCAGCGTTTTGCTCTCACTAGCACGGTTCCAACACAAAGTGAACTGAAACTGAATAACAACCTGCTGCAATACAGGCTCGCAATTTGCTAACACAATAACCGTCAAAGAAACTAATGAGCAAAGGCTCTTATTTATAGAGAAGCAGAGGAGTAGGGAACCCTAAAATCTCCTTGCTTTCACAATCTAGGGCTTGCTCAGCAAGCAAGCTTTATTACTAAATCTAGAAAGAAGATAACATCTAAAACCCTAGAAAGCAGAAAAAGCGGGAAACGCCAACTATTACATCTTATCTTCTTTCTATCCTCAAAGAATGGATAAGGATCATTCCAAGAATAGAAAGAAAGCGGGAAAGAAAGCTTATAGAAGAAAGTTGCTTTAAAGCTCGATCACATCCGCTAGGAAATTAGAAACAGTGTCCCGGTTCGGTGCATCTATGCCCTCAATAGCAAAACACCGCTTTTCAAGAATATCTTCAGCATCTGCAATAGATCTCAAGAAATCTTCGACATCACTAGCCGCTTTCTCGAACTTTGCTGACATCACTGAAATATGGCCTATCCTTCCACCAACTGGATTGCAACTGCGAACAACACTCTAGAACTGATCCTGCACTTCATCAAGCCTGACATTCTTAGGCAATGTTTTGTGTTTCTCCTTCATCCACCTCTGTGCAATCTTCTTCCTATATTTATCTTTGTGCATATTCCATATCCTTTCACATTCACCATTTGAGAGAGTAACGCTTTCAGGCCATGGGGGAATGGAAAAACACTTCTCAATCATATCAGGCTTTAGATTGCAAATCAATCTGCCATCTACTGACTGGATCTCCCTAGTAGCCGGGTTGTAATGCTTAATGCAAGCAATTACGAACTCAAGGCTCTGAACTGATATAGGATTTGATGCAGCTGCGAGGAGTCTGGAATGTCCCAGGTTCTTGATTGAAGTGTTGCCTGCTCTCTCCAAGGCGTTGTTGATGTGATTTTTGTGACCTCACCAACCAGGTAGAACAAAGTTTCCAAATGGATACCCTATTCTCTCTTGAACAAAGTATTCAGCGTGCTAAGATTGCAAGTGAGATCACGCTTTCAACCCCAAGGTTCTTTAAATGCGAATAGGCTCAGTTTGGTTGATGTGTGTATGCTGTGTACTCACGAGGGGACTTACGTAGTTGTTCAAATGCGTGTAGTAACGACCAATATGTGCTTTTGAAGGGGATTTTTGCGCGAATGATTTGGCTTTACAATGCAAGTTTCCTAAAATTAACCAAGATTATGCGGAATTGAATGGTTGCAGAGATTTCTAAAATTTTAAGTTTTAATCTAAATGCAAATGAATGTTATGCTCAACTTGAATGAACTTCGAACAAACCTTGCCTAGCCTCCCTTAGGACAGCTTCAACAAAGCAAGTGCAATCTTCAAAGGGTGAAAATGATGTTCAAATCACAATCCAATGATGCAATTACCATCACAGCGATGCATAACTACACATGAATTTCGATCGAAGTTAAGTGCAAAATGTTCCAGTTGACCACGCAAGACGAGCTTACCATCAGTAAGAACGTTAGTGGTATGGATAAAAGAAATTCACTTATGTCAAGCATAAACATCCATGTCTAAATACTAGCATGAGATTAAGTCCTAATTGAAGTCAAAGGAATAAGAAACCTCACGAACTATTCCAAACAAAGTTGAAATTCACCATCAATGAAAAGCTTTATTAAGAATAGTCTTTTGTGACAATCTCTTACAAAATTCTCAAAGGGAGAATTCCCCTTCTTCTTCAACAATGCAAATGAGAAACTACTCTAACTTAAAAGCTTCTACTCTCTATTCTGCTTCAACAATAGCTCTCTATTCTCTGATTCTATGACTACTAGAGTACAAATGAGGGGGACTCCCCCTTATATAGCTGGCCTGTTTCAACCGACGGCCCAGATCAAATTACAATGGAGGGCTCAGATTGAGCCACCTCAGCCCTAGACAAGCTTTGCCCTAAAAACCGCCAGAAGGTGGAGGAGTGGCGTCATAAATGCTCCTAAAAATAGCAGATTCCTCCTTTGACCAGTATGAGCAATTAATGCCCACTAACCTTCTAGAAGATTCTCGTCCATGACCCGGATTCCTTTGCTCTTCTCTCTGACCGCGTACGCTATGAATCGTGCCAGCACTGCGTCGACCTCTTCTTCAGAAATTGATGGAGTGAGATTCAGCTGATACTCCAAGATGGCTACCATTTGCTCGTGCTTCTCACAAGATTTTTCCCAAGTCTCCATAGAGTCTTGCGTGCTCTGAATGATTGTTGAAAACGTAGAGATGTTTTCAAAATCCAACTGGGAAAATGTCCTCATCTCTGTAAAGAATGGCTGCAATCTTTCCCTTAGTCCTTCTGCATCTACCTCCTCATGTGTAAGCCTTCTTGCGAATACTGACTCCAAAGTGTTGAGAATACTCTCACGAATATTCCTCATAGCCTTTCTAATCCTGGAGGACTCTATTGCTGCAGTGTCAAAGAAACTCTTCCCCGTGAACGCCGCTGAATGCCACCCACGGAAATCATACCTATCACCTGCTTGAATTACCCCTTCATTCACCAGAGTTTGCGTGGGAACACGCATCAAAACAGCAAGACGTGGGATAGTTTTGTCTTGAAAGATGTGGGTATCTCCCCAAGCTTGCTCAACATCATCCAAGCGTGAAAGAATACCAGAAGCATTTTGAAATGCTGAGGCAAGATCCTCCATAAACTTTTCTGCCTCAACACGGACACCACTCACCCACTTATCCCCTTCTCGTACAGCCCTCTTCACCTCTTCAAGGCCGCTGATCGGCTCTCGTGGCAACTCTGGTGGAAGCTCTGCCGCTGGATTACCTTGAGCAACAGGATGTGCGAGATTTTGCACATACTCAACCAACGCTCTGTGCTCTTTCTTCAACCTTTTATACTTTCCTTCTTTCTTTACCAGCCTATCTTTTAATGCCTGAAACGAACTTTCAGCTTCTTCCACCACTTGTGCTCCAGAAGGACGTCCCAATTCGACTGTGGTGATTGTGTACTTTTCCGGCATTGCATCACTCAAGTCATGATCTTCCCTCGGGGCAGCGATATGAAGGCTACGGGAACCTGCCTCATTGGTTTCTATCCTCGTGTACTTTCTCGCCCTCTTCCGCTTTGGCGACTTGCTTGTCCTATTCAAGAGTGCTTCCATTTCAATTGCTAGGTCGACGTCATCATCTTGGTCCCTTCTGATCGCCTGTGAAAGTCAATTTCGTTGAATATCATAAATAATCAGAGGTTGCTCCTCAGTTGCTTCCACCTCCCGAACTTCTTCCTGAGCGGTATTTGTTGGAGGCTCAATTATTTCGACATCTTGATCACTTCCCTCATGAGTCCCAGCATCTTCTTCTCCGAAGGAAAAGTCAAAGTGGGTTTCCATGTCCGATTCTTCCCCTTCATCCCGCTTACCGGCAACTTCAGGATCATTCACACTCCGAGTATCAACTTCTTTCAGCATTGGCTGGTTAACTTCTCCGACTTCCGGCTCCTCATTTCTTGGAGCTCTCTGACTAGCAAACAATGAAACTTCACGCCTACTGGAAGAATGAGACACTAGCTGAGTGGATGCTGTATCCTCTGACCCCTGCGGCTCTGGCTGAACGGGCTCCCTTCTTTTTGGTTCTGGACCTCGTGTGAGCTGCTTCTTCCTCTTTGCTACCACCGGCGGCCTTCTATCACCCATGAGGTCATACGTGAGGGCGACTGACCTTCTCCTTAATCTATTAACACGCTCATCCACCCATGCTCTAGTAAATGTCATGACCGGGATAGACAGAGTGTCTAGATCCACAATCTCTGGTTCGGCCCAATCTATTGGTGGCGTCAGAGCGTTCTTTACCGTTTCATAATCTGGATGGGTGACCCTAGTATCCTCCTCAAGTTGGTCTGGCACCTTAATCACCTCACACTCTCTGATTAGCTTCAGGGGCAGCCTTGAAAACATCCTTCTCCTGATTTCATCCTCGCTTCCAGCATTTGCCCAAAAGTCTTCCAGGTGAGCCTTGTGTTTGTATTCTTCCCCTTGCACCGTTCCGATCATTCCCTTAGGATCAAAATTTTGTCGGCTCATGTGAAGAGTCAGCTTGTAGAATTTCAGCTCATCCTCGGCCTCTTTGGCTGCTTGTAAGGTAGGGCATTCCTCGAGTGAATTTCCCAACACAATGGGAAAATGCAAACCTCCCTTCTTCTTTCGCCTTATAATTTTGTCGTAGGCCACCAATTGCCTAGACAACTCGAGTAGGATCATTCTGTTGGTGGGGTACCTAGGTAGTTTGTATACATATGAGTCGTACCCCGGCAGCCTCAAATAGGTAAATTTCGGGAATTGGACGAACCAACACCCATATTCTTCGATCAACGCCTGAGCTTCCTCGGATAACCTCTGTTGTAGCCTCTGCTGAAGGGTCCTTGTGATGTACATAGTAAAAGCGTCATTCACCCTCTGAAAGTCATCAGTGTGAGTAAGATGCAACTGTCTGCAAGACTGGTGAATCTTGAATTGATTATAGCCACAGCCAATTGGCTCTTGGTACACCAACCCTCTATACTTGGTCATTCGAGCTAACATGTAAATGACATATGAGCTCATATAAAATGTCTTTGTTCTTCTGAGGCTCCGAAACTGCTCATCGATGTTATCACTGATCATCTGCGCCCAGTTCACCTGCTCGTTCCCCTCGAGCACTACACTGATGTAAAAGAACATCCATGGCTCGAATATGAATGACTGAGGGCTGCCATTGACTCTGCTGAGCAACATAATGATGTCGCAATACTCTTGCTTCAGCTCCTCTGAAATTATCTGTTTCGGTAACCTGGCAACAGGTGGCTTTGGCTTGCGCATCCATGAGGTGTTTATCCTTTTCATGCACTTTTCAAAGGTGGTGGCGTACATCTTATTTGCCTTGGCCTTGGACTTGTACAACATGTTGTCCGTAGCACGTATTCCAAACGCCTCACCAATTGCATCTAGAGCGAAATTAGCCATAATCATACCGTCAGGAGAGGTGATAGTTCGATCCCCAGAATTGTAGAAGTTGGCACACTCAAGGATTAACTCAGGACAACGGACTGCTGGTTGGAAGCCTGCTGCATTGTACAACCCGCTCTTCACAATATTACGTGATGCATCTGTTGGAAGGTTGCCACCTTGCCCGTACATTCGGCGTATAAATGTCTCGAGGTTGAAGGACCCGAGGTTGGTGTCCGTTAAATTGCCATACTTTGAGATGATCTTTGACTCTGGGATGAAGGATTTCTTTAAACCCTTGATAATCGCCTGCCTGGAGGCGTTCTCTTTGACAGCTTCGTTGTTTGCAGCCTTAGTTCCAGCCTTGCTAGTTCCAGCAGCGTCAGCCATCTGCAAAACAAAAAGCGAACATTATTCCATCAACCTTTTAAAACAACAATTGCGTGAGGCGGCTGGCGGTTGGAGTTGGCTGCAAAAATAAATACAAGTTAGTAGCGTTAGTAGCCAACTTCGACTTTTCAAGAATTAAACTTCAACCCTCAACAACTCGCAGCCAAAAGAAATATTCAACTTCTCGCAAGGAATTAACTCTATCAATTTCAACTTCGGAAAAAAAAAACGTGTTAAGTCTCAGCAATATTTAAATCAGCAATTCCGAACGTTTAAAATCAGCAAGCTTTCAAATTAAATTACCAAGTTTGAAATGAGCTCTTCGACAGTTATACATCAGCAACTTCGAAGAATTTAAATAAGTCCGAGAGTTTTTAACGTGCAAGTTTAAATCAGCAAGTTTCAATAATTTAGAATCAACTTTTCGAAAGTTATAAATCAGCAACTTCGAAAAGCAATTGAAAACTAGCACTTCGAAAATTATAAAACAGCAACTTCGAAGGCTCTACAATTTAAAACTAATTCGATTCCAACACTCAGCAATTTCAAACAACTTCGAAAAAATTAAAGCTCAAGCAATCTCGAATTCACACCATCTCAGCATTTTAACTCTCAGCATAAATAAACGATTTCAGCTTTCTAATTCTCAAGCATTTCGACCTTCAGCAAAATAAAAAGTTTCAGCAACTTCGAATACATACCTCAACCACGTGAAGAAATAAAAAAAAATGCTAAACTCTTCAAACTCTACTTCGAAGCACTTCGCAACTTGCAACTCCGAATCTCAGCGACTTCAAGAAATCAACTTTCAGCAACTCCAGGAAATCAACTTTCAGCAACTCTCAAATGAAATCTCACAACTCAACTTGCCAGCATAAATTTCAACTTCGAATCTTGTGAGACGAGAATGAAAATCCTCAGAGTTTTATAGCAAAAGGCTGGCGCTAATTTTAGCAGATGCCTTTTATTCCCTTCATGATGACTGACGCGTTTGCTAATTTTAAAAGGGAATATTCCAGTCGTCAGGCAGTTATTATGGCAATTTGCTATTCGGGGAGATTCTTTCCTCGATTTAAATTTAAAATTCCCTCCCGACTGCCAGTTACCTCCAGTGATTTGGAGAAAATCATTTTTACACCGATTTGAAGTTATCTCGACTGTATTTTAAAATGGCACTTTTAATTAATTAAAATTTTAATTTAATTGCTAGTTTAATTTATTTCTTCGACGCATTTTAAATATTCGATATCGATTGTCAAAACTGGCTAGGCATAATTTTATTTTCCGTCCGTAATTAACTTCCAAAACAAATTCCCCTTGTTAAAATCATCCGAATCTTAAAATTTCATGGGTCAAAATCCAAGGGGGAATTTTAATTTTAAACTTAGGAAAATAATTAAATTAATTAAATTAATTAATTTCTCCGTCAAATTTTAAAACTTTATCGCCTGGAGAAATTACATAACCTCCAACGCCTTAGCAACATTTAAGTCACTTCTTTACCCTTTTGCCCAAGGTGCAAAACATAGGTTAGGCTTTCGAATTTTAACGCCTCTTATTATTATTTTCCCCTTTTTAAACAATTTTCACCATAGGCGCACTTCACACCTTGTTCATATTTTCCAAATATTTATTCAAGGCGCACTTTGAATGGTAAAGTTTGAAATTAAAATTACGCCTTGCACTTAGGAACATCAAGAGTCTCATTATCAAATTAAAAGGAGGAGGGCGCATTTCATACTATGAGCATCAAGGCGCAAATCCTTTAAGCAACTTTCAATTTAGATAATTCCTTCCCCAGGCGCATTTGACCAGCTCTTCTTCCAATTTTGGCCTGGGCGCATATGAGAGGGTTAACTTTCAGCTTTAACTTAGAAAAATTTCGTGGCTTCCCCCCTTTTGCAAGGCGCAAATCAGATCTCCAGCTCGCATTTTGTTCCAACACTCAAGTTTCCTTCAAGGGCGCATATCACACTATGAGCATCAAGGCGCGTAGCATAGGTGGAAGTTTCAAGCGCATATTGCCAGTTGAACTTTCATTTCAGCCTTTGGCGCATTTCATAGCTGAGCTTTCAGGCGTCAATGAGGGTCTTATCTTCCAGTTTTGTCATGGGCGCATTTGACATGGTCAACATCTATTTCATGAGGGGGCGCATTGAGCACTAGCAACTTCCATTCTTGACTTACTCGTTTTTTATCCCTGTTTAGGCGCATATGCCATATGGTACTTCCAATTTGACTTAGGGCGCATTTAACCCACCAGGCTTTCACTTTTGACGCCTTAGAAACTTTATCACTTCTCCTTCATATTGAGGCGCATTTGGAGGGTCAAGCTTCCATCTTGGGGCGCATTCAATGTCATGAGCTTTTAATTTCATTGCTTTACATACTTAGGCGCTTTTGAGTGGGTTCAGTTTCAGCTTGAGGCGCATTTAGCACATCCTCCCTCCAACTTGTGCCTAGGCGCATATCACCTATCAAGCTTTTATTTTAATGACTTAGACGTTTTTTCAGCTTTCATTTTTGGCACTTAGGCGCAAATCACCCACCTAGCTTTCACTTTTCAACACTGGGCGCATATGGAGGGGTCAACGTTCAATTTAAAACACTTGAACCTTTCTACCTAACACCCAGGGGCGCATTTCAGAGGTAACACTTCCAGTTGCATGAGGGGCGCATTTGAGTGTCTTAACTTTCACTTTTTGACTTAGAAAATTTTCTTGCCTTTTCAACTCCTCCTTCCTCCCAAGGCGCATTTCAGCATGTCTACGTCCAATTCAAATGCCTTAGTGAAATTTTTCACTTTTCCTTACTCCACCTTGGGCGCATTTGGACCTAGCTACTTCCAGTCTTAATGCCTTGGTAAAATTTCACCTGCCTTCAGCCTCTTGTAGCGAGTTTTGGCCGGATTTGAAAAATTATCAAATTTGACTTGTTTCGTCCCTTTTGCCAAATTTAAGTTGATTTTCCTTGGTCAACCCTAATTTGCCCTGACTTTCTATTTTCAGAAAGTTCTTTGAATTTTGCGCCGTTGACTGGATCCTGACCTTGAAAAGCCCGATGTCTGCCCCGCTCTGAATTTCAACTGATTTGTGCCGTCAGTGCCTGATGCCCGTTTGTACTTGCTATTTTTAGCAACCTGCTAAAAATAGAAACTGTTCAGAAAGTCTTCAAATTTCATGTGCCAGATGCCTGAAGCGTGGTGATCGTGACTGGATGTTGTTTTTGCGTGAATGTCGGGCTCTGTCCTTGATTTTAGGAAACCCTAATTGACCTGCTAAAAATAGCAATCATCTGATTCTTCATCCTCTGTAACTCTGTTTGCTTTGAAATTCGCGCCACGGATTACTCATCACATGTTTGTCCTGTACCCATCGAGATCTGGTGTCAACCTGCCATTTATAGCTGCTTTTGAAGTGACTTACTATTTATAGTAAGTGCCTGTTTCTGAGACTTCCCTGTGCTCCGTTTGCTTTCAAATTTTGCCAGCAAATTCTCGAAAGGATGTCAATTATGATGGATACCTCAGTTTTGAACATTTTGACCTCTGACTCCTCATTTTTAGCTCTGAAGCTTGAAACCCTAATTTTGTGCATGTTGCTCAGATGAGCTCCGTTTGACCTCGTTCCAATTGCATGCTAGTCAGTTTGCAGTTCTGAAGTGCCGAGCTGCTGCCCAAGTGGTACCTGCTAAAAATAGAGAACGGCCGGAAAAGTGACTGACCGGCTGCCGGATGATCTTGCATGTCATACTGCCCGAAAAATCTCGGAAAACCCAGAAAAATCTCCAACATGCAAGCACTGGCTAAAAATAGTAAGTTTCTAAAAAGTGGTCAGCTCCATTTGCATGTTACACCATCGCGAAGCTCTTGGAAAACCCAGAAAGAAAATGCCGACATGCGCTGAAAAATTCTGCATGCAAACCCTGATATTGGCCTCCGAAGGCTAAGTGCTGAAAGTCATCATCATACTTTGCATGTCACATCACCGCGAAGGTCTCGAAAAACCCAGAAGGAATCTCCGGACATGCATCAGAAAATGCAACGTCTAGACCTCAAAATCTGCTCTGGAAGCTGGACTGCTAAAAATAGCAAGTCGTCCGTTCTTGCTCAAAATTCGTCAAAAGTGAACTTGAAGTGCTTGGAATGCAATGAAGTTGTCCAAATGTGAAAATCTTAAGAAAATCAACCCTAAACTGACACTTACTAAAAATAGAAAGTTGGCAGAACTCAGTGAAAATTTAGGGGTTACTTGCTGAAAGCATCGTAATAACTCTGCTAGGCTCAAAAGCTAAATAATCAACTCAATTTGACCTCAATGTGACCTAAAAACGTGAAACCCTAATTTCAGACCTGGTCGAATCTTACGTTCAAGCTTGCTGAAGGGAACGTCCCCCGGAAAGCAGATAGCAGAAAAGAAGCAGAACGAGAGAGAAAGACAAAAACCCAAGCCAAAAGACTAGAATGGAGCGAAAATTTAGGGGTCCCCATTTTAGATGGGGCGATGTGTGAAAAGGTCACAACAGGCGTGTAGATCAAACACCGGCTTAATATGATGTAAGTCTGTCTCAGCTATTCTGATGTAATCGTGGTAGAGCGCTGATTCAGTCTTGAAAACATTGGGAGTGTACTCCATTTCGGAAAACTTGAAGAATGACTGTAAACTCGCCTATGTTCAGACAAGTTTTGAGCAATTTCTATTTTTAGAATGCTGATTTTTGTGCTCCAACGGAAAAAATTTTGAGATATGGGTTTTCTTCAGAAATTCGTTGCAAGACAACCCAGGTCGTCCATTTTTTAAAATTTTGAATTTTGCCTAAAAAAGCAGCAAACCCTAATTTCTTCAATTTTTCCCGAAAAAAGATGGCACCTGGGTGTTGTTCAGAACAAGATTAGAAATGGACCCAATTGATTAGATTTGCAAAACCCTGATGGTTGATCGAAAAAGCAGCCAACCCTAGATTTTGAAATTTTCTTGAAAAAAGCTGTGATATGGGTTTTCTTCAGAAGACTGATTGGAGAGGACACAAATGGTTGGAAATTGAATGCACTGATGTTTTCACTGACATGCAAAATAAAAGCAGCTGCTGCAACTTGATGAAGTTCTTGAAAAATTCTTCAGAAGATTGAGACAAAAAGACCCAGATGACTGGAAAATGGAATGCCTTAGCCTTCTTTAAAAATTCGATCTTTTGGATGACAAAGCTTGAAAAAGCAAGGGTTTATGCTTGCTGGTCTGAAAAATCTGATATAAAACCAGCAACTATGGATTCTTGAATCACAAAAAATTCTTCAAACTTGTTGCTCCAACTTTCTCCTCAGGATGCTTCTTGCAAAAATAATGAAAAATACATGAAAGAATGATGTTAAATAGACTTTAGGGCTTTGGATTAGGTTTTTCTTTCTTTGCTTTTACTTCCAAAACCCTAAAACTCAGCTTCCTTGAACTTGGACGCCATCCTTCACTTGGCAATTTTGAATCTTTTTGAAAATCTCAAGAATTTCTCTAAGGCATGATAATTTGGGCGCCCTTCTTCACCTAGGGCGCCCACTTTATCCAGTGTTTATTTATTTTTTGATATTTTCAACTTTTCTCCATTTTGACATGCTACTTCGCCTCTGATTTCTCATTTGCAGATTGACCCGACAGGCTAGCTGAAGGTTTCACGGCGGAGCTTGACTGATTCTGAGAAAGAAGTTCTGGAGACACCTCTGGCTAAAAACCTGATCTTGGCCTTCAAATTCATAGGTGCCCTTTCCTTCCAGGGGCGCCCATTTTGTCCAGAGTTAGCCATTTTCATGACCTTCAAATTTCTTCATTAGCTCCTCTTCTACAGATGATTTATTTGATTTTGGAGCTTCGGGCATCGGATCGACAGCCTATTATGCTCATCACGAAGCTGACAAGATATAAGGTGGGGTCTTCTGGGATGAACTTCGTCAAACAATGCATATAAGGCCTTCAAAAGTTTGGGCGCCCATCTTGGCTGGGGGCACCCACTTTTACTAGACTTAGTTTATTTTTTTATTTTTCTGTGTTTGCTTCTGAAACTTTGTTCTTAGCCTTCGTCAGACTCTACGTTCAACTCCTCATATCTGGTGACTGCGGACTCTGATTGACGTGCTGGATGTCTCGTTGGAAATTTGAATCAACTGTGAAGAGATCATATTAGTCACTCATCTACAAATTCATTTGTTTCACCCTCTAAAAACTTGGGCGCCCTTCTTCACCATGGGCGCCCATCTTCTCCAGACTTAACCATTTTCACTGATTTTCATTTTCAAGTTTGAAACCTTCGTTCTGTACCTTCGTCTTCGATCTGAATTTGCCGGAAGATGACCAGTCGAATATGCTGACGAAGACAAGCTTCGCGAAGCTGGGCAAAATTTGAAGAGATTGAACACTTTGACAAACCCTCACTGTTGAATTAGGCCCTTCAAAAAGCTGGGCACCCTTCTTGACTGGGGGCGCCCACTTTGTCAACACTTAGTCAATTTTGATATTTTTCAAATTCTTCACTCCGTTTTCCGTGTGAATCCCTCCTGTTCGTTGTCGAATCCCGGATGACTGAATGATCTGTTGACTGCGCCGTTGGTTTCGCTGCGAAGCTGACAGAAAATTGGGGAAGTCTGACTAGAGGTTTGAAACCCTAATTTTGACATCTGATGCTCCAAAAAGATGGGCGCCCTTCCTTCACTGGGGTGCCCATGTCTGGCAGTGTTAGAAAATTTTCATCATTTTTCATCTTCTCCCTCGTTCTTTGCGCATGTTCATCATCTTGCCTTCTGCTGAGAGTTTGAATGTTGAAACTGTCGCCTGACAGCCGACTGACCTCTATTGATGACCTCGGAGCTCTTGAAACACTTCTGAAAAGCAGAATAGACCCAGTAGGGCAAAATTGATCTTTTTAAGATTCTGACTGCACCAGCCTGATATGGACGTGTTTTGAACCAATCAAAATCAGTTCGGACCCTGTCGGACCAACTTTCTATTTTTAGAAACTTTTGCCAGTATCCATTTCCAAAGAAACCCAGAAAAACCCAGAAAACATTCCTATTTTTAGAAAATTAGCAGTTTTTCTAAAATTTAGGGATGAAAAAAACTGAGATCTAGGTTTCGTCGATTAAGCTACTCTTAGCAGACCTAGATCGTCAAATTTTGAAAATTTTGCGTTTTAACCCCTCATGCAAGACATGCATACCCAAATTTTGACCTTTTTGACTGATTTAACAAGACTTTTACTCATTTCTTCAAAATGTCTAAGTATAACAAAACTTTTAATTTTGGGGTACAACACGTTCTAAAGAGATCCAGTTCATCAGATTTTGAAAAAGCAAAGGGCTTCCCAAAAAAACACTAAAAAAGCATATTTTTGGGAATATAAAATTTCCCAATCTTCAAGAGGAGCAAAAAGCAGATGGACCTAGATCGATGAAAACTGAAAAAGTTGACCACCTATTTCTGAAATGCGATACCCTAGAAGATTGGACCATTAAAAAATGTGCCTCTATGCTTCCCAATCCTGAATCCATGAAGAACACTAAAAAAGCACTTTGTTTGAACTTCCAAATCTTGATGAGAAGAAAACGATATTTTTCTTCCTCTGGATGCCAACCTACAAAGTATGAAGAATGAATGCCAAAATCCTTCTTGAATAGAGTTTGAAGACGAAAAAGCGCTTTCTTCACAAAAGCCCTAGAATTTTGAAGTCTATCCATGAAGATAGAAACTTTGTATGCAAAAATCTAAGTCTGTTTGCACATGCAATAGTGAATTCCTCCTTTATAGCTGCAAAAAAGCACACTCAGGAAGACACATTTTTGGCAAAAACATATGCATTCGATGACATCATTAAACACATAAAACACCTCAAGTGTTAGCCATTTTCTTCATTTTTCAACTTTTGCTTGCTTTTTCTTCCGGCGAGGCCTACCTCCGACTTTGACGAGCTAGCAATTTGGTATTGCCAACTGATAAAATTTGTTTGACCATGGCAATCTCATGTTTGACCACTATTGAAGTGATCCCCAGCTTCATATCGGCATTCAATATCATCTGATCATGATTGCAAACCCCAAAAGTGACCAACAGAGGCTGAATTGGAAAGAAGGCATGCTAGGGTCAACAATATTCTACGTGTTGAAAACCCAAGTGCCCCTAGCTAACAGGGGCGCCTAGCATCCCATGCCTTAGCCAAATTTCAATGATTTTCATCTTTCTTTCATCCTTGATCTCCACCTTTTCCAACTACGTCTTTTGATCACTAATCATGATTGTAGACCTCAAAAGTGACCAACAAAAGTTGAATTGGAAAGAAGGCATGCTGGGATCGACAATATTCTAAGTGTTGAAAACCCAAGCGCCCCTATCTAATAGGGGTGCCTAGCATCCCATGCCTTAGCCAAATTTCAATGATTTTCATCTTTCTTTCATCCCTGATCTTTGCCTTTGCCAACTGCGTCTTTTGATCACTGATTTCCGCAAGACAACGAACACCTGCATCTGGATGCTGAGCATACTAACCTGTCTAAACCTTAGTGATATGTTTTCCAGCTTTTCTCAGCCTCTAATGTTGCTTTTATCCTTTTTTCCTAGCGATTGAAGGTTACTGACAAGAAAGATTCACCGTTTTCGAGCAACAAATGACAGAAGCCAAAAAATGACTAAGGCACCAAATGCTAGGCACCCTGACTAGACAGGAGCACCTAGACATCCCAAAGAGATTTTTTATAAATTTCACCATTTTCGGATTCGCCTCCGTTTTGCGTGAACTCCACCTTTTCTTGATCGTTGACAGTTTTACGTTGTCTACACAACATTTGAGACTTTAAATCCAATAACTGGTAGCAGACAATCCTCCATTGATGACATTGGAGCTTGTACTTTTCCTTCTGAAAATGCAGAATTAACCCACCAGAGAAATCTTGACCTTTTGACAATTCTGACTAGATGTAATGTCCCTGGCAAAATATGACTTTGTTTTCACCTTGTCAAGCCTTGGACATTTCGTCAAACACTTTTCTTGCAAAGTTTGAACTTCTTGTTATAAATTTCTGATTGCTTTGTTTTGATGTTGCTTGATGCTAATGATGTTTCAAGAGGTTCTCCAATGATGCAAATTGACTAATAATAAAATAACAATGATATGCAATATTTTTTTGTGTTTTTCTAATGCAATTAAATGACACAACTTGATGCAAATGAGCAATTACAACCAAGTGACATTTCGTCATACATTTGGCATGCAACCTCCAAAAAAAATTCTATTGCAAAATAACTTCCCAGCTGATTACAATAATGTCTTGCTATGATAATTATGCAACTCCTATTCTTATTAAATGGTGCATGAACTAAATGCAAGCTGATTGTGAATGATTTGCCAAGACTCTTGGCTTACAATGACATGAATGTATGCAACTGTTGTTGCTGTTATAACAGCATTATTACAATGAAATGATGCTAAAATATTAAGTAAGAAATGCATATAAGAAACCTGGGATCATATGTTGATGATGTAGTGCCTCTTCAATGAAGAAATGCCCTCCAACTATTGCCGCCCTTGTTCTTGCCTGACAACCTTTCGTATAAATAAATGCAGCAGTATTGGCCTCCAAAATTATTGTAGAAATGATTATCTTTGCAAGAGAAAGTGATTCCTCCAATACCTACAAAATTTTGTCCCCTTAGTGAAGAGCAATGAATGAAAATGCAATTCCTCCCATGCTAGTTTGCAGACTGAAACAAAATTACAGACCTCAAATAATTCACCAAACTTCTCCAAAAATGTTCTCCAATGGCTGCAATTATCTCAATGAGAAAGACTAAAGTATCTCCCTCCACTATCTAACTGTTGTGACCTTTTCACACATCGCCCCATTCAAAATGGGGACCCCCTAATTTTTGCTCCATTCTGGTCTTTTGGCTTGGGTTTTTCTCTCTCTCTCTCTCTCTGTGTCTCTTTTTTGATGTCTGCCTTTAGAGGATTGTGCCCGTCGCTGAGCTTAAGCGTAAAATTGACCAAAACTGGAAATTAGGGTTTCATCATTCTGGTCAGTCTGAGGTTGAACAAAGTGAATAAATTGAAAACAGAGACTAACATTGTTGTCAGTGTGCTTCCAGCAGGCTCTCAGCAAATTTTCATCAGATTCTGACCACTTACTATTTTTAGTAAGTATGCAATTGTAGGCGATCTGTCAGCATTTTTGAAATTCCGACTATCACACTGTATTCAGAACACATCAAGCTACTCGCATGCAAAATTTGAGCGAAAACAAACAATTTTCTATTTTTAGCAGTCCAGCTTCCGAAGCAAATTTCAGGGCTTAGATGCAGAGTTTTCCTTTGCATGTCTGGATATTCCTTCTGGGATTTTCGAGACCTTCGCAACAGTATAACATGCAAAGTGAGACAACAACTTTCAGAGTTCAGCCCTCCGAGGATATTTTTTGGGTTTGCATGTCAGGGTTTTCTTTGCATGTCAGATGATTCCTTATGGGTTTTTTGAGAGCTACGCAGTGATATGACATGCAAATGGAGATAATCACTCAGTAAGGAACTTACTATTTTTAGCAGGTGCGTCCCGGCAGCTGCTTCCCAACAGTTCAGAATCACAAGCTGATCGCAATGCAACAGAAACGAGGGCAAACAGAGATCATTTGACACGCATGCAGAGAAAATTAGGGTTTCTAGCTTTGGGGCCTGAAAAGAAGGGTAAAAAGTCAGAATTTTCGAAAACCGGTGTAAACCACCGCGATCAGCATCCTTCAGGCTATCTGCTGGTAAAATTTGAAGTCAAACAAAGCACTTACTATTTATAGTAAGTCATTTTGGAAACAGGCTAAAAATAGCAAATCAGGTGCATGCGTTGATGTCAGCAAGCAGGTCACGCGGTGAGGAGCACATCATTCAAATTTCAAGTCAATCGGAGCAATGGAGCTATCAGAAGCAAGCAGTTACTATTTATAGCAAATCACCTCCAGAAATGGGCTAAAAATAGCAGGCCGACTAAAAATAGCAGTGTCAACAGAATAACTGGGTCGTGAGGATGTAGTGTTTAAAATTTCAAATCATTCTGAGCTTCAGAGATGCAAAAATCAGAGGGCTTACTATAAATAGTAGGGCATGGATAAACTGGCGAAAACGAGGAAAAAGTGGCTAAGTCTGGAACTTCATCCGGCAGCCATGGTAAAATGCACCCAAGTTGATGAAGACGTGATAAAAATTTCTAGGTATGAAAGCTCATCCTGCTCACCAGGTGAAATGCGCCAAAGTTCAAGAAAGTCAAAGCAAGTCAACACTTCTCATCCTCCTGCCTAGCTCAAATGCGCCCAAGGGAAACTAGAGAAAGCATGAAAATATTCTAAGGCAAAATTTCATCCTGCTCAAGGGGTAAAATGCGCCCATCCTTCATCAAGGCCAAAATGCGCCCAAAATGCAAAAGGTCAAAGAAAGTCAATGCTTTTCATCATGCTCCTAGGCCAAAATGCGCCCACCTTGAGAGAGTTGATATCAAAAAAATTTCCAAGTGTTGAATATCCTCCTCACCCCTCCAAATGCGCCCATCCTCCTCCTAGGTGGAAATGCGCCCAAAGGCATGCATGTCAAGACAAAAACGAAGAAGATGAAGGGTCACTCCAAGGACGTGGTAACATGTTTCATCCACCAGCTATGCCAAAATGCGCCCAAGAAGGAGATAAGTCAAAAGAGTCAAAGGAATTCATCCTCCTCACCCCCCTAAATGCGCCCATGAAACAAAAAGCTAAGAGAAGTCAACAAGTCAACGATTCTCATCCCTCACCTACATGGAAATGCGCCCAAATGAGGTCAAGTAAGGACAAAAAATGAGAAGTTGAAGAGTCATCCTCTTACCTTGGAAAAATGCGTCCAAGTTGAGGGTGGCAAAAGTGAATGCAAGGTGGTGAATGAGGTAAAAGGGTAAGTGAATACTCCAAGGCGTGGTCAAAGCAAGATAAATGCTAGGCATATTTTCCTCCAAGTGCTACATGCGCCCAAGGTGGTAGGTGTTAGAGAATTTTTCCCAAGGCGTGTGGGGTGGTGAAACCAAAGTGCTAGGCGTAGTTTTAATTTTCTTCAAGTATGCTATGCGCCTAGAATGTGAAGTGAGATAAAAGATGTTGTGATGAAATTTTTTTTTCCTAAGGTGTTGGAGCTTTAAATAAAAATGCCTTTCAAGTGTGAAGTAAAATGCAAAGTGGTGAGTGAAAAATAAGATATGCTAAGCGCCCTCATGAAGATTTTCTAAGTAAGGTTGATGATTTTCTCACAGGCAAAGATAAGCAAGATTGAATAAAAATTTCCAAGGCGAAATTTTTCCAAGGCAAAATTTTCAAATGATTTAAGATTTTCTCTAAGGCAAAGTATTTTCTTCCTTAAAAAATACACCTAGAGATCAAGGTGATGGAAATTCTTCCTGAAGCACGAGCAAACTTCACGGTGATGAAGTCAGATGCTGGCAATGCAAGATGATTCAAAAATTTCTCAAGTCAGAGCAACAGGATGATCACAGATCGAAGAACAAGAATAAATTTGATGAAAGAATATTTTTCTAAGGCTCAAAATTTAAAAAATTAAATGAACCCGTTCGTTGGGTACCCATGGATTCGAAGCATTCTAGAGAAAATTCTCTTCTGGGTACTGGACATTTGTGATGATAGATGGATTTCCATGTCATCCGCATTTCGCCAACACTTTTTCAGTGAAGAATTCAATCAGTGCTCAAATTGTGAAATTTTCCTAAGGGATAATTTAAAATTTTCTAAGGCAGAGTGAATAAAATGTGTATTCAAGATGAATTTCTCTGGACAACGAATTTAAAGCAAATTGCCTAGATGATTTTGATTGAATTCTTCGATGGTGAGTTTTCCAGAGCTGAGAAGTAAATTCGAATTCAAGTGACAGAGCTCCGGCTGGTGGAATAAAAGATGAATTTAAATTAAATTTTTTGAAAGTAAATTAAAAGATGCCAGTCAAAGTTGAGCTTCTAGAAGAACAAGATTCCTGACGTCGAAAGACAAGTGTCAGAAATACCAGAGAGGGAAAATTCGAATTTTTGAAGTGGAGTAGTGGAAATTAAATGTACTGGCTATAATTGGCTCCTTCTAGAATTTGATTTTTGGCTATAAAATTGAGAAGTCTCTCACTTATTTTTCACAACTGGAGAAGTGCGAATTTGCTCTTAAGATTGTTGCTAAGCATTGCTGAAGCTTGAGGAGTTCGAAATTTTTTATTTTTTATTTTTTTTTGCTAAGGCTGAAGTGTTGCTAAAGTGAAGCTGAGAAGGTGTGCACTTGCTGATTAGAGAGGTGCGAATTTTCTCTAAGTGAAGTGTTGCTGAAGTTTGAATTTGCTGAGGCTTGAAGAAAATTGTGTTGCTGAAGCTAAAAAGGACGACTTGGGCTGCATAGAATATTGTTGAAGTTAATATTGCTGAAGTTCTGAATTGCTGAAGAAGTACGAATTTGAAGTTGCTGATTGCTAGTGTGAAGTGCGAATTTACATTTGTTGTTTGAAATTTGCTGAAGCTTGCTAAGTGATCGAGGCTCGAATTTGTTGAAGAAGGAAGTTGAGATGGCTGAGGCAAGGGCGGCTGGCAAAAATAACAATGGTGCATCCAGGCAGGCTGTGATCAAGAAGCTGAGCAAAACATTCATGCCAGAGTCAAAGTTCATTTCGAAGTTGGGCAAGCTGACAGATACCAACTTGGGCTCCGTCAACCTAGAGGCTTTCAAAAACAGAATGTTGGGGATTGGAAGTCATCGACCTTCGACTACTTCGCACAACATTGTTCGAAGCGGATTATATGCAGCCGCTGGTTTCCCACCAGCCATTCAGTGTTCGGAGCTGATGATGGAGTGCGCCAATTACTATGAGAAGGATCACAGATCGATCATGTCACCAGATGGCCAAGTGCTAGCCAATCTTACTCCTACAGCCATTGGTGAAGCTTTTGGGATTCCGGTGCACAGGAACATGGTTTACAAATCCAGAGAGCGAGTTGAACGGATGTATGCTTCTGCATTCGATAAATGCATGGAGACAATCAATACTCACTGGATGAGCAATCCCAAGCCTTCTCGTACGAAGGTGCCGAAACAAATTATTGCAGATGACTTGAAGCAGGAATATTGTGACCTCATTATGATGCTGAGTCGAGTTGGAGGTTGCCCACAGTCATTTATTTTCGAGCCATGGATGTTTTACTACATCAACCTCGTGCTTGAAGGGAAAGATTATGTCAACTGGCTGTGATGATCAGTGACAATTTGCACGAGCAGCTCCTGAGCCTGAGAAGAACGAAGACGTTCTATATGAGCTCTTACATCATCTACATGTTGGCTCGTATGACAAAGTATGGAGGGATTTCTTACAAGGAACCTGTCGGTTGTGGCTCTCACCAGTTTAAAATACATGAGGCTTGTCCACAGTTGCACTTGGCAAGTACCACTCATTACAAGCGTGTCAATGACGCCTTCACCATGCACATTACGAGATTGCTTCAAGAGCGGTTGTATCACAGAATCTCGAGGGAGGCCCAGGAATTGATTGAAAGGTATGGGTGCTGGTTTATACAGTTTCCGAAGTTTTCTTACATTAGGCTGCAAGGTTTTTCATCATACCCATATAGACTGCCTAAGTACCCAACCGATAGAATTTTAATGTTAGAGATATCTAGGCAATTCCTCGCCTACGATAAGATTCAAAAGAAGAAGGGAGGGATTGAAATTGATTCCCAATTGTCATGGGCAACTCGGATGAAGTGTGTCCTTCATTACAAGCAGCCAGAGAAGTCGAGAGTGAGCTTCAATTTTATCACTTTTCATATCACACCAGCCGACAGCACTATGATCCGCACAATAACATCAAATGGGTACTGTCAGAGGAGTTTAAACACAAGGCAAATATAGAGGACTATTGGGCTGATGCATCAGATGAGATTGAAGTCAGGAAAAGAATGTTCTCTCGGTTGCCAATTACTTTGATCAGGGAGTGTGAAGTTGTTCCGGTTCCAGACCAGGTGAATGAGGATATGGATGTTGTGCATCCAGATTATGCAGCAGTAAGAGATACTCCACTTCCACTCCCAGATTGGTCAAAACCAGAGGTTGCTGACTTGGACACACTTTCTATTCCAGTCCTGACATTTACTAGAGCATGGATTGATAGGCGTGTGAACAGGTTGAAGAGTAGGTCAATTGCTTTGACTTACAATTTGATGGGAGATCACAGAACACCCACCGTCGGCAGAAAGAAACAGATCACACGAGGTCCAGAGTCCAGAAGGAAGGAGCCAGTTCGAAAGGAGCCTACTCAGCTAGAGCCTCCACGAGTTGTAGTTCAGTCACCCACGCCATTGGAGACACGCTCTCCAAGTATCCAGGAGGTTTCTTTATTTGCTGATCAGAGGAATGCATTGAATCAGGTGCAAGCAGTATAGGAGAATAATCAGCCACCACAGAGGGAGTCGGTTGGCCAGAGTGTCAATGCACCTAGTAGGGTTGATCAGCGGGATGATGAGGGGACTACCACTGACCCTCAGTTTCAACAGGAATTAGAGGCGGCTATGGAGGGTGATGATGATATAGTTTCAGGAGACACTCAGCCCCATGAGGACGATGAGCCTCGCCAGAATGATGTAGAGGTTGAACAAGTTCGAGAAGTAGAGGCACAAGAACAGCAGCCCTTTGATATACAGTACAATGTGCCTGATTGGCTCAGGGACAGGATGAGGAGAAGCCCCAGCGAAGAGATTGATCCAGCAGTTGAGATGGAAGAATTCTTGAAAAGGATCAGTGCACCTCCACAAAAGAAGAGAGCACGGAAGTTCTCGAAGATATCAACTGATGAGGATGGTTCCCGTACCCTTCACGTTGTTGTGCCACAGGTTGATTGTGACCGAGATGAAGCATTGCCAGAGAATTACGTGGTCACAACTTTGGAGTTAGGACGCCCCACTGGGGCACAGATTGTAGAGGAGTGTGATAACTCCTACCTCGCCCTCAAAGACAGGTTATTCAAGAAGGAAAGTATAAAAAGTTGAAAAGAGAACACAAGGCCTTAATTGGATATGTGCAGCAATTGTCTCGTTCTCGTGGGCAGGAGATTCCAGTGATAGAGCCTCCAGCAGAGATACCCAGAGAGTCAATCAGTGGCTTGTTGGAGTTGGGGAAGATGGCACAGGAAGCGGACAAGTGGGTCACGGGAGTTCGTGCTGAGACAGAAAAAATTTATGGAGGACCTTGCTTTTGCTTTTCAGCAGGCTTCTAGTATTCTGGCACGGATGGAGGCAGTTGATCAGGCTTGGGGTGATGCTTCTATTTATCAGAGCAAGGTAATTCAGCGTCTTGAGGCATTGAGGCATGTTCTGTTGCGATTGCTGATTGATGGAGGCGTCATTCAGGAGAATGACAGATATGATTTCTCTAGATGGTATTCTTCAGCAATCACGGGACGTGGTTTCTTCGACGCTACACAGGCGGATTCAGCCAAGGTACGTAAGGCTATGGCCAATATCATTGATGGAGTTCAAAACACTTTTGAGGCCATATTTGCTAGGCGGTTGAATCCAAATGAGGTAAATGTTGATAATTTGAGGGGTAGGCTGGTGCCTTTCTTTTCAGAGGTGAAGACCTTCGTACAAGATGATTTCGAGAACACTTCTACTTTCTCCGCCTTGATCCAGAGCACGTAGGATTCCTTAGTTGCTTGGAGAAAATCTTGTACAAGGCATGAGCATTCAGTCACAGTGTTAGAGTTCCAGCTTGATTGCATTCTGCCCATTTCAATTCAAGAGGTTGAGGCTATACTTGGCAGATTCGTTGAGTTTGCAGCCAGAGAGAGGGAGAACGGGAACGCACTGCTGGACAAGGATCTTCTAGAGGACTGATTGTGGGCATTTATTGCCTTTACTATTTTTGGGAGTGAGTGGGAATCTTTGTTCATTTATTACACCACTCCCCATTCTGGCAGTTTTTAGGGTTAGGGCTGAGGTGGCTTAATCTTAGCCACTCTATTGATTGTAACCCTAACCGTCTTTTGGACTGGGCTACCTATATAAAGGGGGAGTCCCCCTCATTTGTAACTCAGTAGAGTAGATATTGGACATTAGCATTAGAGCTAGAGATTGGAGACTAGAGAGTAGAGCATAGTAGACATTTTTGCTTAGCATAGTGTGGAGAAGAAAGAAAGTTTTTCCCTTTGAAAACTTTTGTGGAGATTGTTGTGTAACACTTTCATGATAATAGATCTTTTCATTGATGGTGGAATTCGTCTTTGTCATGAATAGCTAGCAAGGTCTCTTCTTCCTTTCGAATCCAAGTAGCTTAATTTTCATTTCATGCAAGTAGTTTACTTTGATGTGTGGTGTTTTATTGAGGTAGCTTCATTTCATTCCATACCACTAGCGGCTTGTTGATGATAAGTTCGCCTTGCATGGTCGACTGGAAATTATCTTGAGTTTAACTTCGATTGTGATTTGTATACTTATATGCGTCGTTCTGATGGTGTATGTATGTTAAATTATAATCTGAACATCTTTTGCTATCCCTTTGAAGATTGCACTAATTTTGCTGAAGCTGTCCGACATGAGGCTAGGTGAAATTCGGTTGAAGTCTGCCGAAATTGAGCTCCACATGTCTTGCATTTAGAATAGGATATAAGTTTCTTAGGCCTTACACTCATTTACTTTATGCACATTTCTGATTAGCTTTAGGAAAATGAACTCATTGCCAAATCATCCACTTTATACAAATCCCTTCCAATCATCTATCTGTTGTTAACTACACGAAACCTAAACAATTGTGTAAGTCCCCTCGTAAGAACACAGCAATACACATCAAACCGAGGGTGTTCCAAGTATTTCGGAACCTTGGAGTTGAACGTGTGATCTATCTCGCAATCTTAGCACACGGAATACTTTGATCAAGAGAGAACGGAGTAGCCTTCGGACTATTTTGTTCTGCTGTTTGGTGCGGTCACAAAAACCACGTCAACACTAACTAGGGTTGATATTTCACAGCCGAAATTGGTACCTTAGAGTCTTCAAACCCTCAAGCAATGAAAGCATTCAAGCTCTCTTTCTACCACGCAAGTATGTAAGAAGTAATAAAATCCAAGTGTGCCTGGATGACTAGCAATGAGCTTCTTATATACTTTTTCTAACCCATCTCCAAGAAGCTTCTAGAATATTTTATTATTTTATTATTTACGTGACTTTTTGATATATCATTTTATTATAGTCATTTTATTAAATTAATTATAATAAAGTTAGAGATATTATTTTATTAAGATAACTTTATTAAATAATTAATTTAATACCCCAGTTTAATTTAATTAAAATAATCAATTAGTCATCCTTATGAAATATCAATATTTGGACAACTTAATTAATTAATTTAATTAAATTACTCTGCCTCCAAATCGGGGACATGACACCGGACCAGCTTGATTGAGAAGTATTTTTAAGCAATCAGAATCAGTTAGAGCCCTCCAAACAAAGATTCTATTTTTAGGAACTTTCTATTTTTAGAAAGTTTTGCCAGCACCCATTTGACAAGAAACCTAGAAAACCCTGAAACAAGTCTATTTTTAAAAACTTTCTAAAAATAGAAACTTTCTATTCTTAGAAACTTTGACTTTTGAGGAAAATATTTACAAGACTTTGACCACTCTTTACAAAATGCCTTAGTGAAGCAAAATTTTTGATTGGGAACAACAGGATTGAAAGGAAAATGCAAGATAAGAAACATTGCAGAAACTGCAAAAGTAAATGGAAAAATACTTTACCTCTCATAAGCAATCTTTAAGATAGAGTAAAAAATATTGGAACTGCCATTGGGAAAATTGTGCACATTATTGATGGGATTATGAAGAAAGTTGTGATGGTTACGGTTTTTGGGCAGTCAAAGATTAAGAAGCAAAGGAAGAAGCAGGGCAGAGAAAAGGATAAGAAATTTTCTAACAAAGAGAAGAAGAAGACTAAGAACTCAAAGAAGAAGACTACCTGGGAGGAGTCTTTGGACTCTTTGTCCAAAGACTGGAACTATATTTGATAAGTAGTTTTTTTCTTGTTGCATTGTTGTTTTGTTTTCTGTAGTTTTTTAAGTACTGGCCAAGGTGCCAGTTTTGTTGTTTCTTTGTTTCTTCTATTAAACTCTATGTTTTAATGTTTGAGAAACTCTTGTATTGAGTTCAGGGCCCTTCCCCTGCTTAACTAATCAAAAATGGTAACCTCTGGAAAGATTCATCAAGTTCAAACTGCACTATTTTTATAGTAAACATTGGTCTTTCCCAACTTGCCTCCTCTATTTGTTTACCAAATCACTCAATAAACAACTCAATTTATCTATTTTTTAATTTTCTTGGTGACATAGTATGATGACACATTCAGGAGTCAACAACTCAATTTTGCTCCACAACTGAATATAGACATATCACAAATGGTTGAAAGTTCTTGATATCTGCTTTTTAAAATGTAAGTTACAAACTATTTTGATGTCTAATGTGAACAACATGAAATTTGTTAACCATATTAGGCCTTTTGATCTTCCTAAATTCTCATTAATGAATTTGGGGGATATCTTAATCATTCACAAGGTTGTTGTACATCGCATTCGTGTTTATTTCAAACATGTAAAGGCTTTCGTACCTTTATTTGTATTTGATATTTTCTTTCATGCACAAGAACCGGTTATGTAACAATACCCTTCACAAAAACCTTCTAGCTTTCCATATTACCAAACATTGCTTGAAGAATGCTTACATCTACTATCCAAAAATCCCTTAAGGTTCAGAAGTTAGACCTGAATTGTCAGAAATAAAAGAGGATAAAATATAGTTGAATCCATGTATACTGTTTAATATATTCACTTGTGAAAATATCAAAAGATTTAATTTTTAACTCTTACATCCTCCTCCAAAAGATAATGATCTTCTCACATAGCATGGAGTCAGAAACATTTATACTATACCTCAGTTTGTGGCAGATTATCATGAAAAGGATTACATTATAATGACTAAAAAAGTGCTTTGAAACTGTACTTATCCACAATCTGGGCATCTAACATATTTGTAGGCCAAGATGTAAAGCTTACTCTCACTGACTTACTAGAGACACTTGAGGCCTCAAATCACTAGCTTTTCAAAGGTTTTGGGGGTCCTCCAGTGAGTTAAAATGGTGTCTCATACCATTTTAAAACTGAGGCTTATACTAGCACACAACCATATAAGTCTGGGCCTCATACTTCCATTGATAGCTGACACTTGCTATGCTTTTTTCTCTCATGGCAATGGAATTTAATTTTCCCTTTGGCTCTTTCCATGGACCTTGTAAAACCCTCTATTGAGAGTGTCAACCAGTGGATGGGTTGGCTGATCTATCTCCAACTGTTATATTTTCCCATTAGTAAAATCTACACAGATCCTCACTAATCCCTTACCCATTTTTCCATAATTCAACTATGTTCAATTGCTTTGCTAGGGGAGAAGACTTATTTTCATGTCTTTTCAAGAAAAGAAAACTACACTAAAGTACTTTTTGGCAGCAGAGACAAACATATTTTAATATTAGTGATTTTCGGTAAGAAAGGTCTATTATGATTTACCAACAGAAAGTGTGGAATATTTTAGCCATATTGCTAATTAGGTTCATCTTGAGCATTCACAATTAAAATTTGAAATTTGATATGGTTGAATGGGAAGAGGACCTAAGCAATAGAAAGTCTAATGGTAGAGCCACTATTCTTGAATCATCAAGATTAGAGACCTCCACAAACAAATGGAACTATAATATTGGGATTTGAGTTGTATGTCCATCATTCAAGTGAAAGAGGAAAAGCAATAATTGTCCAAAGTAAAGGTAAAGGGAAAATTCACAAGGTTTAAAAATGGACAGAAAAAGATGTATCTACATCTCTAAAAACGTTACAGGTAGAATGAGATCTATAGAGACAAAATGTAGAAAACTAAAGTGAAGAGATCAATAAATATATGGTATTAGAGGTTACTTATAGTGCATGGATTCGATTCAGTAAAGCTTGTTATTTCTATGT
The DNA here is from genome assembly GCA_007258455.2 of Sequoia sempervirens. Classification (NCBI taxonomy): domain Eukaryota; kingdom Viridiplantae; phylum Streptophyta; class Pinopsida; order Cupressales; family Cupressaceae; genus Sequoia; species Sequoia sempervirens. The sequence continues at coordinate 214,598,400 of VDFB02075321.1, read as the reverse complement.
CAACTTTCATCTCTAACCATTTTCTATAGATGACAACTTAAATTTAAGATAATAACATTTACGATCCTTTTAAATGAAAGCATACATACCTTGGCCCTTGCTTCTGAAAGTTGACCATGCACTATTGAGACATTGACAGCTCCTTTCTCCAACAGATTGCCATCTTCAATTACCCGTGTAATACCATAACTGCATTACCCATCCATTTAGTCAAGTAATATCAATATATGGTTCTCCACGTTCTAAAGAACAGTACACTTTGCATCCAAATGATGAGAGAGAACATATATAGTATGACGAAATAATTCACATCATAAGGGGCATACAGCACACTTCATTTGGATTCAATAAGCCAACCTAAGAAATGATACATGAAAAAAAATATGTGAGAAGTATGGATATGTTTTTCAAGCTTGTGAAAATTATGAACCAGTTGACAACAAAATATTTCTAAAACCTATAAAGATACTTGCCTCCCACAAGAAAATGTCCAATTATATTTGAATTCATGGACAACTTTCCCCCAAGGGAAGGTAGGAAAGTCTGAGTAAGAATGATTCATATGTAAACATCAAAACATATACATGATTTTCTGAAGCTTTCTTTTTTATGACTTTCTACATCAAAGCAATGTTAATAAGATTTACCAAAATGTTTGAGAGAATAGTCTTTTTTATGACTTTCAGTAAGGTTCTATCTTCATCAACAAGGTTTAACTCAGAAAATTCAGGTTTTCAAACATAAGGCAGAACCCAGAGTTTTTATTTAATAATCATTTCTTATTTTTCAAATCTCTGGCTGATTCATCACATTGACTTTCCTACAATTTTCAGTCATCGTCAGCAAAGTTTTCAAGCAGAAATCAGCAGTGTAATGGCCAATTCGCAAGAGGTATTTCTTCAGGATATTTGGCTAATTTTTTAGGGTTTTGACTGCTGCCCTTTGTCATATCAGTTTTGAGAACAATAGTGAGAAGTTGTCATTCTTCATTTTAAGTTTTTCAAGCTCTATTGTCTGATGTTTGTCGAAAGAGATTGTTATAAAAATTTGGTGTTGCAAAGTTTGTAGAGATGATGAAGAATAGATGCTAAGATTTTCAAAGAATCCAAGGTTGCAAATTTGAGCTAGGGTTTGATGCAGAATCAATACAATGAAAGATTTTTTAGATCCAAAGCATTGAGATAAATTATTAGAGTTTCAAGGCTTCTACAAAGGAATTTAAAAGCTTCATTAGAATCATTGCCAAGAGCCAAATGCCTGAATGGTTATTTTTAGCTTGACTTATTTATAGCCCAAACTATTTTTAGTTGTTATCATTTTCAAGGAAATAAGCATATTCTATGAAGCCTATTTTTAGAAGCCATTTATACATCGGCTATTTTTAGACCATCTTCTAAAAAATCTATTATTAGGTTGGTAGTTATGCTTATTAGGAGTCTATTTGAAGATTGCCTAAGTTAGGGTTTAGTATTTGTGGATAGAAGTGTGTAGCAAGCTTGCTTTGCATGCAAGCAAGTTATTTCTAGCATAGAAGTGGTAGTTAGATTTTTTATTTTGTTTATGCAGTAGTTTTTGTAAATGCTTATAAATAGATGCTCTAGTGTTAGTAAACAGATTTGTCCCTATAATACTTTTTTGAAATTAACCTAACTCACCCAATGAATAGTAAAAAATGCTTACAACAGTTGAAAAAAAAATGTTTTTAAAAGAGCGACTTTCTTCTGTGCTTGAGAGGGGCAGCTCCCTTGTAAGATGGGGTTTTTGTGTTTTTGTGTATTTTAACCAAAAAGTACAAAAAGGAAAAAGGAAAGAAAAGGAAAAGGAAAAGGAGAAAACAAGAGAAACCCTAGGCAGTTTTCACTGTTTTAGATCCCTCGATCAAAAGTTGAAGAAGTGCAAGCAAGAATAGGAGTGAACATGCAATGACTGAAAAAGATGCAAAGTCCTTTGGTTTTAAGCAGCACATTTAGCAACTTAAAACATTATAGAATCTGCAATGAGAAAACCTTGAAAGAGAAGATTACATCTAGCCTATGAATAGAGGTAACCTTATTGAGATTTGTTCAAAGTTAAATTTAAAAAATAACAATTCACATCCGCAATGTGTAAAGAAGAATACAAAGAACGATTACAAGTTAAACATACTAAAAACCTGCAACCAATAGAGAATAGTACAATACATAGTTCAGCAACATTCCTTTATTTCTTTCGATCCTAGAGCTCAATGTCTCTTTTCAATTCTTGTACAACAATTGTGAGAAAGTAAAAAGTCCCCCTCATTTGAAAACAAATTGTATATATAACTTATCCTCTTTCTAGCCAACTTGTCACTACTTTGTAACTAATTCTTGAAATTATAATTTCCAAATTTTAAAGTTCAATTTTGAGTTATAAAAATTGACTTAAGATACAATATTGAAAAAATACAATGAATAATTAGAATAAAAGTTAAAAAGAGAATAAATCATGAACTTTGTGTAATTCCCCTTTTCCTAAGGAGTGGTCAAATACAGTGGTTAGTCTACTAACTAGTCCCCGTAACCTAACAGGGTGTTCAGAGGACCCTTTTGAGAGTAATCGTTGGCTCTTCAATAGAACCTTTGGTACTTATTTCAATATTCTTCAACTCTTCATCCCAGTTTATTTGTGGTCTGCCTTCCGGAGGCCATTCAGAACAATTTGACACACACTTACTATTTATAGTAAGTCACTTGGTCATATCGCCTATGCTTACTATTTATAGTAAGTCGTATCTGGATCAGTCGTCATCATGCCTACATCCGGAAAATATGATTGGGTCACTATTTGAGTTGGTGTTGGGTAATTTACTAATTTTTTGAGGATTAATGATTTATTAAATTATTAAAGTTATTTGACTTTAATAATATTAATATTTAATGATGTCTTATTAAAAGGTGATATAAGGGTTAATTGGAAATTAATAAAGTGATTCATTTAATGATGCTTTATTAAGTTATTATATTAAAAGGGAGACATAAGGACTTTATTAAAAAGGGATTTAAATGATTTTAAAGTATATTTTATATTATAAAGTTGTGCACCACAATTAAAAAGTAAATTGAATGAAATGAATTTAAAAGTGAATTTGAGGTGAAGTATAAAAGGGCTTTTTGGAGTTCATTTTATTCATTCATGAATATTATTCTTGTTTTGGAGAAATTTGGAGAAGAGCTTCAGCTAGGGTTTGCTAGTTGAAAATTTCAAGATTTTTGAGGATGAAATCCCTCAGGATGAATATTCAAAACAAGAGTGAAAGATCTCCCAATCCAATTTGCAGATAGCTTCATTCAGAGGTTGTGCTTGTGCTTCAATGAATCTGTAGGAGTGTTTCATATTCAAGAGTTTGATTGATATATTAGAATAATGCAAATATATTGATTATTATTTTAAGAGGAAAGAGAACTACAGGAGAACTTCAATAATCAGGTGGTTGCCAGGCGTACGGTATCAACTGGTTCTTGTTTGCTGGGCGAATTGATTCTTATATTGCTGGTCCTGTATAATGATGTTTGGGGTTCTTGTGTGCCTCAATCTTCCTTCCCAACTTGGACGCACATTCTCAGCCCATACTACAAACTGTAGCAGCCACATGTGACTCACAGTGGGAAAATTTTGGCATATATGAGGATTGACTAAGAGTTACCTGGGGGATGTGAGTACTTGTGTTCACTTGTTGCCATGCTAGAGGGTCGCACAAGGCTCATAGAGGAAGTCGACATCACTCTTTCACAGTTTCTATACCTCTACTGGCTTGCTGTTGGTAATATGTGGACTCTGTGGGGACTCAGGTCAGTTTTCTGAGTTGTTTATTCCTTGTTCTCATTGCTGTAGCAACCCTGGAGTATTCTGGGTGTGATAATCTGTATGTAACAACTCCGAGTATTGCACTGTAGCATTGTATCCTTGCAAATAAGTGGTAGAAAACACCCTATGTTCTGGCATTGACATAAACGTGTAATTGCAGTCCCTTCTGAGTCTGTAGTGAGTCTGAAATCACTGTTTTAATTGATCTGCAAATAACTGTATCAAATTCTGGGTGATAGTAGTGGTGATAACTTTCATTTCTGAGCATCAAAACTTCCTATCAGCAATACATTAAGAGCTGAGTCAACTCTGTGCAGTTCTGGGTGATTATAATGTTATCAAAGTAGTTTCTGAACAGAGAAAATATCAAATACTTTGTAATTGCTGATGAAATTCCAAGTATGAAATCATTATATATGCTCAAATCCATTCTGCTGTTATGATTTGATGTGTTGCAATGAAAGTAGATTAAGTTGCTGAGTATTATGATCATCTTACAAATCATTTGAATCTGAAAACAAACTCATTCAGTAAAGTGGACAATTGTTTGACAAAATATCCAATATGCCAAACTGAAAATATCAGACAAAATCAGAAAATTAAATATCCTATCAAGGGTGGGAAATTACACTTTGCTGTGAGAAAGAAAGCTTGTCTCCGTTAGAGCTTTCACTCCCTGGTGTGACCCCTAAAATTTGTTGCTATTGCCATGAGGAAGACTTTGAATTTGTGCATTTTGATATGACAGACAACTTGGGCCATTACCTTACTTCTAGGAAATTTGTCAAACAAATCTTCCAAATATTCAATAAGTTCTTCATTTCTATGCTTTCCTTGAGAAATTTGGATAGATCTTTGTGACATTTGATAATTGATGAGGCGATAGCATTTAGCTTCTTCATAGCTTCAAGATCAAACCTTTCTTTACTAAATAGTTCTTCCATGATCATTTTCTGAAAGCTTTTCATAATCTCAATAAGATCTAAAGGTTCAGCTTCTTCTTCTTTCAAAAATTTGGAGCCAATTGACACAAAGTTTGCTTGAATTTTGGGTTTGATTTCATTGCATGATTTACCAAGCTTCTAGTATTCTTTGAGAGTTCCTTTGAGGACTGATAACTTCCATTCAATGCTCTTGAACCAGACCTGTGAGAGGTTTTCTTCTACTTTGGATATACTTTTCCAACCATAAACGAGTTCCCATCTGTGGTTTCTCATTTCCTAAAGATCTTTTACTACAATAAGCCATAATGATTCTTCTTTCCGAATCAACTGTATTTCATATGCAATCTTTTTCTTATCAGTTTTGTTTGTTAAGTAAATTTTTCTTGCCTCTTCAATGAATTTGAGGCCATTGAAAACTATTTTTTCTATCAAAATTTCAATAAATTTTCATAATCTTGATACTTACTAATTTTAGCAATAGTATCCTTATTATTATTACTATCAGGGGTGACTGCTGTGATGAGAGTTGCACTAAGAAGTTGTTTCATGATCATCAATACCCACATTGATCTAAAATGTATGCTGTTACTCTTCAAGCTGCTTTCTAATTTGTTTTTCTTCAGTTCTCTAGACCAACTTGGAAGTTATCACTTGAAAATTGTGAATATCTCCTCCATGTGTAGATGGACCAAGGTCCAATCTAGTAATGTTATAATCAGCTATAGTGATATCTTCTTCATTTTTGTTAGCAATGGGTTTGGCAATCTCAACCTATTGAATCTCTAAACAAATGTCTATCATCAATCTGAAAGTAATTTTAGCTTTCTTAGGGGTTGGAATCCTTTGGAGTAAACTAGTGACAATATCAAAACTAGGTGAAATCATCTTTGTAATTTTCCCTTTCTTGGTCACCATTTGTAGGACCCACGATGGAGGTAAACTAGAAACAACCATATGAGAATTAGAAGCAAAAGCTTTATCAACAAGAACAAGGACTTGATTATCAACCGTGGTGGAATTTTCCATAGTATTGGCTTGACTTTGTAATGTGCCCTTTTGAGGAGTAGCCGGAAGTGTTCATTTAACCTATACTGTTCCCGTAGGCTAATGTCGGATTTTAAGGGAATGAATTAAATTAATTATTTCAAATTGTCCAGTAAAGTGATACTTTATGGATAACTTTATTGAATTAATTTGATAAAGTGACATAAGTGAAAATTAAAAGGAAATGTTAAAAAAGTCAATTAATGTACTTTAATGAAATATTTAAAGGCGGGAACTCCAAATTATTTCAAGAATGTTCTAGGGGAAAATATAAAAGGGAATTGGAGAGTCCATTTGCTCATACTTATTCTATTTTCTATTAATTGCGAAATTGGAGCTTGGTTGGAGTGAAACCCTAGCACAAAAACCCTAAGGAAAATCAGTTTAGGTGGTGAAATATCCTCCCTAGCTAGTTGCAGGTCAGATTTCACGCAGGGATATGAACAATTGAAGTTTTTATAAATTTCTGGAGGTTTGCAAGCAACCAGAAATTTATCATTCTCAAATTCGAAACATGGAATTATTTTGGATTGTGGTCTCAGGTAAGTTTGGAGTACCATATTTGTGAAGGAAACCGATTTGAATAAAATATTAGTATTATACTTATTTACGAAACATCCCTTCTAGTCGTATATGTACCAATTTTTCAAGGGAGCCGTACCAATTTGAAACTTCAAAGAAATCAGGCGCTGCATATTATTTGAAGTTTTTGGTTTTATTCAAAGCTTGTGTGGCATATAAAACCAGTCACAGCTCTTATTAGAAGGTTCGAATCATATTAAAGGAGTGTACGGAGACGTGGGAGGTGGTAAGAAGTCAAAGGAAGCTGCCGCCTATATTTTGAAGACATCGACTTTCCTTTAGGACTGTCGCACACCCATCAAGACTGTCATCGTACATTTTAAAATCTTCAAGGCAGGGATCGATGAAGATTATGGAGAGTTTCTAAGACTGTCATCCTTGGTGGGAGCCATACCAATAGTAAGAGCTGATATTACTCTCAAATCTGTGCCATACAGGAGTTTGGGAGCTGCTACAGGTCAGCAAACATTATTTAATAATTTGAGTGTTAATTTGATATTTATGTACTATCAAGAATTTCCTGTGTAATGTACACTATCAGCAATACCAATATCTGGGAAGAGATTATCTGTGACTATATTGAGCTTAATATTTGCATTAATAATGTCGTTGGCATTATATGTCATTGGAAAATTATTTACAAACTCTTTCAAAAAAAGTGGAAACCCTTCTAGAACAGCTTGATGCAAAATTGTTTGACGAAATGCCTGAGCAATGAAACTATGAAAATTTTAAAAAAAATTGTATAAATTTGGTCCAGGATATTTCAGACTTGGAGTTAAAATGGGAAGTTGTGGAGGGGGAGGCAGGGTAGGTGAAGCTGCAAGGGGAGATGACACATTGGTATAAGCTATGATTGTTGTGGCCGAATGGGTACAGGAGCTAGAATATGAGGAGCATATGATGATCTTTGAAGAGAACTTGAATCAGGTACAACAAGTTATTGAATGGTATTGTCACTTTGTAAAGAGGTCAATATTGGGTGAAGTGGTCACATCTGCTTGAGACATTGGATCTTGAGGCTTCTTTATTTCTAATTCTTTCTAGGGGTGGTATCACCACCACAGGGATCTTTAGGAATTTTCCTTTTATTAGGATCATCATTGTCTCCTCCATCTAATAAGATGCCCTTCCTTCAAGTTGTATAAAATGCAACAAACTGTGGAACTAAATAGATCTCTGCCTATTCTGAACTCTGTGATGGCCCTTCTTTGTTGGAATTTTTGCTAGAAATATATTCAGTAACCCTCTTATTGAGCTAGGCTTTTGAATTTTGACTTTTTTTGCTAGGCCTTTCTTTAATACTCATTTTTTTATTATCCCAATTATTGGGTGGCAATGGTAGCATTTGAATTGATTTCTCACAAACAAGATCAATTAGATCACTCCCATTATCTAATAATTCCTTGAGTTTCCCATTCCAAAGTAAATGCCTTCAACTAATCCAGAGTCATCCTCATCCAGTCTCTTCTTCTAACTTAAGATTGCGCTTTACATAATCTTTTCTATCAAATGGGAATCTTTTATCATAAAAATGTATTGTCAATTTGGTGAGAGTTCTTTTGATATCTTGTGCATCAAAAAAAGATTCCCGCAAGTAGTATCTTAAACCAATTGAGAAGGGGATTTCAACTATCTTCTTTTCTTTACATCTCTTGTTGATTTCCCCTATTTGTTTGCATACTTCTATGAGGACAATCTTGTTATTAGCAAACCAGGGAAGCTTATACAAAGAACCTTCAAAACTAACAATATGGATTTAAGGGAACCAAGGGAATTGAATAAAATAACTCCCATACTTTGTTATTAATAATTTAATATAGTTGCTTCTACAAATATTCTAACTGCAATGCCCCCATTTAATTCTCTCACAGTTAGCATAGTAATTTCATTATTCACCCTTCTTTTGTTGCTCTCCTCTAATACCAACCTAGGTTAATAATCAAAAACTTGAGTTATTTCATCAAATACACCTCAAGTCCTAAGCCCAAGCCATTTCTTGTTGCTTGCTATTGTATAAAATAGATACAAGATCATACAGAAATGTTGAGTCTGCTCAAGATTGATCAATTGATTATAAATATTAACACTCATCATTTTGCACCAATCAATGAATTGTTCACCTTGTCAAATAACATTAATTAATAAACACATCTAGTAGTGAAAAGTGCTAGTTTCATTGTGGCCCATGATCCTATTCAAGAGAGTGATCATGTTAGATAAGTCTTCACAAAAAATTGACCTATACAAATTCTTAGGTAGTTTTAATGGGCCTTTTCTCTTCTCACTTAGCCAAGACCAGGCTATCACCATTCTACATTCATCCTTATGTTCTACATCTTGTATTGCTCCTATTTCCTTAGTGTTCTCAGCATATTCAACTCTTTCTAGAAGCTTAAAAGTGATGTTTGGGGACTATATGTCTAACCTAGTAACTACTTTATCTTTAGCACTCCTAATTTATCCAATCCTTTGATTGTAATATTTAGCACAAGCTAGTACTGAATCAATGCATTGTATAGTTGACGAAAAGCCAACAACATGGGCTAATCCACTCTCAAAAATCCTTTGAATGATTGAAGCTCTTTTATAACTTTGCATTCTACCCTAGAAATCATTCATATTTTGTGTGCCTTTAGCGCTAAGTGAGAGACCTCTAGTAGGTTAGTTTAGTTTCGAAGACAGACATTTGCTCATACCCTTGGTTTTTGTATCTCATCTTTGCAGGTTTGATAATTATGGATGTTGCTTGGGCTAAGAATACCGGCTAGCTTTGGTGAATTGGGTTAGGAAAAAAGATCAACCTTGAGTTGTTGGTAATGGCTTTGCATATATTTGATTTGATGAATTCAACTTAGATATGAGATTTATTGGTGAGAGCAGTATAGGATGAGTATTTTTGAAGATTCTCTAGAGTTTATAAATAGCTATCCAAATATATGAGGTAATGCAGTTGGTTATGGTTATGAATAACTACTATGTGGTTCACTGAGCAAAAGATTCATGAACAAAATTAGGGCTAAGTAAGAGAGAAAAGGGGAAATGTGTACCTTGTTTCCAAGCGTAGACCAAGTGAAACATCGTACTATGTAATTCTTTCTTGATCTATGATTGTGAATATCGTTTATTGTTCATGTTGTATCTATGGAAATATGTTCATTGCATTTCCATGTTTATCTTGTTATGAATGCACGTATGGTTATCATATTGTTTTAAATCTTGTCATATTGCCTTATCATTTATAAATGTTCTAAAATTGAAGACAAACGAATGAATGGGTTACATTAATGGAAATTGAGAATTTCGTCTTCAACTTTTGTTATGGGTCAGTTGCGTAATGTTACCTCGTGTACCCAAAAGGACTTAGGTGAGTAACTTGTAATCTTTTAAATCTAATGTATACATTAATTTATACACTTTAGTTGTTTCAAAAAAAAATTGTACCATAAATGTTAGATGTATTAGTTTCCTTTGGGGTTGCGTGGTGGGACGTTACATAATTGATGATGACACTTACTGTGCTATTCACTTGCATCAACTTGAGTTGCTCGATGAGAGCTAGTTGTAGGCCCTCGACCATCTTCAAGATTATCAATGATCACTTTATAAGCATTATAATCAGGGTGTTCTTTATAAAACTTTCAAGGTAGGTCATCTGGTTCTCTATGAGAATCAGATGAAAGTAAATGCATCACCTTATCAAAAGGGGAAGTTCAACCCTAATTGGTTAGACCCTTACATTATCATCTCCGTGTATGGTTTTGGTGCTTATGGACTGCCATCTATGGATGTAACGCCTCTAAAAGAGCCTATCAATGCAATGCATCTTCGTCGATACTACACATAGTGTCCATGTGTCATGTGTGTAATGCTCCTCCCTCGTGGATGGTAGTTCATTATGCTATGACCTACCTTCATTAACACATTACTCTTTTATTTTGTGTTATGATGTAAACATGTGTATGTGACTAATTTATTTGATTAGGAATTATCTATACATGTGTTTTATTATGTTATGTATCCGTATGTTGTGTCTACTTAAATATATTAGTTAGGAAATTAGACCATCGTTGTATTTAATTAACATACATCCATGTGTGTTTATTAGATCATGAAAACATATAATCTAAACATACACCCATAAGTATAACATCCATCACATAATCATATATAAAAGAAAAAGCATACACACAAAAGAATAACATGATGTCAGAACCAAAATCTCAAATGTGTCATGTACATGTATCACACCACTGTATCAAAATGTGGTGACTATATATCTATATATGTCTATACATCAAAATAATTTTGTATAATATAATATCATCAGTATACAAAAAATGGCACATGTACAAAATGGGCATATAGCCCTTGGGAAAATGGCTCCCTGAGCCCTTTGGTCTTGGCGACGATGGAGTTTTGGGCTAAGTAGATGTGATGGAACACGATCAGTGTGACTGTGACACTAAAAATCTCATTTGTAGTCCACAAATCTCTCTTCGTAGCTCTACAGCCTCCATCTACACTCGTGCCTCTTGCTCTTAGTACTATTGTATCTCCTTTTGAAACTACTGCAACTGGGGATTCATAAACAGTCTCATAGCTACCACCTGTTGATGGTGTTTTTTGCACAACAACTCAAACAGGATACAAGTATCCTATCTCTCTTGAAAGGTAAATCCCTATTAGCAAGCCTCAAGAGATAACCCCAAGGTCTCTAATGTCAGGTCTTGACAATGCATAAATAACTCAGTGATAATGTGTGAAAATGTTGGTAATCACAAAGGGACCTTACAAACAAATACTGGATGAGATGCAATAGTTGAAGTAGAGATAGAGCACGGTCTTGGGCAAGCTAGCACAACACATTTTGGTCGCAGGGCTTGCATGAGAATAGCAGTCACCAATTATGAATGAGATGGGAATTTTAACCTTCATTTATATTCTTTTTCAACTTCAAATATGCCTTTTAAGTCTTTAAATGCTCCTCTAATCCCATGAAAACCATCTGAAATCTTGAATTATGGCCTTTTCATATGCTTTTTGGTCTTTTTGAGCCTCTTACGAACTAATGTTGTGCCAAGAACCATTATTTCAACCAATTATGCATTATTGGGAACTCCATTTTAGCCAAAAAGCAATAACTTGGGTTAGTTCAAGAAATAAAAGGGGTTCAGGAACCACCTCAGCAATTGAAATCAAGTTTCCAATTTAAGAGAAATTCTTAAATTGGAAACTCCATTTTAGCCAAAATCCTTTAAGGAGCAATAACTTGGGTTAGTTCAAGAAATAAAAGGGGTTCAGGAACCACCTCAGCAACTAAAATCAAGTTTCCAATTTAAGAGAAATTATTTTGCCTTTTGACTTGGTTCCTAGAACCAATGGAACGACTAGTTAGAAGTGCCAAGAACCATCCTTTAAGCCAAAATGTAGCAAATTCTTTCCTCATTTAATTCTTTTCTAAGCTTTGGCTATTTCGGAAATTTTCATGGCTTCAGGAACTCATCTAGTTCTTCGAATTCCTTTGAATGCCAAAGAGGTTATCAAAACTAGTTTATTTTCCAAAATGTTTAATGAAGTGATGACAATGCTTTGGAAAAATTTCCTTCATAGGGAACCAATGAGGTTCCAAACACTTACTTTGTCACCGAAAAGGTTCCAAGGAACTGCCCTAGAGTTGACGAGGTTTCAAGAAATGCTTCAAAGGCCGAAGTGGTTCCTAATAGAGCCTTTGTTTCATCAATTCAAACATCACAAAGAAATAGATTCACTCAGAATTTTGCTTAGTTATAGGAACAAACCATTTGGCAGTGTTGTGTCCCCTTTTCAAAATAAATAAAATATAATAATATCTTAAATGGGTCCAAGTATTTCATTTTCGAAAAAGGTCACTTAAATATTATTTTAGAAGTGCCTTTAACACTTTATTTAAAATGTAATTGAGAAAGAGGACTTTGGATGTAATTTAAAACTAATTTAAATACTTGGAGGGACAAAAACAAATAAATAAAAGAGGGGGCCCAAAGTAAAGTGCCTATAAAAGAGAAGTTAAGGCTCACTTCTAATTATCCTTTGTCATTATTTTTTTCTAATTCAAATTTCAAATTTTGCATTCAAAGACAAATTCTTTGTTGGCAATTTTTGGAGGATGAAAACCCTCCTGAAATCTCTTCAAATTTGAGGACAAAAACCCTCAACTCCAATTGGGTGATTCTACACAAGGATTGCAATTGTGCTTCAACTGGAGAACAATTCAGATTTGCAAGCAAATTCCATATCAATGATATTATTGAAAGTTTGAATTTCTTACTTAGTAAATTACATCACATATTACTGGTTTTTAATTGTTATACTTATATCTATTGTGAAAGATTTATTATATTAGTTATGTAAGATTTTAATATTATCAAATATATTATTACGCCGAGAGGCATTCCATTACAATGGCATTTTTCCCGTGTACATCAAAACGTAATAGATACGCCGGTAGTTTTCGATGCTTTTAAAAAATATAATATATATAAACTTTTGATTGTCAGATGTGCAGATCAAAACGTAATAAAGATGCCTATGATGATGTTTTATGGCAGACGTGTGTCGTTGTCTTATCTTGCCAAAATGATTTGCTTGATATTCTTGTTCTGCACTGTGTCAAAAATATTAATAATAAATTATCCTCTATGTTACCAACACTTCCTCTGCACTTGCCACATTCATTACTCATTGATAAATACGCCTACAGACGATGTTTTGTGGAATAAGGACGTGTCAGAGTTAGGCCAATTCTCTAATTCATTAACCATCCCCAGTGATCACTGCTAGCTTCCATATCAACCGCCTCCACTGATGACTGCCTAAGATGCATGTTTATATTGAATGTCATTCCCATTTATTTTGTGCCTGCATTAATTTTGACAGTACAGAATTGGAGTATTGTGCAAAAAAATTGAGGCTAAGGAAATAGGCTTTACTTAGATTTCTTTGTTTGGAATACTCGATCTGAAAAAGGTATGTAGGGATTTTATCTCTTTGGATTTGAATACTGTGTGCAGTTTTGAGAGTGATTTGCTCTCAGAATTTTTCGTGCATTTCACAGTTTAGAAGTCTGGTTGAGAGCCCGCATTCGCAAGTACCAAGTTGTCAATTCCCTCTCAATATATATATATATATGATCTAACAAACTGAAGCAGCTGGTGAAATTTCATCTGTGGACTTTTGTGATGAATTATTTTTCTTCTTCTTTACTTTGTTTTTTCACCAAACTGAAATTTCACTGAAATTCACTATTTTATGAACAAGGAGGGCAGAATTAGGAGGTCTTGATGAGTTTCACCATTAAATTTTTTTTGTGTGGAGTTTTTAGGTAGACTATTTTTTCCTTTTCAAACCTTTTTTTGTCGAAAGAGTGAAATTTCACCTTAAAAATTGTAATTCATTTTTTAAGAGTAAAGACGGTAAATTATTTTGCTTTTCTTTAGTGTTTTTCGTTTTCTGTGAACTAGAATTGTGACCGATACTTTTTTTTTTTTATATTAATGTTGTACCCAAACCAAATTTTTGCTTCATCAAGGCATTTTGCATTTAAAAATCTAAACCTTGCTAATTTGATGTAAAACACAGTTTTGGGCAATGTCAAGCATGGAGTTTTTGTCAATAGTTTGTCAGTCAAAGTCAGTTTTATTGATCAAAACCTGAAGCAGAGACTCAAAATGAAGATCTTCACGATGGAGGAGCATTTCATGACGACATTTCATATTGCAGACGGTCATTTCAATGATCGAAACAGAGTTTTAAAGATCAAATCATGGAGATTTCTCAGAGGAAAAGCCCAAAAGTGCAAGTATAGATCAGGGACGCCCAACTTATTGGAGGTCAAGATCTTGCTGAAAGTGCTCAAGCATCCAGTCAATCTCTTCAGAATTAGTCTGGCTATCCGTCGAGCTATCCAACAAGGCATTCTGAGACCCACAGCTCCGGTTATCAGCGACAGAAGATAAAATCCCTAAATTTTAGGAGGTGAGAAATTTGTCATTTTCAGGCAAAAACGCGCCTCTAGCCTGAGGGCGCCCATCTTGAAGCAGGGGTAAATCTTGTCAGTTTCGATGCCGGATGCAGTCAATTTGTTCACAACTAGTCTGCTTATCCGACGAGATATCAAGCGAAGTCATCCGACTCTCAGAGTTCAGGCGGCAGTCGTCCAAAGATCAGCTTAAAATGGAGTTTTTCTGAGCTTCTCCGTTTATGCCCAGTGCAAGTACAGGCCAGGGGCGCTGACTTAAAGGACCCTCCAGATGCCAGAATTTGCAGACAGAGTCTTCACAACATCAGTAGTATTCTAGCCTAGCTACGCAATGCATCGTTTAGCTTGTCGATCCGACGTTCCTGGTGGTCATGGCGGAGATTCTACCAAGCACGTAATTTTTACGGGCGAACCAACAAATGGTTTTCAGTGCGTTTTTATAGTCTTAAGGCGCCTAGCCTTTAGGCTGGTCAGACGAGCCCGTTCGCGTTCGAAGTCTTCACGACTGTTGAGCATAATCAATTTATCTTTCCAACGAGCATAGTCGTCAGCCTTCAACATTTGGCAGTCGCTCGTGCGTGCGAGGTCTTTGGTGTCATACTACAAAGTGAGGACGTTCAGAAAATGGCCAAGTCTGGGAGCGGTAAACGTAAATAAAATACGCACTGGAGTTTTTGAGGTCTTAGAAGCAGTTTTCTTGCCTCAATACCTCCAGGGACTTCTCTTGAGGGCCCTCCTGGCTGTCCGTTAAAACAGATAGTGCCTGAATCGGGTCATCCCAACCCCAGTTATCAGCGGTCAAAGTAGGGTATTTTGATGACATCTGATTTTCGTCGAAATGACAAAAGTGCAACCTTGAGCCAGGGGCGCTTTTCTTTTTGAGGCCTTTAACACAGCTTTTAGCTGTCGTGGATACAGCCGTTGGATGCAGAATATCTCTAGTCATGCAGTGAGCTTCGTCTCGTATCAGCAGGGTTCACCGTTTGCCGGCAGCAGCTGTTCGAAGTGTCAGATGGCAGTTTAGGAAAATGGCTAAGTCTGGAACCCGTAAAGCAATTTAATCAGGTGCGCCTAATTTTTCAAGGGGTTAAACGATGGATTTTGCAGTTGTGTCTCCCAGCAGACATTTCTTCCTTGTTCGCTGGCCTGCTGATTACCGGATCAGTCTCGCCAGAACTGATCATCCGGAAATCAGTGTCGAAGTTGGCCAGTCGTGACAGTGATGTCAGCTATTAAATAGGGAGTTAGTAAAAAATGAAGTATCTTGAGCAAATGGACGCCTATGTGCTCAAGAGATGACTTTTCGGAATCAGTAAAGTCAAACAATGAATCTCAGAGCTTCAACCAGTTTGTCAACTGAAGTTCAGAATATGCTTGTCTATAAATAGCATTTTCTATTTTTGGCGCCATTGCATGATAATAATTATTTTATTATTATTTTCAAATTTGAACTTCCAGTCAGTGGCAGTCAAACTAAAAGGCAACCAATCAGAGGATTTCTATTCTGGTTAGGGTTTATGAATTCTTGCAGTCACAATTCAATGCGAATTTATTCTTATTTATATGTGGCGCCATCTTCATTATTCTTCACTAGCTTTCAAAGGACGTATTTCTCAAGAGCAAAATCAATCTTGAATGAAATTCGTATTTTTCTAAGGCAAATTCATATCTTCAAAGGGAAATCGAAGTTTATTATATTCAAAGCAAATTTAAGAATAAATTCGTATTTCTTCAAAGGAGAAGGGCGCACTTCCAAAGCAATTCGCAATTCCTTGATTCTCAAAGGCGTATTCCAAATTCTCAAAGGCGTATTCAATTATCAATTAAAATTCGCAATCCTTTAAAGATTCAAAGGCAAATTTCATTTCAAAGGCGAATTCTTCAGAGGTTACAAAGGCGAATTTTCAAACAATCAAGAGGCGAATCCTCAATTCAATACAAATTCGTATTTTCTTCAAGGAGAATTCGAATTTCATTCATTCAAAAAGGCGCAAATATCAAGAGGAGAATTTCGTGGTTTTCAATTCCAAAGCGAATTTCTCCAGTTCAGAGGCAGAATCTTCATCAATTCACAGAGGCGATTTTTCCTAACATATCTTTTTGCAGATTCAAGTTCACAAATATCAGTTATTTCAAGAAATCTTGGGCAATTTTCACAGAAGAAGACATCAAAAAAAACGTCTTTTGCATCCTTTAAATCTCAGATTTCTTACAAAATACATTGTGCATGTTCCTGAAATTGGCGAAATTGGCAAGTCTCAGTATCTGGATCGTTTCCATATAATTTCCTCGAGTTAAATTTGTGCGCTTGATTTTTCACGAATTTTTAGCTTCAGAACACTCGTTCTCGAATTGCTAATTTTCTCAAGTGAAAATCTTTGTACAATCGAGTAGAAGTTGAATTTTCGCAAATCTGACCTTCTGGGTTGTCTTAGAATCCTTTTCTGGACAAAACCCATATTTCGATTTTTCGCTGAAAATAATTCTTCGAAGGCTATTTTTAACCCTCGCGCTATTTTTAGATTCCGTAAATCTTGTCAATATAGTCGTTCACACCAATCGTGCAAGTTTTTCAAAAAATGCGCTCATTCAATAATACGTGACCAAAACCGTCTCTACCATGATTTCGCAGTTGTTGAGACAGATCTTCACAGTATTTCCTGCAGGTAAAGATTAGACCCAGTTAAAATCAGAGGTTCAATCATTCAGAATATTGAGCAGTCTGGTTTACTAGAGGCTGCTTCCATACCTATCTCCGTTCACTGTGTTGAGTTTGTGATGGCTTGCATTAAGCATTACAATCCTACTACTCGTGAGATAGCGTCAGTTGACGGACGGGTCATTTGCAGTCTCAAACCTTTGGACATCGAAAGGAGTTTTGGCATTCCTCAACATCCGAACAGTTTGGTGATTTCTATGGAGCAGTGTGAACAGGCATTTGATGCTGATGTGGACAAGTGTCAGAAGAAGATGGCAGAAAGATGGTTAAAACAAGCGAAGAACAGATTGCCAAATACGTGGGTCGTGGTGAGTACAAGGATGAGTATCGCCGATTCTTAATCAACACTTCCTTTGAATCGCGGTTCTTCGTAGTCGCTAATACAATGTTTTCCAGCCTGATGTATTACATTGGTTGGTCGCATTCATTTCAAGGAGCATTGCGACTTTAGGCATCCTTCATCACGACATTCTCCAAAGGCGTATCACCGTGGTTTCTTAGTTGCCCATGAGTTTCACATGTGTTCTTATCTCGTGTACTTGACCGCTTATCAGGGTCAGTTCCGAGGACTTAACACCGTGGGCATTCTCACTGTTCAGAAAGTTTATCAGTATTATGATCAGTTTGAGTTCACCAGAGATGAACGTCATTTCAAGCGTGTTCATGAAGCTTTCTTGACTTACACAGTGAGAAACTTGGACCGTGAGTTGCACGTTCGTATCTCGGCAGTTGCTAGGGCAGCGATGGATGGATGGGCAGATTGGTTTATTCAATTCCCAACATACACCTACATCCGAGTATACGGCCTCACAGGAAATCCAGCTATGCTTCCACGTTATCCTTCGAATAAAACAATCTTTCAGGAATTCCTTAGGCAGATGCATGATGTTCATCGTCTTCTACGCCGCAGGCACAGACCATCACTCAACTTTCCTTTTCAGTTTGGAATGTATTGGTGCAAATCGGCAATTGATGCCAAGATCGCAGGACAGGAACTTGAGAAATATCATCTTAAGTATCTTGTCGAAGCACGTGCCTATGACCTTTCAGGTCATTATACAGCTCGCCTCGCTGGAGGTACATATCACGAGCCTTCTATGGAGGATTACTGGGCAAATTGCGCAGATGACTTCGAGGTTCGTAGACGCAGTTACGGTCGCTTCTCTCTCTCACAGATTGTTGTTTTCTTGTCAGAAGATGTGGGAGGTTTATCAGATGATGAGGGGGAAGTTCTTCCTCAGTTTTTCAGAGAGCAGGTCGATACACAACCGTTGCCAGCGGTAGATTGGTATACCAAAGAATATGCAACGGTCAAGGAGAGGTCAAGTAGAGTTATCCAGAACAGTATACTTTACCTCGATAGCAAGAAGACAAGGAGGGTAAGTGTGCCCAGAGCAGAGCCGCCAGTAGTGGTGAATCCTTCGCTACCTTCCTCGTCAAAACCTAACAAGAAGAAGAGGAGTAACCCTCCTAAGAAAGTACAAGCGCCAAACAATTCAAAGGGCAAGGCGCTTGCCACTGTTTCACACACGGAGCCTGACAGACAGCCTATCACAGAGCCAGTTCAGAGGACAGTTCAGAGCCCATCAGTACCTGAGGTTCAGACTCAAGCTCCTACATCAGTTTCACAGCCGTCACCAGTCCCAATTCACATTGAATTGGATTTAGATTCTCCACCTCGCAGTGGGTCTTCTACACACTCACTCTCATCAGTACCTCCTGTCACTAGTACAGACCCTTCTAGTAGCATTAGCAGAGATTCATCTTGGATCGAAGCTCAGCTCGGAAGGAAGAGGAGGCAGCCATCTTATGTCCTTAATCATTCTGATTTTGATGACATTTATCAAGATGCGCCAGATAAGAGAGTTAAGAACATGGTTCACATAGAGAGAAACACTGATATGGAGGTTGTTATCGAGACTGCTGTACCCCCACAGGGAAAGAGCTTGGCTGATTTAGAGTCTCAGGATTTTGAAGTTATCACCGTCAACCTTGGTCGCAGCACACGCCAGACTCAGGTTGATCTTCTACAAGTTGCTACAGACAGTGCCAGGGATAGAATACTGAAGGACGGAGAAGACAAAGCAGCCCTCAAGGCTGAAATCAGACAGCTTCGTCAGTATATTTCTACCCTTATACATAGACCCGATGCTATTAATACCCTTCCACCGATGCTTGAGCCTCCAGCAGAGCAAGGTCAGCTCAATCACTTGGTTGCATATGGCAAGCGTTTGGAGGAATGGGAAGAGGAGTTCGTTGCTAGAGGCCGTACCATGCTTACAGAGTTATATCAGTTGCGGTACAATGCACGAGAGCTCCGTATTCGTCTTCAGGATGAGGAACGGGATATGGCAATTAGCAAACCCAGGGATGAAATTATGATTGCTCACGTGAGTTTGGCTTATGACACAGTCACAGATGCAGAAGACAGAGAAGCTATCTACTCTTGGAAGACACAGTTGGTTTTCAGAGCAAACATAGAGGACAGTTTGGCATCAGAGTTGGCTGAAAGTAGAGAGCACGTCACTAGTGCACTCCGGTTTGTGAGGACTCTAGTATCTCGCTTACCGTGTCGTTACCAGATCGAGGGTGGTGCCTACGTGGAGCTTACCGACGTTCAGTCAGAACTCCAGGCACTCATTCATACCATTTTCAGTGGGGAGACAGTTGGCTGTAAGGTTACTCAGCTTACAGTCATGTCAGCATCGTTTGATGAGGCAGCAAGGACTAGGGGTGAACTTCAATCTTAGATCACAGCTGGTGAGGATATGCTACATCGACATAGTGTTCTTCGTCAGAGTCTCATAGCTCCAGACAGTGATGCAGTTAACAATCTCGTGGAGGGATTGATTGCTCGAGATCACACATAGTGAACTTCAGTTCCCACTTCTCAGGATAGACATTACACACACGAGTTGAACTGGGTGTTACTCTTTCCAGTTAACTCGAAGTTGTCATTACATGCATATCTATTCTGAGACTCGCCTTTCACACTTGGAGTTTTATTTTAGGGTTTTCGTTAACTGATGATAGTCTTCCAGTTAACTTGCTTTCAATAAGGACGTGCATGCTCGCACAGTTGTCCATTTTTAGATTAGATGTTTCATCAAACTGAGGGTTTGAGTTGGTATAGTTACTTAATTAGGGTTTGGCGCATAGCTTGCATGCATTGCGAGCTGTAGATGACACAAGGTGATTTTAGGGTTCCCTACACCTTGATGTATATAAATAAGAGCTTATGCTCATTTGTAAATAACTTTTGCTTGAGAGAGAAATATATGCTGCGCCTACCTTGCCCTCAATATTGCTCTTTTTGGTACTTGTTCATGTGTCTTCACTATTGCAATTGATTGTTATGCCACATAGGGTTCCAAGAGATTGAGGTGATAAGGCTGTTTTGTGTTAATTTACCATTGTGATTGATCGTTATGCCACATAGGGTTTCGAGAAGTTGCAGCGATAAATCTGTTTTGTGAATCTTTATCAATATAATCGAAGGTTATGCCACATAGGGTTTCGTGAGATTATAAAGATAAAGGCTGTTTTGTGAAGACTTTGCTGTTTCAATCGAGTGTTATGCCACATAGGGTTCCATAAAATTGTCTTGGTAAAGTCTTAAATCTGTTGTGCCCAATAAGCTAGTTTAGATTGAGATGATAGTTGTGCCACCTTGCCCTCAAGTAGAGAATCTAAACCCGTTTATCGTCAGTTAGTCAAACCTTGCTCCGTTTCCTCTTGCTCTGTTTTCCTGAGGAGATTGGATAGATATAAGTTGTAGTTAGTAGATCTGCAAAACCAGAGAAAACTCAGCTGCAACGTATAGGTTCTTTCAAGAAAGTCTTGTGCCTCTAGCAGCTGAAACAAAAAGACAGGACATAGTTTTAGCTTATTTTCCTTTGCAAGTATATTTGTCAAAGCACGAGGGAGCTTCCCCTCCATAATTTGAAGAGCACTCATTGCGTAGTGTACATACGCTGTTCATAACAACTTCTACTCCAGAGGTGTTAGTTGTTACGCCAACAATTAAGTATAGAGTAATAGTTGTTACGCCAACAATTAAGTATAGAGTAAACAGAAGATACAGATCAAAAGAGTATCAGATCCAACTATAGATCAACCACCATCCCCCCTGTACAAATGTAAACAGTGATTCCCCCAATTACAAGAAAAACCCAACCCAGATAACAATAGTACATTAGTCCCAGCTTTACAACCCCTTACAAAATAACAAAATGTGTTACATCCCACATTCTGACGTACTATTTACCATTACTAGATAGAGTACTTGTGAATTCTGGAGGTGAATTAATGATGCTTGTACCTTGTTTTCAATATGAATGTTGTTTCATTTGATATTATTCTTGGTGAAATACTGCATAAAGGAGAATAAAAGGTTATTGATTTGTGAATAATCTAACTTTTGAAATGTTTCATGTATTCTGCTTTGTTTTGAGCATATGACTCCCGTTGTCGTGTCATGGTGTGCAGGTAAGAGGACCATTCCTCCACGCAAAGGAGAGATATCACTCGGGGAGGAACTTGGTCGAGTAAACAGTAACGAGTACCAATTGGGCATACACACACATATTATAGACTGAGTAAGCTAAGTCATTTGTTGAGTTAAGGGTAAGTCATTCATAGGCTTGTTTATTATCATTTGGAGTCGTATCTACTTCTGAATGTGTGAATAAGTGATGCTTGCCAGTATAACCATATGTGGAATAATGTTTCTGGTTAGGAGGTGGGGCATGTGTATATGTATATATACATATAAATACGGTATGTACAAGTGTCCATAAGTATATTCATGTTGATACAAATGTATGAGAGCAGATGGATATGCCATACGTGTGCATCGATATAAATATATTTATGAATATGTATACATAGAGGAAGTATACAAGTAAATATACATGTATACATACCCACAACCAACCTATTATATATGTGTGAATATGAATAAATATTATGTTGATATTACCTCGGAATCTACGTATACACATATATATACATACACATAGGTACGTATAATGAAAGTATGCTGACTGGCTCGGAGTATACGTACATTGTAATTTAAAATGTATATGTATATACATGTATATATGCAAAGGTAAATATATTAATATATTTAATATTATATCAAATATGTATATAATATAGTCTTTACAAAATATATATATGTGTGTATGAGATTATTTAAATTATTAAATTTAAATAATTATACATAAATATATAATGTAAATTAAAACTATACTATATATATTTTTTAATCTAATAAAATAAATATATAGATATATTTTATTAAGTGGTATTAAAAATCGAATAAAGTGAGGAAACTTTTAAATATTTAAGAGAATAAATATGGAACTCAAAAGTAATTGAGTTAAAGGATTTAAATCTTTTATCAATGGTTAAATATTTTGAAAACTTGACTATGAGGAACATATAAAACTCAACATAAGGAAATCGAGCCTTTTATTTGAAATATTTAAATCAAAGTAAAATCGAAATAATTGTTAAGAACATTTGAAAAGAGGAAAATGAAATACGTTTTTAAGAGTTCATACCCGTAAAAGTGGAAATGACGTATGAGAATGAAAATGGCGCCTGTAGAATCGCGCGACCATGGCCAAGATAACTAAATGTGGCTAAGGTAAATTTGATTGCAGCCAAGAAAATGGGAAAGGTGGATGCCATTTAAAGAGAGACTTTGTCTCTGCATTAATCTTCATTTATCTTCACCTGTTGAATCGTGCCTATACCTGTAGGTGTCGCGTTTTTGGGAATTAATCATGTGCAAAATGAACTTTCCTCATTGCTGTCATCAAATGAAGGTCAAAATCTTCTCTAAAAGGCGCCACATCTCTTGTTTGAATTATTCCAAACCCTGCTGGCAACTTGGACGCCTTAGGAAGAGGAATTTGTTAAAGTTTTGAAACACTATATAATGGCTGCTATGCTTATTCTTCAACACACGAAATTGGAAGTTCGAATCTGTTCTTTTCAAGAGATTTATAAGTTATTTCTGAGTGGTCAATATTGTGAGTGAGTTTTACTTTGTTGTGTGTGAAGTTTTATTTCCACTGTGAGAAAATTTACTATTGTTGAGAGAGCAATCGCCATTTCTGAGAGAGAATTTAGTTTGCATTGACAGAGATTTTAGTGCCTGTCATTCACCATTTCAGAGAGAAGAAAATTGAGACTATCTTTAATCGTGGTGGCTGGAAGTCCAGAGGTGTAGCAACTGTTGTAGCAATCTCACACTAAATCAACGTTTTGGGAAGCATTTGCCAGGCATGCTTATCTCTTCTTACTTTTAATCCTGAATCTGCTATTCTTCTTTTATATTAGAGGAGTTTCCAAATGAAAGCCTGTTTTCATATCTTTTGATTGAAAAAGAATAGGAAATGAAGGTTGTTCTATACATTATGCTTGAAACGAATATCTAAAAGAAGGGTTTTAATGATAGAATTATTGTTGATTCTTTAAACAAGGAGAAAATTTGTGAAATAGGAAGGCTATTGCATGTTTTATACTATTAGCTCTTGCATTCATTAGTGTACGGATTATACTAGGAATTACAGATGCATAGAAGAGCAAATTGCATTATTTGTATTGACTCCTTATAAGGAGTGTATGTTTGCATATAGCTATTTAATACCAGGGGATGAATTGAGGGTATTTAATAAGTTACCGATCACAACTAGTTGAAGATTAACTTAGTCAAGTTATTTAAAGCTCCTAGGATAAAGATGTCAAGTATAAGGGAGATAGTTGTGAGTACTTGTTAAGTTGTCCCCCTTTCTAGTAGATAGCTTGAAGTAGGACGTCTAGGGTACGGACTATCCCGATAGACTAACCTACGCGTAGAAGTAAGGAAGCCTTAAGTCAAATCGACCCTGGCTAGTGTATGTGACAAATGACCTACGTTATTTATTGAATGTAAACACTTTGGCCAAAGTAGTGTAAGGAACCATTTAGTTGTAGTACTACACTGTCAACTCACCGTGATCCCGAAATACATACTAGTCCGAGAGTTGCCAGTTGCACAAGACCTAGTTATGTAGGATCACAACACTATGCTCAGTTGGTAGTCGTTAAAGGATACCTCACCAATCTCTTCTTCGAATGGAGGGCCGTTCATTGCAAAATGATCGTGCGGGGGACCGCATTATAAGTCCGTGGTTGGCAGAAAAACACCTGAGTGATGTTTCTCCTCCTCAACAAGCGGCCGATGAATCCAAGATTTGGCAGGACGGACTCCTGGACCTTTTTGCTTCTATTGGTGCCAAAAGCCTACGGGCTATGTATGTATCTTATTCTTCTTTACTTTGTAATTTCTTTTGGAAAGAAATAGTTAAAGTTGCAAACAGATATATCATGTTTATGTATTTGAAAAGGAAAATTTTTTATTGAAATGTCATGATAACACGTTTACATGCTTGAAGGATGTAAATTATGAAAATTTTAATTTTACCGAAGGGTCGGGTTGTTACAAAATGGATCATCAGTAGAGTATTAAACATCCAAGATATACCTGCAACAGAGTGTCAATAATACCACAAGATATAGTGTCAGACCGTGTACAAATTAGCATTATATAGCACTTATGATCATTACAAAATTAAAAAGGATATAAAGGTGCCCGAAGCAGATGATCATTGATTCTTTGGAGCAGCATTTCCATTACACAGCTGCAACAAGGCTTCAGCTACATTCTATTCATCAGTGGATGGTTGTACAATCTAATCCCTGTTACCACCTCCCCTATTCTGACCACCTGCAATATCTTGCCTGAAAGCATGAAGGGCTCTCATAAAAACATCAACCCCTAGATGGCCCTCCAACCACATGTGCCCACAACAGACCTCCATAATATCAATAGTAACCTGTCCATTTTCAAGGTAGTGCCAAAATTTATCCTTGGAAAGCTCCAGCATGATATAAACCTGCATGACAACATTGTGGAAGATGAGTCTTCTATAAGACTCAGTAAGCACCCTCCTCTTCACTTGAAATCTGTCCTCATTTCTAGCCTTCCAAATGGACCAAAGAATAATGGAAGAAAAACATAACCAGAATAATGCAACAGTCTTGCCCATCTTTGAACATTGAAAAAGAATCTTTTCAGGGAGAGACTGTCTATTAGTGTCCCAAATATCTTGAGTATCACAAAACATTTCCCAAATTTCTTTAGCAAAAATGCAATCAAAGAAAATGTGCTTAATTGTTTCAAGGGTTCTATAGAGATTGCAAATATCAATATCATTAAAATTGGTTCTGTATGGCAGCCTTTGCAAGATAAGTAACCATCTAAAACAAGCAATTTTCGCTTCCATCTGTTTGGACTAGTTAAGCTGAAAAATTAATTACCAATAGTTTGTATTCCAGTTAACCTTCCATATTTGATTTAGATGATTAGTCAAATCAATATGCTCTGTGAGCATAGAATACATATCTTTAACCTTTGTTTTTTGTATATTGTTACCATTTTGCCACTGAAAGTCCATGTATTGAGTTTTATCATCTTTATATATGATAGGAAAATGCAATTTGTTACAGGCTTCCCAAAGAACTGAATAAGTCCTCCAATTAGTAGGAGAAATATTATATTCTGAGCACAAATCAGTCCAATTTTTGAGTTTACCATCTTTCAAAATATGCTTGAAACACTGGATACCTTTACAGGCCCAAATCTTAGGAGAGCATCCCTGAATTAAGGCCAAGGGTTTCCCCTTATGTTCAAGATTCCACCAAATAGATCTATTGATCTGAATGGTCCCATTGCCCCCTGAGATAAAGTGACAGTTGGTGAGTCTAATCTTCATTATTTCCCATGCCTTCCAAATAGTCTTAAAGACATTAGAATCAGCAGGTAAGATGGGTTCCTTCCTACTAAGGATATCACTGAAAGGTAAGGACTTCCAAGCTTTAGCATGTTTAGGAGTAGCATTACTGATATTCTGTCTAACCAACACCTTCCAGGGCTCCTCACCCTCGAGAGCACCAAGAATCCATTTTGCAGCCAATGCAATGCCCTATAATCTAAGATCTTTTAATCCCAAACCTCCTTTAGCTTTCTCCAGTGTACACCACTCCCACTTCACCGAATGTTGTTTCCTTTTACCTTTACCATCAAACCAAAGAAAATCCCTTATCTTTTTTGAATTTCAGTAATCTAATAAGAATTAAAGAACCACACGGAAGCAAAATAGATTTGAATTCTCCCAGCCAATGATAAAAACTGTCTATTCCACTTGGAGATCTTCCTTTCAGTCTTATCTCTAACCCAAAGCCATATTTCCTTAATAGTAGGATCTACAGCAAATGGAATGCCAAGATATCTCACAATCTTGTGTGGGCCTCCCCATTGAAGACCATACTTACTGAGCCAGTTAGGGGCCACCTCTGTCCAACCCAAAAGATGAGATTTAGTGGGAGCAATTTTGGTTCCTAAGGCAAGACAAAAAAATCCAACTTACCCAACAAATTTGATAAGTTGGCCTCATCCAAGCACAAAAGAGTTGATGTATCATCTGCAAATTGGAGGTTAAGGAGATCATTTTCATCAAGCAGTCTAAGACCTCTGATTCTTGGAATGGAAGAATTTTCCCTTAGCACATAATGCAAGGCATATGAAGCAATTACAAAGAGAGTCGGGGCAAGAGGACACCCTTGCCTTATAGACCTTTCAAGCACAATTTCTTGAGATGGGACTCCATTAACCTCAACTTGGGCAGTGGCATCACAAAAAAGAGTTTTGACCATATGACAAAAAGAATTAGGAAATCCAAAAGCTTTTAACATTAGTAATACAAAACCCCACTCAATTCTGTCATATGCTTTTTCAAAATCCAACAAAAGCATTGCAACATCCTGACCAGTAATCTTTGCCCAGTTCAAGGCCTCCCAACTAGTGATCAGATTTTCAAGAATGTATCTCCCTTTTATAAATCCAGTCTGGGTAGAGTTAATGATTGAAGGGAGAACAAGAGCCACTCTGTTAGCCAGAATCTTAGCAAGAATTTTGTAAGAGACATTAAGTAATGTTATAGGCCTCCTATTTTTAACGAGGGTTTTGTCTCCTTAGGGATCAACTTAATCAACCCTTTGTTGATTTGGCTGCCAAGAGTTCCCTTCTCAAAATCTTCCTTGTATACAAGGAGAAGATCATCACTGACCTAGTCCAGAAAGGATTTATAGAACTCTGCAGGGAGGCCATCAGCTCCTGGGGATTTATCATTCTTAAGGGAGAGGATAGCCCTTTTGATTTCTTGCACAGTGACATCCTTTCCAAGTTCACCAACCATCTCTGAATTCACCTTTTTAGGTATAATCTTTTCAATATGTTGTCTTTCCTGAAGATTGACAACAATCTCATCATCAGAGGAGAAGAGACTTCTATAAAAAAGGAAAAATTGGGTCCTTATTTCCTCTGGATTGTTTATAGTTGCATCATTGACAGTAAGGCAGTCAATTTGCTCCCTGGGCTATTTCTCTTTTATATATCTAAAAAAGAATTTAGTGCCTTTATCTCTGTTTTCAAGCCAATTCATTTTTGCTCTCACCCTTAGTCCTCTTATTCTATTATTTTGAAATTTCCTAAGGGAGCTCTTGGCCAAATTCACCCTATTTGTGAGATCCTCATCGCTAGGGTTCAGTTGCAGCTCAACTTCAGCTTGTAAGAGTTTATCTTGAAGGAGGGACTCCTCCTTTCGGTGGTCTTTGGCTTTCTTTTTCCCAATGGTCTGGAACAATGCTTTCCAGCCTTCAGTATTCAAGTTCCATCTATCCCTATGAGAGAGATTTCTGTACAGCCATTTGTTAATCTGTCTTAAACACAAAATGGCATTTTTGCAATCAGTGTCTTTGAGGAGAGCAATATTAAGACAAAACCCACCAATACCTTTGGCAGCTTTAGGGGCACCCTATTTGAGATAGAATTTAGCTCTTATCGGGTGATGATCAGAGAGGGAAAAAGGAGAAACTTCAACCCTGCATCCAGGATTCACTAAATCAGTCGAAAAAAGGAACTATTGAAATAGAACCTATCAAGTCTGCAATAAATTCTTTGACTCCCCTGCTGGGAATTACACCATGTATACCAGATGAATTTAGATTCCTTTTTTTCCCTTCAATGGGATCTTCTAACTTGAGTTTGGATCTCATCCTTTGTCAGTAAAATCTTTCATTCCCCTTCCATTCAAAACCAGATCCTCCCCATTTATCTTCTTCTCTCTCAACAAAGTTGAAATCACCACCAACTATCCACAGAATGTCATGCAAAGTGCCCATCCAATTCCAGAGTTGGATCCTTTCATTGTAATCATTAGGAGCATAAACAACACAAACACCAAAACAAATGTCCTCTTTCTTGATTATTAACCAAACTACCCTATTGCAAGGAGAGACCCCAAAGCCATCAACAAACTGGGCCCACTTGTTAGCCAACAATATCACCGCACCCCCTTTTCCCTTCTCATATTTTGTTACAAATTGAGATGCCTCTTTCCAAATGACTCTTAGACTGCTATATAAGGTAAAACCAATGGCCTTAACCTCCGGCAACAGCACAAAGTCAAAATCTTTTTTATGCATTAGAAACCTCCTTACAATATGTTTTCTATCAGGGGACTCCAAGCTCCTAAAATTCCAGGAAATGCAATTTAACTCCATCATGATTGTTCACTTGGGGTAGATCCTTTACCACATCTAAAATTATCAAAACATTTAGGTAATCTATGCTCAGATTCCATCCTCTTAGCATTGGGGGGGAGAACTCCACTCAATTTTTCCTCTTATCCTTTTGGTGTTGATTTAGGTCTTTATCTTGGTAGGGTTTACCAATCTCCAATCCCTTCTTCTTCCTGTATCTTTGAGTTTTTTTAACAACAATATCATCACCTTCAGAGGTATCCTTAGTAGAAAGTAAGCCATGTTCATCTGCGGATTCCATTTCTGATGATGAAGCAAACCCATCTGAACTAGCCACTCCACTTAGGGGGTTAATAAGATCCATTTCCGATTTAGGAATCAAAATTTCATCAACCTTCTGATTTCCAAGAACAAAAGAAATAGTGCTGAAAGAATTGGACTTATCCAATTCGCCTTCAACCCAATCCAAACTGATATTTCCTAGATCAGAATTAAGGTGCACAATGGACATATCACCTTGTGTCATTTTCCCATCTTCCAGAGACTAAAGGGGCAATTCATCTCTAAGTTTGAGGGGACCAGATTCTGTTTGGGACTCAACCAATTTATCTTCTTTAAAATATTTTGAATTAAATGTGTAAATTTCCTTACTCGGATTGGGATTAAGTTCTTGAATTTCTTTTGGTTGTCTTAGCCTCATTAATGCCAACTATTGAGCATTTAACTTTGGAATATTTTGCATCTGATCAGAATTATTTATGTTCTCTATGCCAAGATCTTCTACCCTACCCTTACAGGTATCTTCCTGTTCTTGTAATATGTTGTCTAAATCATGTAAGAGAGAGGAAAGGCTTTCTTCCACTCTCGAGACATTATTATTATCCTTCTGTGTCTCAGTAGTCTCCATTCGCGGAGAATTGTTTCTCTTATTAGTGTTGCTTTTAGAGTTAGCATGGGAAAATTTCTTGTCAATCTCCTGCGGAGTAGGGTAATGACCCTCCGTACCCACCCCATTATTTCTATCTCTATCATTCCGCCCTTCAAAACCAGAGGGTTGTATTTTATCTCGACTGCCTCCACCCAGGGTGGCTTTATTATTAGTTATGTTTTTGATTAAAGGGCAATTCCTTCAGATATGGCCCTCATGTCTACAAAGATAACAAGCATTCAACCCACCCAACAATTCAATTTCACATTTAATATTCCCAAATTTAAGCTTAATCTCTAACACCTCTGGTAAATTCAAACCCAGCAATAACGACACCAAAACCCGCATATCAGAATGAGGACGCAGGGATTTGGTATCATCTACCTTCAGAATAGTCCCATAGGGCTCAAGCATAAGCGGGGAAAATTTCCGAAGACGAAGTGGCACCCGCTTTATAGTTACCCATCGAGAGCTCGAGAGGGCCAATACTTCATCTTCCATAGCCTCTGGATTCCATGCCAGAGCACGAAAGACCACATTACCAACATTCCAAAATTGTTTAGAGGTTACCTCCATCTGAGATTTTTGCTTATTGAAAAAAACAACAAATAATCCCTTTTGAATCATTCGACAATAATAAAATTGCAGACCTAATTTTCTTTCCCAAACATTATTGAACCATTCCTCCATATATTTTTTGGCCGGAAACCTACTAGGGTCGACGGCCGCAAAAAAAATTGTTGTTTTAATCAACCTAGCATCTTCCATTTCAATAGTCTCATCTAGGGTTTTATTAGGAACAAGAACAACTTTCCATGGAAGAGCCAAGGTGTGCTTACCTTGTTCCTACTCCCCATTATTCTACACGCCAGCAACCTTTCCAATGTCGAACTTGGCCCCCTACGGAAGTTGTTTCCTTTCTCCAACAACCACGTCCCGGAAAGATTTAGAAGTTTCCACTTTCTCATTAGAAATGGAGGGGATATTAGTATCTCCGTCTGGGGGCTCCGTATCCCCTAGCATCATTAAACAAAACTCCTTCAGACCACCCACATGATAATGGGCCAAGACACCACCGTCGGCACGGGGCCAAGGTCACTCCACACAAAACACAGATACGGCCGGGAAAAACAGGGCGCCCAAACTCGGTGAGTACTCGTGAGTCCCGAGGCGAGTGACACTAAACGAGTCCCAGAGACTCGGCTGCCAAGTACTCACCGAGACTCGCCAGACTCGCCGAGTTTTGTGCCTCATTAATTAAATTTTTTTAAAAAAATTGCAATCTTTAATTTACAATTTTTTTACTTAAATGGTGTGCGCCATGAAGGTTTGTGTGGTTTCGAAGGTCTTCATTTGGGCTTGGTGGCGGGGGCTCCGCCCCTCGACCCCGCCATGTATCGCGACAGGGAGCACGCCCAGGGCACTACCCCGGGACCCCACAAGGGGCACTGCCCCTCGACCCAGCTGGGGGCGCTGCCCCCAAACCCCCGCAAGGAGCGCTGCCCCCAGACCCCCACAAGGGGCACTGCCCCTTGACCCCGCTGGGGGCGCTGCCCCCAGACCCCCACGAGAGGGTTGCTACCCCAAACCCCACAAGGGGCACTACCCCTCAATCCTGTTGGGGTGTTTCCCCCAAAACCTCATCAAACTATAGGTCTAAGCATGTTATAGGCCAATGATGAATCATGATCATTAAACCTACAAAATACATATCCCCTGTTGCAAATCTTTGCATCTTTTGCAGTCAAAGCCATAATCAAGGATTATCTTGTTCCATACATTAGACAACAAAGCATGCAGTCTTGAAGGCTACAATAAAATTTTAATAATAAATTCCTCACTTGAATATACACACCAATCATTGAGATGCAAGCAAATATCATGGCTACATCATCATCTATGACCTATCTTAGACACTAGCGCATGACTTGTCGTGATGTTGGGATGAGTAATGCAAGCTCTTTTGAGCCATAGACTTATATTTTTAATTTTGATATTTGTTTTGATGCCATGGATTTCATATTCCATGAGTTTTGTATACATTTGACAATATTTATATATTTGAATGTGTTATTTCCTTCAGCTAAAATTTGCGTTTATACTTATGTGATCGATGTATGTTTGTGTATGAGATCATAGTAATTTCTATTTGATGATGTTATTGTGTCTTTAAGGTTTATTTATTAAAGGGTGCGTGAAACAAGTGTTAAATCCTTAAAAATCTCTGAATTTCTTGGGTTTTTCTATTTGTCGAGTCTGCGCCGAGTCTGGGCTCCGAGTCCGAGTCCGAGTCAAAAATTGGCTTGCCGAGTCCAAGGCGAGTCCGAGTCTTGTAACTATGCCACAACCAACTACTGTTGTACACCCAAGAATGATGAGAGATCGTGGAGGAGGGCCGAGCCTCCTCCACGGGATGCAGGACACACAATCAGAACCCACGCACGAGAGAACCCTAGTTGCAAACCAAAAACCAATCTCGACCGATACTTTATTAGTTGGAGGTTGAAAATTAGGTTTGGATAAGGTGTGCAATTTAATTTTTATGTTTGAAGTTTGTAGGTAAATTATTTCTCTTTCCTCTTTTTTTTGTTTGAATTTCACTGACAAAATAATTTTTTATCTTAAATATTCGAAGTTGGAAATTAGGTTTGGATCAATTTGGTTGATAAATTTGGTTATCTCGTTCTCTTGATTTTTTCTTTGTGAATGAACAAAGTGAAAACGTTTTTTATTGCATTTTGGGGGCTTTGCACTTCACAGTGTGGTAGAGGTTAAAATTTGAGTTGAGCATTCCAACATTGAAACGTAGATGATTTAGCTTAGATATTCAAATAATAGAGGGTTACATATTTTCTAGAGTTTTTGAATTTTGTTAATTATTTAAAAAAAATTTAGGCTTCAAAGTGGGCACACTATTATGGTTTGACATATTCTTTTGAGTTTGAGGTTGAAAATTAGGAGATTTTGGTAAGTTTTGTCATGAAATTTTTATGTTTAGAGTTCTTATTTGAAAATTTCTGCACAAAATTGGGGATTTCATTCTAGTTCTGTTGGAAATATTGCTGCACATTTTCTGCTAACTGTTTTATAAAAGTAAAAGTATACGCTATCTTATGGAAGGTTGTTTGGAGTCTAGAATCTTTAGATTCTATTATTTTGCTAATTTGCTCTTTATCTCTATGTTGTTTATAGGCGTAGAATTTTCTGATAGTGGATATTTATTGTCAAACAAATCAACCTAGCTATTTGAAAATCTTTATAGAGGTATTTATCATTTAAGTTTTTCATATAAATACAATTTTAATTTTTTGTTGACTCAACATGATTATAGTTACTTGTTTTAATTAAAATGGAAAATTGGGGATTTCGTTCCAGTTCTGCTGGAATGTTGCTGCACATTTTCTGCTGACTGTTTTATAAAAATAAAAGTATATGCTGTCTTATGGAAGGCCGTTTGGAGTCTAGAATCTTTAGATTCTATTACTTCCCTAATTTGCTCTTTATCTCTATGTTGTTTACAGGCGTAGAATTTTCTGACAGTGGATATTTATTGTCAAACAAATCAATCCATTATAGAGGTATTTATCATTTAAGCTTTTCATATTAATATAATTTTCAATTTTTGTTGACTCGACATGTTTACAGTTACTTGTTTTAATTTTTTAGCATTTCTCTTAGACACATTTCAATTAAAATGATTTAAACAACATAGAACAAAACATAAATCACAGTTGTATGTAGTCTTTTTAATTATAATTGAATAAGTAATATATTCTAAAACACAACTAAACTACAAACTAAATTAATACTAAATACTAAATTAATAAAAATTATTGAATATATATGAATTGTTTCTTTATTAATTCATAGAATAATAATTACATAATTCATTATTTATTATATTAGTTATTTAAATATCTTGTTATTCTAAATCTATTGTATTATACTTATGAAGTATAATTCTTTATTTATTAACTTCTTAGAAAAAACCAATGGAAAAAATATACATTTGATTTAATTAATTACAATTCTGTAATGTCCCCATTTTTAGCAATGCACCTTTCAGTGACCGTTGGCCTATTCTGGAGACCCGTAGGCTACTCGGAAGGTAAAATTAGGGTTTCTTGTTTCAAAGGATGTTCTTGCTTGAGATTGGTTGATTCAATGGCGGATTCTTTCTGGGTTTTCAGAGAGCTTCGCAGTGATATGTTTCTCTTGGCATTCTGAGCAATTTCTGGAATTTACTATTTTTAGTAAATTCTATTTCTGGCAGTGGTCATATTGGTCTCGGCACAGTTGACCTTCCTCTTCAGTCGACTCAGCTGGCTTACTCAATTTTGGGCTTTGGCGCATAACTGGAGAGATAAGTTGGATTATTTTTAATTAAGTCATGTTTAATGTTATATTTTAACATTGACCCCCTTGGCCTAGCAACTTCACTTTAAGTTGTTTTAAAAGATGTTCTTTATGGTGGGCGCCTCATTTAAAGAATTAATTATATCTTTATTTAAAGATTTATTCCAAGCATAAGTTGGACGCCAACTTCAAGGAAGGAATAAAATTATAATTAAAAGTCAAAATTACAACTTTGAAGAAAGGGACGCCATCTTTTGAAGAATTAGGGTTTGACTCTGAAAAGAAGATTAGGGTTTCGAGAAGGTCAATGGCAAATTATAAAAGGAAGCCTTTGGTTCTCATTTCAGCATCTTTTGTCTACAGGAATGTTATGCTGCCAGATTGGCTTTGGGATTGCTTCGAGGAATGAAGGCCTCCTAGCTTGGCTCTTCTTCTTGCTTGAAAGACAGCAACTAGTTGAGAGGTTTGAGTGTTATTGATTTGTCTTTTCAGTTATAGTTGGTTTCCTATCCTTCGTAGTTGAGTTTTATCATTTCCTGTCAATTCCAGAGTTGTTGGTCATGACTGTTGAATGTATATTTCTGCTCACAAGTCTCAAATCTTAAACATTCTCATTCTGGGTATTGTCTCATTGTGTTTCCCTGTTGGAGGCGCCCCTTCATGAATATTTGCAGATTTTAATACAAAGTTTATGATTTTATAATGCAAATTCGTCATTCCTTGAAGGCCGTACTTTCTAGAGTGCCTTGGGATTCGTGTCAGTAATTAATAACCATTTTTAGATGCCATTTCTTATTTAATAACCATCATTTTGAGGGTCTATTGCATCAGATTTGAGATCATTTGGGTGAGAAATGAGAGAGTTATGAGCATATTGCTCGGGATCTGTGTTGCTGGTTATTTATTTAAAGTGCAGGTCTGTCATAACCAGATTTATGAAATCTGCATTTTCTTCCTTGGATCGGAGTTAAGAAATCATTAAAGGCTTTGTAAAAGATTCCATGTTGCAGCTATTTGAAGAGCTCTAATACTTGACCTTGCAGGCATTTACATATTCATTGTAAGCTGAACAGTAGTACTGTCAGCATTTCCTTCAGTCTTACTTTACATTCTGCTGATGCAATTGTATTTTTGTATATCTCCGTCATATGGTAGCTCCCATTCCGTCTCGGGTTGGAAAGCACATTCTTGACGTCGAGTACTTCAGCATTCCTGCTTATTTCCTTTAATTGCATTGTAATTCCTTTTATCTCCGCCATATAGTCGCCTCAATTCCATACTGGATTGGGTAGCACATACTTGGTGTCGAGTTGCTTTCAGTACTTGTAGCATAGAAGATCCTCTGACCATATGTTCGTTCTTCGCGGACACATTCTTGGTTAGAGTTACCTTCAGTTGCATTTTGTTTAAGGCACTGACGATCCTCTTGCCATATGACAGCCTCTCTCTTGTTGAGATTGAGTGCGCATTCTTGGCAACGAGTTAATTGTAATCTGCTGGTTTGAATTATCTAACCCTAACGGGTGTTATCTGCATTGTGGTGTATTTGGTAAAAATTGAAAAAATTTGGCTCGGATTATTTCAGTCCCTACACTATGGTCATGTAGGGATGGAGCCTTGAAACAATACACCTCATAGCGAAACTACTACAGGAAATGAAGCTCTTCCAGGAGTCATTCCTATTGCAGCCTTGAATCCTTACCAGAGCCGATGGACAATAAAGGCTAGAGTGACTATGAAACAACAACTTCACCATTTTAATAACACAAATGGCAACGGCAAAGTTTTTAGCTTTGATCTACTTGACTATAGTGGTGGTGAAATAAGAGTCACATGTTTTAATGCGATTGCAGAACAATTCTATAATCGTATTGAGAATAGAAGAGTATTTACAATCTCCAATAGGACTCTAAAACCTGCAAACAAAAAATTCAACAGCTTAAAAAATGAATGGGAAATTCTATTGCAAAGTATTTCCATTGTTCACTTATGTATTGAGGAAGATACATTAATACCGAAGCATAGTTTCAACTTTACACCAATAAGTGAACTTAAGGATATGCAAAGAAATTCAATGGTTGATATCATTGGTATTGTTTTATCAATCAATCCATGTAATACAATATTCAGAAAGAATGGTACTCAAACTCAAAAACAAACTATCCAGCTTAAGGACATCTCAATTTGCAAAATTGACTTCACAATGTGGGGTGATTTTTGCAACAACGAAGGTGAACAACTGCAAAAATTGTGTCATTCAGAAACTTTACCAATTCTTGTTATAAAGGCTGCAAGAGTCAACGACTATGGTGGCAAATTTTTAGGAACAATAAGTACCACCCAGCTTTTGCTAAATCCAAGTCTTCCAAAGTCGGAACAGTTGAGATCTTGGTTGAATACAGAAGGGAAAAAATTCCACCTCCCACTCTATGACAAAGGAAATTTCATTTGCTAGACAACCTTTAATGTTAAAAACTGTAGAAGAAATTAAAGATAGGCAACTTTTCCTATGTAATACAAATGTATGGGTTCTACTGAAAGCTACATTATCTTTCATCAAATATGAGAATTTCTATTACAATGCTTGCCCCATGGAGATTGAAGGTAAAAAATGCAAAAAAAAAGGTGCAGAAAAATGGCAATGATAATTGGTATTGCCAACAATGTGATAAGAGTTTCCCTAATTGTGATTATAGATATCTCCTGCAATGCCAAGTGCAAGATCATACTGGTTCAACTTGGGTTACTGCTTTTGGAAAAGCAACAAAAGAAATAATGGGTGTGACAGCAAAGGAATTATATATATTGAAACACGAAGATCAAGATTATTTGAAGTTTGGAGACATTATACGCAAAGTACTCTTCAAGAAATTCATATTTACAGTTCAAGTGACAAAAGAGAATTACAATAATGTAGAGAGGATAAAGTGCATAATCATGAAAACAAGAGAGTTTGATTATTCATCTAAAAGCAAGGTTCTACTTGAGTCAATTGGTCAAGTTTCAGATCCTCATACTTCGAGTGCAACAAGCATGTAAATATTATGCATGTATGTATAAGTATATACCTCTTTATACATATCTATTTTGCTGTTGTGATTCAATTCAGTCATGCAACTATTGTAACATTGATAAGTGCGATGTATATATATGTTTATACAATTGTATTATGGTGGTGTTATGTTTTTTGTTTACATTCTTTTTACCTACATCAAATCATTTGGTAATGATTACTACACTTTTGAAAATATAAATTATATTTCTAACCATTGGTTTTGTTTAAATAAAATTAATTATATAAATATTTAATTTCCTATTCTAAAACTAACTAAATGTTTTTTGTTTACATTTTTTTTATAGATATACCAAATGATATGACAATGATTACTACACTTGTAAATATTAGTTTCATTTTTTGTCCTTTTAGATCATGGACAATACCAATGCTAGAGAAAATCAGTCGCACAATTCAGCAACAAGTCCAATTATAATCCCAAATGATTCTATGGGCTCAAATTCCTACATCGAAACACCCATCGACAAGTTAATCAAATCAATATCAGAACATTCTAACAAGATTATCAATGCCATTGAAGAATCCACTTACCATATTATCGCTGTCGAAGAAGAAATACACGAAATCGAAGATATTGCACAAAAATTCCATTGAACATGTGCTAAAGTTGTAGGATTCTCTGGATTTTTAAAAGAGCTCTACTATGATGTTCAAACAGTATAAGCAAGGCTCATCACACCAAATTATTGAACAGTTTCTACTATTTCCCAACGATAACTAATGTACTTCAACTATGGCCATGTACAGTGTTTTCATACATGTGAATAACTTGTATGTAAATAATCTATAACACGCCAATGTATTTCCAACCATCTATCCCTTAAGATATCTTCTTTGTATATTAATGCTCATATATATGTATATAATTATATATTTTTTAAAACATACACTGTAACATGTTTTAAATACAATTATTATATATATCTTCTACGTATGTACATGAATTCTCATACACATGTATACAATTGTATATTTTTTGTAAACATGTTTTACATAAATTTATTATATATCTTCTACATATATAAATTGACATAATTGTATATTGTAAAATAAATGTTTGTTATACATATTCATAACTCATATACACATACTCTGCAACACACCAATGTATTTTCATTCAAATATCTTTTTATATAGTTGTAAACATGATTCATAACTCATATGCACATACTCCGTAACACACCAGTATATTGTCTTTTGACATTAATTCTCACATATATGTATATAGTTGTATTTTTTTTAGACATGTTTTAGATCAAATTATTATACATCTTTTATGTATGTTGGCGTTTAAATTCGCACCTTTGGAATGCGGATTTGAAACGGACAGCTATGCACAATAAAACTGCTCTTCAAATTTGGAGG
This sequence comes from Sequoia sempervirens, assembly GCA_007258455.2. Taxonomy (NCBI): domain Eukaryota; kingdom Viridiplantae; phylum Streptophyta; class Pinopsida; order Cupressales; family Cupressaceae; genus Sequoia; species Sequoia sempervirens. The sequence continues at coordinate 214,559,886 of VDFB02075321.1, read as the reverse complement.
GGAAGGTCCCTCTTGCTGATGGGGTAAAAGAAAGTAAATTAAATCTAATTCGCCTATCTTTTTGTTTCAGCTAGAGCACAAGGTTTATAAAACACAAACGTCGCAGCTGAGATTTTTTGATTTAAGAATTCCAACTATGACTAACTTAAGCTAAAGACGTTTCTAATATCTCAAGTAATACGCAGAGCAAGAGAATTAGAAATGAACAAGGTTGATTCTCTGACAAAGGCTTAGGAGAACTCTTTCTCAACATACATCTACACACTTCGATGTAAGCTGAAATTAAGATCACAAAAGCATAACACAATAAACGGAAATCTAAGACATTATACTAAGGCAAAGGAGGCTCATGATTTTATTTCTCAAACTTCTGGAACAAAAATTACTAAACACATGCCTGGAACAAGAGCCTGTAGCTAAAGAGGCTTGCAAGACTTGTTCTTACACAATAGGAACAGCAATTACAATAACTACTTGTTGGCTAAAAGAGACTCAACAATTCGCTATCATAAAACAATTGAACAACACTGAATAACAAATAGAAGGCACTTAGACTCAGTATTTTGTTATCACTCGCATGGTTCAAGAAAACTAATGAGCAAAGGCTCTTATTTAAAAGCAAGCAGAGGAGTAGGGAACCCTAAAATCTCCTTGCTTTTACAATCTAGAGCTTGCTCAGCAAGCAAGCTTTATTTCTAAATCTAGAAAGAAGATAACATCTAACACCTAAGAAAGTAGGAAATGCGGGAAATGCCAACTATTACAATTTATCTTCTTTCTCTTCTCAAAGAATGGATAAGAATTGCTCCAAGAATAGAAAGAAAGCTTCTAGATGAAAGCCATTTCAAATCTCAATCACATCCGCTAAAAAGCAGGAAACTATGTCCCGATCCGGTGCATCTATTCCATCAACAGCAAAATTGCATTTTTCCAAGATATCTTCTCCATTTGCAATTGATCTCAGGAAATATTCGACCTCATTGGCCACTTTTTCAAATCTTGCTGACATCGTGGCAAGGTGATTCATTCTGCCAACAACTGTATTGCTGCTATCACAGCTACGAACAACACTTTGAAATTGAGTTTGCACTTCATCTAACCCGATGTAGGAACCATCTTCAAGACTGTATCGAGAAGGAATCTCTGTGACAAACTCATTGATGAAAAGAAGAGCTTCAATCACCCTTTGTCTGTACGCAATAAACTCCTTGGATATCCTCTCGTAGGTTTTAACCTTGAAGACATGATGCTCTCTCCAAGCAAGGATCTGCCTCTTGTGTTCTTTTGAGACGACCGAACCATAGGCTGTATCCAAATCAGCAATGATAATTTCATGCCTTGGTTTCACCTCTGCCATTGACTGTTCAAACCCTTGAATACCTTGACGCAGCTCATGAGCGTTGTCTCTCAACTGAAACATCTATGTTAAGATCTTTTCTCTGATGATGAAACTCTCGATCCACTCTTGAGTTTCCTTCCCACAAATGACCAACTACCTCAACTGATGATGATCAGCTGGTGTCTCTAAAACCTGGGGCAGCAACTGAGTAGCCTGCGAAGAGCCATGGACGAGGTTAGAAATATAAAGCCTGAGTTGCTGTATTTCAGCCTTGAGGGCTGCTTTGTCTTCTCCATCCTTTAGCACTCTTTTCTTGAAGGCTTTCAGACACAACTCTAAAGAAACTGACATCCGTATGTCTAGTATTTTTACCAAGATTAGCCTTGACCATCATGAAGTCGTCCATATCAACTTCATCTCTGTTCTTGTCCTCTGGGGGTATTGCAGTCTCCATGACTATCTCACCATCAGGATTCCTATCAAAGTGAACTTGCTTCTTTGCTTTCTTCTTAGGAGGTTCCTGATAGATATTGTCAAGGTCATCAAAATTCACCTGATATGAAGGTCTCCTTCTTTCCCTTCCCAAGGAGCTCTCAAGCCAAGACACGGCAGCGTCTTTACTAACTTCCTTGGGAGGTACAATTGCAATTTCTTCATCATCTTCAATATCTAGGTCAATATGGATTGGTGAAGACCCTGTCAATGGTATAGAATCATGTGCTAAGGGCACTTCTACTGTCTCCTTCTGAGGTATAGGCTTTTCTGGAGGAGCTTTTGCTTCAACCGTTTATGGCTCCTGTATGACTATACCTGAGAAGTCTAGCCTCCTTACATTTTCGGTTGACCTACTGCCCTTCACACCATCGTGAGACTAACTTACGCCTTTCCCTTTCAATTGTGCTCTGGAAGAGGAGGGAAGTGATGACTGTACCCTTGGCGGCTCTGCTGCTGGTATGGACTTCTTCCTTTTGAGAACTAGGAAGACTTTGCTATGTTTGAGGACTTGCCTCGTCCTTTCTTCGACTAAGAGGGATTCCTTATTAGCCTAATTGACTTGAGGAAGGGGTTGGTCTTCAATTCTCTTCTGGGCATACATTGGGAGTAACACATCCTCATCATCATCTGATAATCCTTCGATATCCTCTGATAGGCAGTCTTTCATCTGGTGAAGAGTGAGCCTACTGTAACTGCGCCTCCGCACCTCGAACTCATCTGTATAATTGGCCCAAAAATCCTCAAGGGCGGATATGTGAGCATAGTTTCTCTCAAGTTGAGCAGCGTAGACGCCATGAGGATCATATGATCGTGTCTCGCTGTAAGGCTTGAGACCAAGTTTGTCTAACTCATCTCCCATGGTTTTAGCATCTGCTGCTGTCCTGCATGTATAGACTCCTAGTCCCAATGGAAAATTGAGGGCGGGTTTCTTTCTATTCCTTAAGAACTTGTGGACATCATGTGCCTGCCTTAAGAACTCCATGAAGACAACTTCGTCTGATGGGTACCTTGGGCGCCTAAAAAGCCATAGACTCTGAGATAGGTGAAAGTGGGAAATTGTATGAACCAATCTGCCCACTCTGCCATCGCTGCCCTGGCGACTGAAGAGATACGGACATGCAATTCATTGTCCAAGTCCTGCACTGTGTACATCAGGAAAGCCTCATTCACCCTCTTGTAGTGATGCAATGACTACGTGAATTCCAATTGAGGATAGTAGTTGTAGATATGTTGTACCCTCAACGATCCCTCGATGTTCAACCCTCTGAATTGACCGTGATAGGCCACTAGGTAGACTAGGTAAGAAACCATATGGAACTCATGAATTTGGAAATACTCTGTTATCTACTGACGGAGATTGTCACTGATCAAGGTGGGCCAATCATAGAACTCAGTCTTCTTCATGATATGGGGTATAGCATAGACCATCCAAGGCTGAAACTTGGTAGCATCTTCTGATCCAGTTACCTTGTTGAGCAAGGTGATTATGATAGCAATCTCATCTTTGAACTCGCCTCGCTCGATGTTCTTAGGCAAAGTCTTATGCTTCTCCTTCATCCACCTTTGAGCAATCTTCTTGTTATACTTGTCCTTGTGCATTTCCCACATCCTCTCGCATTCGCCCTTTGAGATAGTGACACTTTCAAGCCAAGGGGGAACGGAGAAACATTTCTCAATCATATCAAGTTTCAAACTACTGATTGAATCTCTCTTGTAGCCGGATTGTAATGCTTGATGCAAGCGATTACAAACTCAAGGCTCTAAACTGAGATAGGAATAGACGCTGCTGCGAGGAGTCCAGAGTGTCCCAAGTTTCTGATGGTAGTGTTGGCTGTGCTCTCCAAAGCGTGTAGATCAAACACTGGCTTGATGTGATGCAAGTCCATCTCAGCTGTTTTGATGAAATCATGGTAGAGAGCTGATTTGGTCTTGAAATCATCGAGAGTGTATTCCATTTCGAAAACCTTGAAGAATGATTGTAAACTTGCCTAGGTTTAGACAAGTTTTGAGCAACTTACTATTTTTAGAATGCTGATTTTTCTTCCTCCAACGAACAAATTTTTGAAATTTTTTCTGAGATATGGGTTTTGCTCAAAATTTTGTTGCAAGACAACCCAGATCGTCCGTTTTTGAAAATTTTGAATTTAGACTGAAAAAGTAGCAAACCCTAATTTTTGCAATTTTTCACGAAAAAAGCTGGCACCTAGGTTTTGTTTAGAATACAATTAGAAATGGACCCAGTTGATTAGATTTGAAAAACACTGAGAGCTGATCGAAAAAAGTAGCAAACCCTAATTTCTTCAATTTTTCACGAAAAAAGTTGTTGTATGGGTTTTCTTCAGAAGACTGATTTGAGAGGACCCAAATGATCAAAATTTGAATATACTAAGGATTTCACTGACATGCAAATAAAAAGCAGCTGCTGCAACTTGATGAATTTCTTGAAAAATTCTTCAAAAGAATGAGTTGAGTAGACCCAGATGGCTGAAAATTGAAAATCTTGGCCTTCTTCAAAAATTTGATCTTCTGGATGAAAAAGCATGAAAAAGCAAGGCCTTATGCTGCTGGTCTAAAACATTTGATGAAGAATCAGCAAACTTGAGTTCTTGAATCATGAAATATAACTTCAAATCTCCTGCTCCACTCTTCTCCTTTGGATGCCACCTGTAAGAATGATGAGTTTTGAATGAAAGAGATGTCTTAAATAGATTTAGGGTTTGAAATAGCTTTGCTTTCTTTTGTTTTTATCTTCAAAACCCTAAAATCAGCTGGTTCGATGAACTTGGACATTCTCTTCCTCTTGCCATTTTTGAAACTTTTGAAAATTTGAAAATTTTCACTAAGGCATTGTAAGTTGGGCGCCCTTCTTGGCTAGGGGTGCCAACTTTCTCCAGAGTTAGTCATTTTTTAGGAATTTTCAACTTTTCACAATTTTGACCCCCTACTTTGACCTCGATCTCTAGCTTCCAGATTGATTCGACAAGCGAGCTGGATGATTCATCGCATAGCTTGACTGATTCTGAGAAGATTGTTTTGGAGGCGTCTCTGACGAAAAACTTCGTTTTGACCTTCAAATTCATGGGAGCCTATTTCCTCCAAGGGTGCTGTTGTGACCTTTTTCACACATCGCCCCATTCAAATGGGGACCCCTAATTTTTGCTCCATTCTGGTCTTTTTGGCTTTGGTTTTTGGTGTCTCTCTCTCTCCGTCTGTCTCTTTTCTATGGTCTGCTTCCTGGGGACGTTCCCGTCTGCAAGCTTCAACATGAATTTGGCCAAGTTTGAAATTAGGGTTTGAGTCTTTCCAGCCAATTTGAGGTCGAATAGGGTGAGTAAATTGAAAATTGAGCCTGACGTTCTTGTCAGTATGCTTCCAGCAGGCTCTCAGCAAAAATTTATCAGATTCCGAGGTACTTACTATTTTTAGTAAGTCTGCAATTCTGGGCAATTTGTCAGCTATTTTGAGATTCCGATCATCACATTACATTCAGAGTACATCAGGCTGCTCGCGTGCAAAATTTGAGCAAAAACGGACAACTTACTATTTTTAGCAGTCCGGCTTCCAGGGCAAATTTCAGGGTCCAGATGCAGAGATTTTCCTTGCATGTCTGCATATTCCTTCTGGGTTTTTCGAGACCTTCGCGACGATATAACATGCAAGTCGAGATGACCACTTTCAGGATTCAGCCTTCCGAGGCTATTTTTAGGGTTTGCATGTCGAGCTTTTCTTTGCATGTCGGGTGATTCCTGGTGGGTTTTTCGAGACCTATGCGATGGTGTGACATGCAAACAAGGATTCTCACTCAGTAAGGAACTTGCTATTTTTAGCAGGTGTGCCCCGGCAGCCGAATCACAAGCTGATCGCAGTACCGCAGAAACGAAGAGAAACAGAGTTCATTTGATACGCATGCAATACAGATTAGGGTTTCCAGCTTCGGAGCCTAAAAATAGGCATCAAAAGTCAAAATTTTCAAAATCCGGTGTAAACCACCTCGATCAGCGTTCTTCAAGCTATCTGCTGGCGAAATTTTGAGTCAAACGGAGCACTTACTATTTATAGTAAGTCAATTTGGAAACTGGCTAAAAATAGTAAATCAGTTGCATGCGTCAATATCAGCCAACAGGTCACGTGGTGAGGAGCGCCTCATTCAAATTTCAACTCGAACGGAGCACTGGAGCTATCAGAAACATGAAGTTACTATTTATAGTAAACCACCCCCGGAAACGTGCTAAAAATAGCAGGGTGATTAAAAATGGCAGTATTGACAGGATATCAAAGTCGCGAGGATCCGGTGTTTAAAATTTCATGGCAATCTGAGCTTCCGAAGTAAGAAAATCAAGAGGCTTACTATAAATAGTAGGGCATGAGAAGCTGGCGAAAACGAAGAAAAATGGCTAAGTCTGAAACTTTCATCCTCCTGCCACCTCAAAATGCGCCCAGCTCAAAGAGACAAAAAAAAAATTCTAAGGCAAACTCGTCCTCCTCCTGGGTAGAAATGCGCCCTCAAGGAAAAGCTGGAGCTCAAAATTTTTCTAAGTAAGAGGTTTATCCTCCTCCTATGGTGAAATGCGCCCAAGGGAAGCTCATGGAAGTTGAAAATTTTTCTAAGTGTTTGATATCCACTTGCCCCCCCTAAATGCGCCCATCCTCCTCCTATCTTCATATGCGCCCATGATGCAAAGGCAAGTAGATGGCGTTATAAATTCATCCTTCACCCTTGCCTAGATGCGCCCAACAACAAGCTGGTCAAGGGAAGTCAAAGGTTTTTCGTCCTCCTCTCATGTTGAAATGCGCCCAAAAGAGGGCATGTCAAGACAAAATAGGGCGAGGTCAAGCTGGTCAACAAACTTCATTCTCCTCTCTCCTTTGAATGCGCCCAAAGAAGGCATGTAAAGACAAAAGAAAATAAGGACAGAAGTCAAAGCTTGGCGTTGAAATGTTCATCCTCCTTCATGCATGAAATGCGCCCAAGTAAGGGCATGTCAAGACAAAATAAGGAAGGAATATTCCAAAAGGTGGCGTGAAAACTTTCATCCTCTTGGACATGTGAATTGCGCCCCAACTTAGCATGGAAAGGACAAATTTAAAAATCCTCTTGAACATATGAAATGCGCCAAGGTTAGAAAAGGGCCAAAGAGGTCAAGGCGTGGAAAATTTTATCCTCCTCCATGTGTTAGATGCGCCAAAGTGAGGTGAGGATGGAGAATGTTACTTGGGCGTGGTTATTATCCTTAAGTGCCAAATGCGCCTAAAGAATGTGAAGTGGTGGTTATAAAAAATAAAATATGCTAAGCGCCTTCATAAAATTTTCTAGGTGGAGTTGATATTTTTCTCACAGGCAAGGTGGTTGAGTTGGATATAAAATTTCTTAGGACAAAATTTTCGAAGTGATTCAAATTTTCTAAGGCACAAATATTTTCTCTCTTGGAGAAAAATGCCTAAGTCTAGAGAGGTGGTGAAGTGTTAGAAATTTTTTCAAAAGTGATGAGTTGCCACAGGTGAAGTCAGTGACTGCCAGCTTCACGAGATTATTACAAATTTTCCAAGTCAGAGCAAAATTCTCAGAGGGGATCGAAGAACGAGGACAAAATTGTTGAAAGAATAATTTTCTAAGGTTCAAAATTCAAGAAAATTAAATGAACCCGTTCGTTGGGCACCCATGGGTTCGATGCATTCTGGGGAAAATTTTCTTCTGGGTATCGAAGATTATCGATGAGGAGTTGATTTTAAGGTCTTCCACAACTTGTCGAGGATTCTGGGATGAAGATTTTTAAGTGGGCACCAGGTTGATGAATTTCCTAAGGGAAATTTGAAAATTTTCTAAGGCAAAATGAAGAAAATGTGATTTCAAGGTGAAATTCTCTAGACGATGAACCTGAAAGAAACTGCCTAGGTGAATTTGCTTAAATCCTTCGTGAGGATAGTTTTCTTGAGCCAGAGATGAACAAAATCAAAGTTGCCAGAGCTCCAGCAAGTGAAATGAGTTTCTCAAAGGTGATACGCCCTTAAGGAAGATGGATTGAAAAATTGGCTAAGGCATGAACTTGAACACAAAGTTGGCGATGAAAGCTTGGAGATCAAAGCATGAAAATCAGGTAAGTGAGTTAAGTTTATATCATGAAGTATTCTAATACCCCTCTCCTTGCTTGTTTTGCAGGAGAAATGTCGAGGCCAGAGCACGATGTTTGGAGGTGATGAAGCACGATGATATTACGACCTTCGGAGGAAGATAAAGTTTTGAAGGAAAGTTGCAAGAAATGGCTAAGTGTTGGAGTTTCTCCTCAAGAATCCAATGTGCACCCATGGCAAGCGGAAATGATCTAGTCCAAGACTGAGAAGTCCTTCAAATTCAAGAATGGAAGTTCGAGCAAGGGTCAAGGAGAAAATCAAGAGCGGTCGGACTCCAGATTCTACCAAATTCTATTATTCGAGGAGGCAATCTTAAAGTCTCTTTTACCCTCCTCCAAGCGATCATCAGAATTGCCAAGAGAGAAGATCGAGAACAGTATGAACGCGTCTACAAACGGAATCTTCTAGAAGGATGATGGTGGACATTATGGCGCATTTATTACCCCACTCTCCTCTGTGGCGGTTTTTAGGGCAATATTATTTAGGGCTGAGGTGGCACGATTCTGGCCACTCTATTAATTGTAACCCTAGACGTCTTTTGTGACTTGGCTAGCTATATAAAGGGGGAGTCCCCCTCATTTGTAACTAAGTAGAGATTATATCAAGTTAGAATCAGAGTAGACATTGAGAGAGTATTAGTATTAGAGCTAGATAGTGTAGCATTGTAGAGCATTTTTGCATAATTTGGAGAAGAAAGAAAGTTTTCCCTTTGAAAACTTTTGAGGAAATTGTTGTGTAACACATTTTATGATAATAGATCTTTTCATTGATGATGGAATTCGTCTTGTCATGAAATGCTAGCAAGGTTTCTTCTTCCTTTCGTATCCAAGTAGCTTAATTTCATGCAAGTAGCTTACTTTGATGTGTGGTGTTTTATTGAGATAGCTTCGCTTTATTCCATACCACTAGCGGCTTGTTGATGATAAGTCCGCCTTGCGTGGTCAACTGGACATTACCTTGAGTTTAACTTCGGTTGTGGTTTACATGCTTACATGCGTCGTTCTGATGGTGTATGTATGTTAAGTCATAATTTGAACATCTTTTGCTATTCCCCTTGAAGATTGCACCGATTTTACTGAAGCTGTCCGACGGAGGCTAGGTGAAATCTGGTTGAAGTCTATTGAAATGAACCCCCACATATCCTGCATTTAGAATAGAACATAAACTTCTTAGGCCCTACACTCTTTTAAATTCAGTTCATTTCTGGGTTAGAATTAGGAAACTTGCGCTCACCTGCCAAATCATTTGAATCACACGAAAACCCTTAGTCTACTGTTTGTTGTTAGCCGTCGAACAATTGTGTAAGTCCCCTTGACATACCAGCAATATCACATCGAGCCAAACTGAGCCTATTCGCACTTAAGGAACCTTGGAGTTGAAAGCATGATCTTACTCGCAATCTTAGCATGCTGAATACTTTATTCAAGAGAGGATAGGGCATCCGTTGGGAGACTTTATTCTGTGTTGGTGCGGTCTCAAAAACCACGTCAACAGGTGCCCATTTCGTCCAAAGTTAGCCATTTTTATGATTTTCAAGTTCTTCCTTTTCCCTTTGATCTTCTGATGAAATCTTGACTCTAGGAGCTACGCTGATCTGATTGACTGGCTATCTGTTTCGCTGGATAGCTTGACTGAAACCGACGAGGTGATCTTAGATGCTGTGTCTACAAATTTTACCATCTAGAGCTCCAAAACCTTGGGCGCCCTTTCTCTCCAGGGGCGCCCAACTTGACCAGAGTTAGTCAATTTTACTATGTTTTCTTCTTGCTCTTGACTTTGGCTCTTGTCGGAACCTCCGTTCTGCCTGTTGCATCTAACGACTACCAACTCCGATTGACATGCTAGAGATCTTGTTGGAAAGCCTAATCAAATCTGACGAAGTCACGTTTGAGGCTTCACTAGAAAATTCATTTGTTTAAGCCCTCAAAATCTTGGGCGCCTTTCTCCTTTAGGGGCGCCCATTTGCTCCAGACTTGGAATATTTTCTGCTTGATTTCATCTTCAAACTTGAATCTTCATTCTATACCTTCAGCTTTGATCTAGATTTGTCAGAGATTGACAAGTCTGATGCTCGAACGAAGACACTCGTTGCAAAGCCGATTGGATTCAGAAGAGATTGAGCTCACACGCAAACCTTGACAGCTAGATTTGCCCTTCCAAAAAGCTGGGCGCCCAAAGTTCCCATACTTAGAAACTTTTCAAACATTTTCATGATTTTCATTGTCTTCTGTTTGAAACTTCCCAGTTTGACCTCGAATTCTGGGTGACTGGATGATCCGTTGACTACACTGTCAGATTCACTGCGGAGCTAGGTAGATTCTGAACAACTTTCCTTGGGAGCTCAAACCCTAATTTTCTCATTTGATGCACTAAAAAGATGGGCGGCTATTCTCTCCTGGGGCGCCCATTTTAAGCAGACTTAGCCAATTTTAGGCAGATCTTGCCTTCTTTCCTTGTTCTTCGTGCTTGCTCACCAACTCAACTTCTGCTCAGTACTTAAGTGTTGAATCTGATGCCTAGCAGCTAACTGGCCTCCATTGATGACTTCGGAGCTCCTGAAGTGCTTCTAAAAAAGCATAATAGACCCACTAGGGAAAAACTAATCTTTTTGAGATTCTGACTGCATTAGCCTGATATGGAAGTATTTTGAGCCAATCAAAATCAGTTTGGACCCTGGCAGAAAAACTTTCTATTTTTAGAAATTTTCTATTTCAAAAAATTTTACTAGTATCCGTTTCGAAAGAAACCCAGAAAAAGTTACTATTTTTAGGAAATTTCTAAAAATAGCAGTTTTCCTAAAAAGTAGGGATGACAAAGTGAGATCTGGGTTTTGTAGATTAGGTCGCTCTGAGCAGACCCAGATCGTCAGATTTTGGAATTTTCACATTTTTACCCCTCATGCAAGACATGCAAACCCAAATTTTGACCTTTTTTGACAATTTTGACAAGATTTTTACTTATTTCTTCAAAATGTCAAAGTGTAGCAAAAAAAATTTAATTTGGGGTACAACAATGTATACAAACTAACATAATTGTATATTATAAAATAAACATTTGTTATACAACAAATCACATAATTTGCACATATGCACATTATTGACTTCTTACAAATAGAATATACTATTACATACAGTACTACAATATAACAGTATACTAAATTTACTTTAAATTATACAAAAATTCAATTTAATTATAATATCACACTATAAAAGTTATAATACACTACAATATAGTATTAATAATATAATATAATATTACAAGATCGAGTTTCGGTTCTAGAAATGGGACATCCACAAAAACAATTTGAATTTGAGGAACAAAGGAAACAGTATCAAAAAGAATACTAGAGAGAATATTAAAAACAACAATGGCAAATATTATATGGTCCACAAAGATATCTTATGATGTAATATTATATTATATTATATAAAACTTCAATTTAATTATAGTACAATACTACAAAAATTATCATACATTACAACATACTATTAGATATAGTACTACAATATAACATTATATGAAATATATTATAATTTATATTAAAAAACAACTTCAATATTGGTAAAAAATAATATAAATTGAAAAAAATGAATTTATTAGTCAATAGTGAAATTTATCTCACTGTTTCCATACACATTAAATTTACAGGATCAAGTTTTGTTTCTAGATATGGGATGTCCAAAGAAATAATTTGAATCTGACGAACAGAGGAAACAGTATCAAAAAGAATACCAGAGAGAATATAGAAAACAACAAAGGCAAAAAATGACTGATGCAGAAAGGGATGAACAAAGGAAAAAAAGGAATGAAGCAGATAGAATAAGATATGCTAGGAAAAAATTACAATTAACTATACAACATTCACAAACAGAAAACATAGCGGAAGGAGATATTAACAGGAATACATTTGAACAAGAAAATGATTTCCACTCAACTGCAACTTCAAATGTTACAATCACAAAAAAATCCAAATGGATTGCTTACAACTGAATTCAAACATATCGCAATGATATTCTGCAATAGTTTAGATGCTTACAAGTCCCCATCATTTTGTCATACTTGTGAAGAATGTTATGTTGGAATTAAAATATCCCAAACTGCACAAGGTCCTATTTGCAGTAGATGCAAACAAGAAAGAGGTGTGAACAGGTTTTCATATGCAAATAATATGAACCCAAGACACCAACCACCTGAACTATCAAAACTCACACAAGTAGAAGAAATGTTAATTGCTCGTGTATGCCCTATACTGCAAGTTACACATGCAAGAGGTGGTCAGTATAAATATAGAGGACACTCTATAAGCTTTCCACAACATATTGAATACATAGCAAAAAAATTACCCCACTGCATTACAAATTTACCACTCATAATAGTTCGAAGGAAAGATCAACGTGGCACAAATTATCACTTCACAGTGAATAGAGATCGTGTTTATAAAGCACTACAGTACAAAATTAACCATGACAAATTTTACTCCGACATCACAATTTATCCAAATGCTCTTGACAATTTATCTTCAAACTCTAATGAAAATTTCTTTGATCACTTCGAACAGTGCATATTCAATTAGATGCGGATAGAAGCGAAACTTTGATCCTTGGGCAAGTGATGGATACTAATGAAAGTGATACCATTGACCACACTACATCAATGGCTACTCAAACACTCAATGGACAAATAGAAATGGAGTTGATCAATGCATGGGTTAACAACCCAAATACAAATCGAATAGCATTTATTGATTGGCCAACAATCGGTGGATCTCCAATATATGAATATGTAACATCAGGATTACTCGATATGGCATTTCCAACCTTATTTCTTGGTGGTAGATGTGATTGGTTAGAGCCACAAATCAAACAAATACATCTCCATGAATATGTAAAGAACCTATTTTGATACAAAGACAATCGCTTTACAAAACATCCACGTTTCTGATATTATATAGCAAATATGATAATGAGACATTGAGCACAAACATCTACTGCAATTTTTGTGAAAAGAAACATCCATGACATGCAAATCACTATACATGAGTTACATAAACATATGAGCAATATGCCAAAATCACATCTTGCAGATAGACTGATGCGATATGGAACTTCCTTAAGAGGCACAACATCATATTGGACAAGATGTCATGCAAAATTGATAGACATGCTACATCAAATTGGTACACCTACAATATTCTTCACATTGAGTGCAGCTGACCTCTATTGGCCAAATTTACATGCGCCAATGCTAGGAACACCTCCAACAAATCCACGACATGCACAGCTTTGGCGAAAAAAAAATATTATCGACTATCCTCATATTGTAGCACAGTACATCCACTTACGCCACTCTCAATTCAGAAAAGAAATCCTTCAAAAAGGAATAAATGTTAAAGATTATTGGTCTAGATACGAGTGGCAACAAAGAGGATTAGCACATATACATGGATTTTTGTGGCTACATGAAGCACCAAACATGGATACAATTGATTGGTCCAACAATGAACAACGAAATGCAACTGAAAGATACTTCAACAATATTGTTCACGCATGGAATCCAAGACATACTTCAGCCGGCCAAAATTCATAGGTATGATACCGATATACACAAAAATTCAACATTCCAATACATTTCTTATATTTGTCTAATACAACAAATTTAACAATTGAACATCCTACTATAGGCATTCCAACATATTGCTATACATCCATGTCTCAAAAATACAAGGCAACTTGCAAAAACTGATGTAGAAAAGGACTATGAGGAGATAGCAAACACTGTACAAAGACATACAATTTGTAGAAAAGGTGCATGCCTACGGAAGAAAAATGGAAAAATGGTTTACAGGTAAGCCTTGTAGCAAAATTTATAAACATTATTTCTAAAAATGTAGTTTTCCAATTTGTTAAATAAATATAATTAAATGCTAATAATATGCCTTACAAGTACAATACTCCATGGCCACTAAATTTACAAGGACCAAAATTATCTCAAAATTTACAAACCAGAGAAAAAAAATTTGAACCTATAAGAAATGACAACAGGCTTAACTCACACAACCACTACATCTTGCAATTGTGGAGAGCAAATATAGATTGGCAACTAGTTCTTTCAAAACTTGTTGTGGTTAAATACATTGCCAAGTACGCAGCAAAAGCAGAGAGAAGCTCAGAAACCTACCAACAAATGTTAGTACATCTTGCAAATGTAGAAAATCCAAATGATCTTGCTGCAAAAGCTTATAAGAAGCTCATAACAGAAACGATAATAGAAAGGGCTATTGGAGCACCAGAAATAAGCCATATTTTATTAGAACTCCCATTGGTGGAAAGCATCATAAGATTTATCAATCTAAATGTATCAACTGAGGTTTTCAAACGTGTGGTATTACATCAAGACAATAACAATGAAGAACAAGTACTATCTTACATTGATGCGTACAAAAACAGACCTCCCCACATGGAAGCAATATCACTAATTAATTCAGCAAAATCATGGATATATAATGTTAAGCGTAAAAGTGAAAACAAATGGAAACAAGAAAAACACCAGCTATTGTACGAGTGTTTCCTAAATTTCTATCTATTCCTCCAAGGGAATCAAATAAATGGTTTGATTTTTTCTTCTCAAAATTGTTGCTCTACAAACCATTTCGTGACATTAGCAGAGATATTGGTCATAACAATGATTCAATACTAGCAAATTGGGAAAACCATGACTACAATCAATGGCATGTCGAGCGGAGAACAACCATAGAAACTGTTGAAAACATTAGCGACTCTCAATCAGAAGACAGTGACACTGTCCAACATACCACTATAGAGCATGAATGGGAAATTATATCAAGACTACAACATGGTCAAACCATGCACATTTCAGAGATAGATATGTTGGGAAGAAGAGATTTATACAAGCAAACAGACTAGTCTACAGACTTCAAAAGTGAATAGTATACAAATGCAACTATCAATTTCATTACCACTATGAAAAGTAGTGACTCTCTAATTCATCATAATGTGGCACCATCTACCAACTATGAAAATCTCAACAATCAACAACATAAGGCAGTTAATATTATCCTCTCGCACTACAATGCGAATCAAAATAAATATCCACTGTTTATGATTATTCAAGGAACAGCAGGAACAAGAAAGTCATATGTTATAGGTGCAATAAAAGAAACACTTCAAAAAGCTTCGATGCCAAATCAATCTCCCCTTCTACTCACTCCAATTGGAGTAGCAGCATTCAATATCGGAGCATCAACTATTCATTCGAAATTGAAAATTCCAATAAGAGACTTCAAAGAACTTGAAGGCACAAGATTAAGACATTTTCAACAAAAATTAGCATGTATCAAATATATATTGATTGATGAAATCAGATTTCTAGGCGAAAAATTACTCGAAAAGATAGACTGTTGACTCCACCAAGCCTTTCCACAAAACTCAAATCAAAACTTTGCAGGTATGTCTCACTCAAAATTTAAACACCCTACATTATTTCTCTTTAGAAAATTGGTTTTATATGTACTGCAATTGAATATTTACCACAAATCATTTTCAACACAATATTTATGAATTGCTTCCAAGAATATCATTGATTTTGGTTGGAGACCTCAGACAGTTACCACCAGTTAATGGCAAACCAGCATATAGCAGCAAAAGACAAGCTAGAATACTGCGGAAAGAATTTAAAAATGTCATTACTTTAGATCACGTTTTCAGACAAGATGGACTAAACAATGATCAACAAAGATTTCGCCAATAGCTAGCAAACATTAAAGATGCAAACCCTACGATAGATGATTGGAAACTTCTAATGACAAGGTCTAATAGAAGGCTCAATGCAACAACGAATGCAGATTTCGAAAACAATGTTCATTTGTTTTCAACAAATGAAAATGTTCACATCCACAACAAGAAAAAATTACACTCATTGGAAAAACCAGTTGCACGCGGTGTTCCAACAAAAAATGGCACAAGCAATCTAGCAGAAGAAAGTGCAGAAGACGAACTGGATATGGAATTATTATTAAGTATAAATGCAAGAGTTATGTTAACAACAAACTTGTGCATACAAGTAGGGCTGGTAAATGGAGCTCTTGGATTCATACAACAGATTGTATTTAAACCAAGAACGGCACCACCGCAACCACCAACATTTGTATTGGTCAAATTTGGCAGCTACTCTGGAATACCTTTCGACAATCAACACCCATGTATCGTTCCAATCACTCCAATCCAACAGGGAAGCTGAATGCAAATACCGTTAAGATTAGCTTGGGCACTAACAATACACAAAGCACAAGATTTAACTCTTCAAAAAGCAACTATCGATATAGGCCCAACTGATAGAACAGGATTAATATTTGTGGGAATTTCTCGTGTAAAGTCTATACAAGGACTCTGCATTATGCCTCCATTCACATTCAACATATATGAAAAAATAAAGACAGGAAAGCAATTTGCAAATAGAAAAAGTAGAACATAGGCTTAAAGCCTTAGAAATAAACTAATGTAAGTTCTAGACAAATGTTTTCAATAAAAATAAGTTACATTCTTCATTATTTGTAATTAATTACGAAATTACAAATGAAAGCTGCAATTTACAAGACTTCAAAATTCCCAATGTAAGTTGACACTGAAAATGAATTTTCTTCAATACTACATTCTAATATAGGATGACCTTTATATCTCGAATATGTCTGTGAGTCTCCTATATACTAGATTTCCTAAACTCCTATCTATAAATATCTCTTGGCATTATCTAGATATATTACTGAATAAGATAACTAAGCTAGTTATATTTGTTGTTTTAGATATTATTTCTGTAGAAAACAGTACCTACAATATAATTGTTTTAATTGTTGAGTGTTTAGACCTAGTGCCTTTGGAAATCCCTATCGCAGCCCTCACAATGGGGAATTAATACTTAAGGCTGCCGTACGTATGCCATATTATTTCCAAATCTATGTGAAACCTTGGTTAAGGAATGTCGTACAATTCTTGAAGGTCTGAATAAAGTCTAATAAAAAAAGAATTGCAGCCTATGAACTTCAAAGGGGAATTTGTGGGAATTCGTGGTTATGCTGTTGTGAGCTTCTGTTATATATAGAGAGTAGGACTAATATTGTCACATTAATTTTTTGGTAATTAAATTCTTTAACTAATTAAGTATTTGTGGCTGACTGTTTTGTGGATATTTCATAATTATTAATGATAAATAAATATAATAATTATTGTTATTTATGATTTTTAAAATTGCCATATATAGATAAGGTTTAGCTAATTAATTTAATGTTGGTTAAAATATTTATTTCTGAATATTTGTATTAAATAGTGCTATTATTATTCTAGTTGACAGTTTTGAAAATACAAAATTGCACATTATAGGGTTTAGTATTCTGATATTTTACTGTTACAGATAAGATTTGAGTATGATAGTTAGCATAAGATTTGGATTTAATTTTTGCATTCATTTTAGCATTTAAAATGAGTATTATATTCTGAAAATGATCATAAATCATCAGCATAGTATAGAATTTCAGTTTCATATTTTATTTTCAGCATTTATAAATAAGTATCCTGGAAGTTCCCATAGATCAGCATTTTGATTTTCATATTTCAATTTCAATTTGCATATCCACAAAAATATTATAAGAATTGCATATTGTGCAAAATCTCAATTTGGGGACATATAGGCAAAAATGGAGAAGAAAAGAACTTCAATTAAAACTCAAATTTGACTAAGTGTAAAAAAAAAAAAGATTTTTGAATTTTGGACTTAGTCTACTAAAAAATGGGAGGAAAGTAGGCTAAGAACACCCTCAATTCGTCAAAAGACTCAAAACAACTTGTAAAAGACAAAAGACATGGCTAATAAGTGGAAAAACTTTGTAATGCAATTGATGGTGAAATTATCATTTTTCTCCAAGGTCAAAAACAAGGATAAAGTCTAGGCATGCAATTTATTCATTCAATAAAATTTAGTATGCTATTTTGCTACTCAAATTGTTGCTGAAATGCTTTGTGTCCTATGTGTTATTGCGAAATTATGAGTTAAATATTTCTTAATAGCTATTGGCAGATTTGTATTGTAGTAGGTGTTATAACAAAATCCATGAAAGGCCTATCTATGGTAGGGGGCACCCTCCACCTCTCTATATAGCTATGGATAGGGTGACCTAGAGTAGGAAAGCGAATAGCAAAGCGAACCAAGAATGTGGAAATGATTTAGCGATTCATTCTTTCCTCAATGCTCACTAGAATATGGAGGTTCCTTTCCAAAATATTAGTGGATCTAGGTTGCTTCAATGAGGGGGAAAGAGCTAATATGCCTCTTATTTGAAACCATATAGATTGCCCTATCTCTATTTATCAATCCACATTTCCCCTATCTTATTTGAGGGGATACTATTTATAAGTAGAGTATGATACGGATGCCCAGCTAGATTATTCCCCCTCTCCCACCAACTGCCCCATATAAATGATGTTGTAGAGCAGCATCATGCACCGCACCCTTTATGGAGACTAATGAAAATTACTAGTTAGGGTTAAGTTTTGTTATTTTTTCTTTTTTCATTAAAATTTTATGTTTTTAGGTCCCAGATGGATTCACCCTAGGTTTACCCAAGGTCTTGCCTTGGGCCTCTAGATTTCACAGCATGTTTAGATGTACCCAAACCAAGTCTACAAGCCAAAGGCAAGACCTTGGGCGAACCTAGGCCAGACCTGTACCAAGCTCAAAACCTAAATCAGACCAATTTAGGTTTGGCTAGGGTTCCTACAAAATTTGGTAACATGTGGACTATAATTAACTCTCTTACTACATGGAATGTCATCATTATCATAATATCACTAAATGATTATTTCATTTACAGCATTAATAGATATCAAAAACATGAAGGTTAAATTCCATCAAAATGTGGATGCAATCATTATTCACAATCTTGCCTTGTTATCGTCTTTTATCCTAGATTCACCAACACTAATTTTCACTAGATTCCTTTATTAGAAATATATCTTTTTTCTGTCATGCCTACTCGAAACACCTACTTCACTTGGTCATTGATTTGTGGTCTATTGGTAAGTTTGATAATATGTAACACAAATGACCTCCTTCAGCTCCCATCCAGCAAACTCCAGGCCTTAACTACAAACAGTAGGAATATTGAATACCTTAAGTTTTAAAGGCGCACAACTTCTGTGTCTCAACAGATAATTCTAGCAAGTAGGTGATTTTGGTGAGAAATATTATACCCTTGATCATGTCATCCTAGTTGAATGTGGAACTGGAAACCAAAATCATAAAGTGAGGATATTCCCATATGAAAAAGATACAAGTTTTAACATGATAGGCAACTACCATGCAAATGTAACATCAAGTACTAATAAGCATAATACAAAATTACAAATAAGTATTACAAATATGTGAAAATTGTCTTTTACAATATTAGGATGAAACACTCACCCATTTGACGGATCTTGTCCTCTTAACCATTTATCAGCACAAAAAGATTTGCTACTTCCATCGGCTATAGTCACCTGCAAATATTCACAAAGACCAATTGTTTGAATAACATTTGTAAAACGTAGAAAAATTGAACTAATATTAGCTTATAACTACAAAATGTGCATGGTTGAATTTTTGCTAATGATTTGCATATAACTACATTTATATAATAGCTTTAGAAATAATTTTTGCTAATGATGTTTTTTCCATTTCCTTGTTTACATTCTTCAGGCATCGCTTATAAGGATTTCGTGCTTAAAGTATAAATTTGGTTAAAAAGAAACAATAAGCCACTCCAACTCAATATGGATGTTTATCAATGACTACCACCCAAATTCACAACAATTCTTATCTTCGTGAAATGAGAACTGAATTTGTATATGTCAAAGCCTGGAGAGCATCATACTTTGGTGAAAGTTCTGATAGATTACATGGACATGCATCAACAATGAATGGTTGCAACTCCAAATCAGTTGTTTTAAGTTTTTAACCAATGCCATGTCAAACAAGACAAATTATAAATTCAAAGGTCAACAAGATTGTAGACAACCTACTTCCATCCTTGATAGCTCTATGGAAATTGATACACAGTTCTATAGTTTTTTCAATGTTCTAGGTCATCTGGTCCTAGTTATTAACAGAATTGAGAAAGAATTTAACTAATTCTAGAAATATCATTCTTTTGGGGGTGAGTGATTCAACCTTGCCTTACTCTTTTCATGCATGTAGACATGTAAAGTTATAATAGAGTTCAATAGCTAACTGATGCAGACAAGGAAAGGCAGTCAAATTAATGAGCCTTGTCCTTGTACCCATGCCCCAGATTCCCTTAGTGGACCCAAATCAACACAAAATACTTTCAAAAAATTCAGATTTTTTTACTAACTACAGCAAAACTAAACATGCTACAGGTAGATTTTGCTACAACCAGTCTTTTCCCCAAAAGAGTTCACCCTCTCAAAAGCCCTCTTTCTCTCCAACAGCTCCACTTTCTCTCGAAAATTCCCCCCCTTTCTCATTATTGAAAAACCAAACTAATTTAAAGATTAGTTTTGCAACACTTATTCTCCTGTCTCTTCGCATTCCAACTAACTCTTCTCATTTGGCTGAATCTTTGCATTCTTCTACTTCTAGGGTTGAAACTGCCGTTAAATTTCAAAATCCAGTAATGATGATGTAATCGATGTATTTTTTGTCAGGTTACTGTCCCAAATGATGAAAGCCAAGTGCATCTTCCTTTTCTCTAAGCACTGAATCAGCAAATAATAAATAGTTTTGAAGATCTGCAACTGTTGCTACAAGTTCAGGACTGAGCCTGATTGACTATAATATCCAACTCTTTATTGTTCATAGCTCTGATGGTATCCATCATCACCTACTAATAGAGAACTATCTTGGAAACAGTTACACTCAACACACCATTTTCTATACCATCATTCACATGGATGTCCTTACATTCCCTGCTCAGCTATGAAATGCAGTCCTCTGGACTTTCACATTCTACTTGATCATAGGCAAGTCGGCTTTGAAGATGTAGGAGGTATCAGTTTTACATAGCTTGGGTACTTGAACCTTCAACATCAGCACTGTTAAAAGTGTGTCATTTGCTTTTCCCCAGCTCTTCTTGTTGCAATAGCAACTGGAATGACTTGCTGCGGCACTATGTGACTACTGCAAATGAATTTCCATAGCAACTAGGTGCAAATGACTTCCCACAGCAATTACGTAACTATTGCAAATGATTTTGGCAACAACTGTGAGGCTGCTACCGAACAACTTTCTATAGCAACAGTGACTGCAGCACAGCTTCACCCTTCCCAATCTTTACACAATATGTCATTGCATGAAACTCTACTGCAATCCTCATTATGATGTATTTAGAGGTCTCCATTTAAGCTCAAAAGCTACCCATGATCAAAGAGAAATCACTTTATTCCATCTACATGTGCCTGAAAATCACAAATTCTCTTTGACTGATGCAAGATTGCACTACATCTGGGATTCTCCTACATCCATGATTTTCCATTTGCATTCATTTGTTGGGCATAGATCAATTACTTTTCAATTAAGGCTAGAAAGTAATCAAAATTTGACATCATTTAGGTCCACACAAGTCATGTAGGCACATATGTGTGTTTGTCTAAAAATCTATGCATTCAAGTAGGCTTCTTTACATCTTTACATGTATCTACTAATGTTGTGAATGCATTTACATACATGTATGTAAGTATCCACAGATAGAAAAAAGTGAATGAGGACATAGCAACTATCAAAGGCATCAAAATGCAAAAGTTGTAATTTTGGAAAATATCGATTTATGGATTTTGAACATCAAGATTTGCTCATGTTTGGCATAAAACTGGATATGCTCAAGTAGTTAAACTCAAAATATTGGGGTTTTCATAATGGAACCCCAAGGCCAAATCTCAAGAGACATGAGGTATTGAAACTTGCTAAAATACCACATCCAACTCACTTAGTGTCACCTACCCCAACAAACAAGGCCAAATGCAGGTCTCAAATGAATTTGACAATAGATATACACCTTGGCAATGGATACCAAGCCAAAATTTTACTACAAAAAGTTTAAATTTACCTAGTAAAAAAAGACATTGTTTGTGTTCAAAGTTATTGAAAGAAAATTATGAGCTAAAAATTAATAGTTGGATAATGTTAAGGATCCAAATTTTACTTTGTTGCATACACATATGGAGAAAAGAGATATTTGCCTAAATTGTTATATATCATCTCCTTCCCAATAACTATGCACGATAAAAAAATACAAAAGACACATACAGACAGTTATAGATGTTTGAGAGAAAGAAAACATATGGTCATAGTGATGTGGATAACAATCAACAAACTCATCAACAAGTATCCACTGATGTTCCATGTTGATCCCACATAGATATTATGGATCATTAATTTATGACTCCAACCAACTTGTCACTCTCAACTATCCTCAAACAGATAATAAAATAGTTGATGGTTGTCCCTAAAGTTGTTCCTTACAAGGGGGATTTCTATTTAAGGGATAAAAATTGATCTGAAATCGCTTCCCATTTAAGGAGCAAACCACATGATTCTTCATAGCTAGAGGAAAATTGAAGGGTGTTACAACTTATGGGGTTGTAAATCCATTCAAGGCTCAAACCATAGTAGCATTACTTGAATACAGCATTAATTGACAAACCAAAAGTATAAATGGAATGCAATTACTCAAAAAAAAATGACAAACTTGAAGCATTCATAAAAATAGAAGAAAAAAAAAATTAAATTGTTATCTCATGCCAAATAAATTGTGCAGAGATAGATTTAACTATAAAATTACTGCTTTATGAGACCCATGCCTTCCCTTTTTATAGCTTCCAATTTATGCTCCCTATTTCTAGAAGGATTGAATCCTTTGAATTGCAAAAATACCAACAATAGGCATAATAAATGCTATTAGAAGAGAAAATTTTCTAACAAATTTAAAATCTATTAGCAAGAGAAAGCAGATAGATTCCCTTTCCTTTTATCCAGCTTGCCATTAATCTTATTGAACATCCATTGCCACTATCCTTAAAAGAGAGATTTAAGGAGAAGGGGATCCCAAGATATTGGACAACATTATCAAGAGTAAGACCTCTCCACGCACATCACAAATCAAACAACCAACCACTTTAGAGAAGAGGACCACCCCAACAATAAAGACATGTGGAGAGCAATTTTAGAAACAAAATATATCAATTCCATTAACAAAATTCTCAAAATTCTCCTTCTCTAAAACAAGGAAAAGTTAAGTATCATCAACAAATTGCATTTCAATTAAATTATACTAGTCTAGGGTTGAGATGCCTTCAACATGGGAGCAAAAAAGCATCCTTGTAGAAACCCTAGTTTCCTCTGTTTCTCAAATCTGGCGTTTTTTTTGTGTTTTTCTGAAGTTTTGATTTTTTTGGTGTTTTTGTGCGATAAATGAAAGATTGCGATTTTTGCAAGAATTGAAAATAAATTCAATACAAATAAATCTACTTTGAAAATGATGGAATCAATAGCTAATATGAACGCCAGTCTTTATATAAATCTTCCGGGACAGTTACATATAAGATCCACTAACATGCAATAGAAAGAACAATGATTTTTATTAAAGAAAACCTGGTAAAATGCAGCAATCTGTAGATGAATAAATCTGGTACGGCTGCAAGTAGATGATCCTCTCCTCTTGCCAGATGTTTGCAAACTTATCCTGCGATGAGTGCGCCTCCTGTGAAGAAGATATAGGGCCAATATGGAAGGCGTTTTTTATAGGATGATGGACACGCCTTTCTGAAGCTGGTACGGCCTAGTACAGGGTACGGCTGTGTCAGACCAGCTGGTACAAATGTATGGCCTTCTCTAGAACTCTCCAGATCTCCAAAAATATGTGCGCCTAGATGAATAAATGTCTTCTAGATGAAAACTACTCTGAAAACCCTAAATATAAATATCTCTGAAGTTCAATGATTTCCTCTGGATGAAGAAACCTCTGTGCTAGCAATAGATCAGGTGTTATTTCACACCCTCTGAACTGCTTCCAATGGAGATGGCTCGTTCCCCAAGGAATTTTGAGTTTGAAACCCTAAAGCTTCTTGCTCAGACCAAAATTTGATCAATTTCAATTATCAATATGCATAATGGCTCAAATCCCAAGGCAAATGCTATATTCTCCTCAAAAGTGCGAATTCCTCAATAATAGGGATTATTAAATAATTCGACTTTTATTCTTTTAATTTCTCAATAGTCTCCAGCCAAATATTTCATTAATAATTTAATCGTCAATTGGCCCCTTCTGATGATGGCGACCCCCTCAAATCAAAATCACTTAAGTTATAATTAATTATTATAACTTTATATTATAACCTCCATATAATTAATATTTAATTAATTCAATTAAATATTAATATCTCTCTCGTTAATCATCCGATGCCTGATCCGTCTGAAGCTGATGAACACTGAAGTGATTCTGAATACTGCCAAATCCATACTGCTAAAAATAGCAGGGGTCCCACGCTGACTGCCAAGGACTGCTAAAAATAGCAACTTCTGCAAGAAGTCTCCGAATGAGCCCAAACGAAAGCCAACTGATCAAGAACTACCAACTGAGGCTGAGCCAAGCTCCAACGTGACCCTCTATCCAGTCTATCAGCCTACGAGGGTTGTGTGATAGGCTAATCCTGTGCTCCGAGAGATGTCACTGAGAAGGGGACATGACAATCCCTCAACAAATAGTGCATGGTTTTGACTACAACAAAAAACAAGGAGGAGGCTAAGAGAACAACCATGCTTTGTGGATATTTGAAGAGAAAAAGGTTATTAATGAGCTCTCCATTAAATTCAGCTTGAGCAAAAAGCATCTTGAAACAAAATATCAACCATTATAAAAAAATCTCCAAACGAAAGAGTTTTCATCATGAGAAGAACAATTGTCAATAAGCCATTCAGTTCTATCACATGCTTTTTCAATTCTTATAGACATTGTTTCAAGAAAGGAAATAAGGTTGTCAATGACTTTACAAATGTTGATATTGAAGACATTGTTTCAAGAAAGGAAATAAGGTTGTAAATCACTTTATAAATGTCGGCATTGATTAACTCCTATTCTTGGCCAAAATCAGCTAGAATTCTAATAATTAGGATATTATGTCACTACTTAAGGAGGACTCCCTTATTTATTCAATTTTTACCATTAGATCTCCCATCATTTAAATGATGCTTTGCACATTTTGTTTATTGATATTTATGTGGAAGGGCAGTGCCTTTTCACTACCAAGACGCCTCTGTTTGTCTTTTTCATACTATTTTTCATGTGATCAAGCTAGGTTATGTGTGGTATGATGTATTAAGTTGGCATCTCCTCTTGTTTCTGATGTGTTTGTAGTTGGCTCTCTATTTTCCTTTTCTCTATGTGTGTAGGTCATATTTGGAAGTGCTCTCTTTAGCCTTGTATGATCAAATGAGGCACATCAACCAAGGATTTTCTTTACAGCACTTCAATCTCAAACTGCCATCTCAAATGCTCCTTTTCTATCCCAGATGCTGCAACCCATATTTCATCAAGCAATTTTTGTGCAATGAAGAGCTAAGTAATTTTGGTGTTTAGTGCACCAAGGCTTCCACCATGGAAGATTTTTAGGCTTAGTTGAGTGATTGCATGCCTAATGAAGCAACAATGGAATGGATTTTTGTAATGTCCCCTTTTCAAGCCTGACATTTTCAGTGACCGTCAGCCTTTCTTTGGGAACCCGAAGGCTAGTCGGAAGTTAAAATTAGGGTTTCCTAATTTTGAGGAGGTCATTGCTCGGAGATGGTAGTTTTAATGGCGGATTCCTTCTGGGTTTTCAGAGGGCTTCGCAGTGGTATGTTCGTCTCAGCATTCAGAGTACTTTTTGGAATTTACTAGTAAATTCTATTTTTGGCAGCTTTCCAGATGAGCTCAGGTTGGTTGACTTCCGGGTTCAGATTGATCAGTTGACTTCATCAGTATTGGTTTCAGGGCACTTTCGGAGAAATAAGTTAAGTCATTCAAATTAAAGTCACGTTTAATTATTATATTTTAACGTTGACCTTGGCCTAGAGTTAATGACTTGATGTTGTGTTTAAAAAGTGGTCATTGAGGGTGGCGCCCTCATTAAAAGAATATTTTAATTATTGCAAAGTCAAAGCAGGGATTATGATGGGCGCATTTATCATAGTATGATGTTTTAATTAAAATATCATTTATTAAGTCTTGAAGGAGAAAGTACGCCCAACCTTGAGGAGATTGGGTTTGACCTAAAAGCAGATTTTAGGGTTTTGCGAAGTCAATTGAAAAGTTATAAAGAGGAGTCTTGGTGCATCATTTTGGGGATCTTGGAAAAATACACCGTTATGCTGCCGGATTGACTCTGGATCACTTCGAGGAATGAAGACCTCCTAGTATTGGGCATCTCTTCTCGTTTGTAAGACAACGACTAGTGATGATTGTTAGTCTAGTTGTGAGTACATTGGATTTCGTGCATTATAATCAGCATTCATCTGTTTAGGATCAGATTTGGCATATTAGAGATTTCTGTTTTCAGTATTTTAGCTTTAGCAGATTTGTTGTTTTTATTCATAACTCCAAAAATACAAAAATATATATTGTGGGTATTGCATAAATGCATTGGTCTAGCCTAGGCGCCTCCATGTGCAAGTTTATAGATTTTTGAAAGCAGATCCGAATTTTTAAATAAGAAATCGCCCATCTCTGCTGGGCCATACCTTTTATTTGTCTTGGGATTTGTGCATTGGTTGATATCTGCGTTTTAAGTCTGTTTCTTGTGTAGATCTGAACGCCATCATGTTAGTATTGCTTTGCATATAATTTCATGTCAATTGAGTGTGTAGTATGGGAGTTTCGAACTGCCTAAGGTAGCTTTTTGCTGCTGGTTAAAAGAGGAGGCTGCTGGTCTGTCAATACAGCTAAAAGAAATCTGCATTTCCATTGCTGGTTGGTGTTGAGAGTTCTCAAGCCTTCGTGGATACTTCATCGGGATTGGCCAAGTTGAGAATAAGGTTGGATCTATTGAATAATCTCTTCATTTCAGTTCATTTCTCAGCATAGGGACTTGTTAATGCTGATTTGTATTGTTAGCGAGTTATCATCTCTCATATTGTGGCAAGTGAATGATCTTCTTTGTAAACTGACAGTAGTACTGGCAGTATCTATCGAGCTTTCTCACATCTGATTTGTAATGCTTCATTTCATTCTAAGTTATTGTAATAGTTACAGCTCCGCCCTATGGTAGCTACTTTCCCGTCTTGGGTCAGCAAGCACATTCTGGGTGTTGAGTAGTTTCAGTATTCAGCATTTCCTTCAAGTTTGCTTTCAGTATTAGTTAGAAATAGTATAACTCCGCCCTATGGTAGCTACTTCCCATTCTGGGTGAGCAAGCACATTCTGGGTGTCGAGTAGTTTCATTATTCAGTATTTCATTTCAAGCTTTGCTTTCGGTAATCACTCCGTCATATGGTCGCCCCTCACTCCGCCTCGGATTGGGTAGCACATACTTGACGTTGAGTTCCCTTCTGTATCTTGAGTTTACTTTCTTGCACGTTTCGGTTTATCCATCTAACCTTAACGGGTGCACTTGCTTGAATGTTGTAATCTGTTAATTAAAAAAAAACGAAAAAATTGGCTCGGTATATTTCAATTTTGGGCCATCTCATTCCTAATTATGATGCCATCTTCTTAGGCAACTACTCTAATTTTGGTCAAACTAAGTTGGAGGAGGCCCCTATTCTTCTAAATTATTGTGAGCAAATTGTAAACTCAATCGTGCTACCAAGTTTCTTTCTAAAAGGCATGCTGATTTAGCTTTATACTACCATGATTTGGCCTTGTATCTGGACAATGCCAAGGTCATTCTATGGGATGGTAGCTTGGAAGTCTCAAGTTCTTACACCTTACTGTCTCTATCCAAGAGTGGGGTCTCTCATGCAACTCTTTTCTCTATTGTGGAGCCATGTGTAAAGGTGAATTCTTGAGAGGATCCAGCACTTAGTCCTTCTAACTGCTAAATTGTTTTCTTTTTGTAATTCATGGCTATGAAATTTTTTTGAACAAGGATGGATCTTATTGCCACATATGTATCACTAGCAATTTTGAAATCTAAGTTTAGTAGTTGCTCTTTCGGCATTTTCCATTTTTACGAACTATATTGTACTTAAGTTTATCTTACTTGGGAAAGGGCCCCCGTAAATCCTCAAATAACCTATTAAGAAAAGCATACCTTTAATAATATGAGAACAGACTACCACAATGTCCATAATGCTTAAAACAATCTTCACAACACAAAAATTTCCTTTTTGACATCTCTCAAGTCCCCTTTTCTAGACTAAAACAATTAATAATATTATTTTAAATTAAGGCCGATAATTTATAATTTTAGGGGCGACTTAATGTCTGCCCCATTTTTGACCTTGTAAACATATAAACTTTTTGTGACAAATTGGCAGGTGTCATCAAGCGTCGAGTTTCTTTGTCATATTAGTCTTGGTCACAAATGTTCTTAATCACCCTCAACATGAAATCACTCACCAAATTGAGTCACCAATCTATATTTATAGTCACAAGATATTGGCATTGCATGTTTTCCACATCTAGTTGCCATAATTGCCCACCTCGAAAAATGTTGCACTTGATCATGTTTGTGTGAGCATATTGCATTAAACTTAGAAGAATTCATTAAATTTGGAGATCCGTTTGAGCTGGAATAAAATCATTTCACAAGAATATTTGAGACTTTGTGAAACACAATGTGGCAAATTCTCAAGGAAAAATTCCTCTCCATTGGAAAAATATTAAATTAGCATCATTAAGTTACAAAAAAAAAGAGTTTTAGAGAGGTTGGTGCAAAAAAAAATTACAAGGGGATTTATAGAGTTATTATACACAATGTGGCCAATTTTCAAGTGAATGTATGATTCCAGTCAAAAGATATAAAATTAACCCTCTCTCCCGCTTGCTCAACATCTAGCATAAATTGTCTAAAATCATCACCATTTTGAGTTAGAAATTTTCCCACAAATGCGAACTGATGAAGAGGTGTCATCTTATGGAAAGAGATTTTTTTCTAAAATGGTTAAAAAGTTCCTAAACTTGTAAAATCCCAAAATTTCCACTTTTTCGGCAAGTTAGCGAGCTAGCTAACTCAAAGAAAATGTGAAACTCTTTTCACAAGTTAGAATGTTTGCAAAAAGTGCAGCATTGCAAAATTTTCTCTTTGTTGCAGTGTTTTGTGTTTGGGTGAACCTTTAAAAAGCCAAAATAATGTTTTGTCAAGGCTTTCTAGGGTTTGAAAACTCCCCGACACTATGACACACAAAATGGATTTCATCCTCACTACGCATGCTAGAATGGGAGCTCTGAAACAAATGGTCATCCATAAAAGCACAATGGAAGGGGAATTTTTGTCTAATATTAAGGTTAAAAATGCTCTAGTAAACACACATACAAAATGTGGAAGCATAGATTAGGCACATAAATTGTTTGGCAAAAAGTTTCAAAGGAATGCAGTCTCAAGCCACCATGATTGCAAGGTATGAAGAAAATGGATCTGTTGAAATGGTTTTAGAAACTTTCAAGCAAGTGCAAGTGGTAGGTGCAAAGCCAAATTCTACAGCCCTCGCCAACATCCTCATGGCCTGCCAAAATAGGAGCTTTGGATAGCATATGGCATCCATCAAAATGTAATGGCAAAGGAGTTAAATGTTAAAATTGCAACTGCCTTGGCCGATATGTATGCAAAATATGGATGCATAGATGAAGCATGTGAATTGTTTGATAGACTGCCACAAAGAAATGTGGTTCCATGGAATGCGATGATAGAAGGATATATGCAAAGTAGATTTGTTGAAAAGGCTTTAGAAACTTTTAAGCAAATTCATTTGGCAAGTGTGAAGCCAAGTTCCATGATCAAACCACCCTTCTCCTTTTTTTGCAGCAATGAAGGTGAAACAGTTTGGGTATCCCATTCTCATGATTGAATGCCTCTATAATTCAAACCAACTCTATAGCAAGATGGCAAAGCTTCTTTATGAGACATACGATATACCTTCAATAGCTTTTGGATTCGATGTTGCCTTTAGCTACACCAACAATCAGCAACTAGGAAATTGAGATGATGTTAGCCTTGTTGTATATTCAAGCCATAATACAGGTCATGGTATTTTAGTTCTAAGAGTATCTTATCACCATGACAACATTACTTTGGAGAAAGTTCAGGAACTAAAAAAAGGAGGCTTTGTTATGTGGCAGAAGATTACACTTCTGAACTACAGATATTTCAAAAAGCCTCAAAGGAGGCTGAAGAGCAGACTAGACATTGACAACTACCCTAAGTTCCATCTCCTAAAGAGGTGATAAAAGAGGAAGAGCTTGTAATAAATGCAGCTATCAAGGCATAGACAAGGTTATGAGTTATTTGACAAAATATCATGCGAAGATGCCATCTCATGGATTACCATTACCACAGATATTATAGTTGGAAATGTTTTGGTGGATATGTGTACAAAATGTGGAAACATAGGTAAGATATGCAACCTATTTAACAAAATGTCAAGAGATGTAGTCTCATGGAACATCATGAAATATGGCATTGGCTTGTGTCAAAGAGTAATACAAAGAGGAACTGCAATCAAGGGATTTGTAAACAAGCAAAATTAATGGGCTATGGAGGAGACCAACAATCTCTCATCACTACAGCAAGACTATTGACTTGGTCTTTTCTCAAAGTTTTAAGTTCCATGTTACTTTTTGTAACCAAAGGTTCAAAAATAGACTTTATTTCCAGAAAAGTTGAGCAAAATAGAACCAAATAAAGTTTATTTTTAATTACCATATTTTCAAGAATCAATTGTAAATCAGTTACAAACTGAATTTATAAATACTCAATCGTAATGTAAAATAGAGTTCAGTTCTAGGCTGGGAAGGAGACTTGGATTCTCATATTGTATAGAAACACAAAAGGGTCTGTAGAGCTCTTTATGAAACTTAATATAGAATAGATTTTGCTGGTCTGTGAGCCCGTGTTCTTATTCTTTATGCTGTTAATTGTTTTGATGTTCAATTTGCAGCCATTCTTAATAGTTTTTCCAATTGTGAAATATACAAGTAACTTCCTTATACATATACATGTTATTTCGTTGCACCTAAGATGAAACAATAGGTTCTTATCTGATTTGTGAGTTGTAAAAACCTATGTGAATGTGGCTTTTTTATGTTAGACTGTGTTCCATTTATTCAAACCTAGTTGCATTCTTTTCATTTTGATAATCTTTTCCAGGGAATTTCCTGTGTGTTTATTCCTCTTCCTTTTACACATTTTCAGTTGTTTTTTCATTTTTGTTTTAGTTTAGCTACCTTTCTTGCTTTCCAGTCAAAAGCATACCCCTTGAAAAAACCCACAATTATATCTTACGAGGGAGCTGCCCCTCTTAAATATAGAGGGCCATTAATCCAATAGTGACCTCTCCAACTATTGGAACATTTGCCGCTGCCTGTTGAGCAAGTCTATGTTTGCAACAAAATACTGCAGCAACAAATCTGTTTACTTAAAAATGTGTTTTTAAAAATAGTAATAAAATATATAGTATTTTTAAATACTTAAAAAATAAAATTAAAATTAAAAATATTTTTAAATGCTTTAAGGGAAATTTAGATCCAAGAGCCCGATTTGAAAAGGTATATCAAGAAGGTGCGTAGCTTCATTTCATCATCAAGCTTTCATTTGGACTTTTTGTTCACTTTTCAGATTGGGCATTGTGTTCATTCTATCCATCCAAGGACAAAAACCCTCTTGGATTCTGTTTTTGAATTTGAGGATGAAAACCCGCTTATCCATTAGAGGTGATTCTATTTGGGGGTCACAATTGTGCTGATTTGTTGAAGATTAATTGAGAAATTGAAGTCATTTTTAGTTGCTACAGTGTCACTTCATCGCAGTACAAAAGGGTTTGCACATTCCATTTATTGCTGATTTTCAGAGGTTATATGCACATTTGTGGCTGATCACGTTGCTGATTTTGGAGTGCCAGCATTTAGGAAGGTTTCCATTTTTTTGGCAAGTTTTGGGAACTGTACCACATCATTACTTGTTAATATCATTCATATTGAGGGGCGACAACATTTTAGAGGGTTTGTGGCTGCTGCTCAACATCATTTAATATTGTCACCTTGCTCATCTCAAGTGTTCTACCAATCTACAACAGATTGAAGAGGAGTCGCACACTTTTTGGGGGCAATTTGTCATTGTTCATTGCTGCAATCTGCATTTGTAGTCACCATTTGGGGCGCCAACAGTTGGAGGACAGGTCATTGCATGTTTTCAGCCCAAGCCGCAGCCATACAACAGTATAAATTGTCATTTTGGAGGGTTGCAACTTGATCACCAACAGTACAGGCTTACTTGAGTTGATTCATGACATTTTATTGTCTGAAATTTGATGTTTATGTGTTTATGTTGCCATTTTGTCACATCAGCAAACATAAACTTTCCCGGCAATAGAGATCTATAATAAAAATTAGTTTGGGGTTTTCATTTTGATGTTGTAATCATTGTCATAGATATTTTCCATCTCAGATCCAAACAGAATTATTACTCTAGGGTTTATAACTTTATACTGTTGAACATTCAGACCTGCAATTACAATTGATGAAATTGAACATCTACATGATTGGTTTACTATTTGAGATGCAAGTGAGGGTCTACATCTGCACATAAGGGTTTATTTCATGGGTTTCCAATCACTTGTTTCAGTTTTCAGTTTGCTGTTATAGTTTTGTTTGGTTTCAAAAAAATAGAAAAAATAGAAAAAATAAGAAAAATTTAAAATCTAAAAAGGGGACATTACAACATCACATGCCACTGACTAGTAGTCAACAATAATGAACTACCAAAAGACCCTGAAAACTTTGTTTACTGGAAATCTCTTAGCAAGGTGTAGAAAACTGTGTACATGTTGACCAATAGGTTTAGTTCAGCAATAGGGTGTTGAACTACTTTACAAGGTGCAATTTTCTCATAGCTTAAGAATACATAGGCATATGTAGAGCTTTTGGAATGTGTTTTCTAATGGTTTAATCCTCATTTCACAAGAGTGTCTCTAATTTCATTTTACCTATAAGTTTTTTAAGGGTTTTTTATAAGGTTCTAGGTTTAACAAACAGAGTACGTATAGCTTTTGGAATGTGTTTTCTAACAGTGTAATCCTCATTTTGCAATAGTGTCTCTACTTTCATTTTATCATAGTTTATTTAAGGGGATTTTCTAGGGTTCTAGGTTTAAATATTACACTATGGCTTGACAGAATGGCTTCTTGAGCTGACATGGTATGCAGTTACACATATGCTTACTATATTAGACTAGAAAGCTCCTAATTTTGCATTGCAATGGTGTCTAGGTCATTAATGTTCTTAGGTCATAAAATCATCCGCCTTTTAAGTAAACTCATTCTCCTAAGTGAGTTTGGTTTCTCTTTTTGGAGATGTAAGTCCTCCTAGGTTTTTTTATTTTTCCAATTTTTTTCTATAATAACAATTGTTGATTTATTTGAATTTTGAATAGTTTGAAATATTTTGTGTAAAATATGTCTTCTTATAGTTTGTTGTACCCATACAAAATCCACCCAACAAATTTTGTATTGCATCGAATTTCAAGCCAAAGCCATTATCCTAAGTGGTCTTAAGTGCAAAATGTTTCAGGTCTTGTTTAGTTTGTTGTGTCTTGTTGTCTTTTTCCTTTTCTAATCTTTATAGGAGCATGGTATTGAGAATTTTAATCATTCATCATGTTAGAGGAAAGAAGTTCTTGTAAGAGAAGTTTGTTGAAAATTAGAGCTCAAGAGAGAACCTCATCAAAGTAGGTATGACCCATATTGTCAAGTGCCCTAGCAACAAGGGCACACTTGAATGAGTAAGAAAGATTCAGTCAAAATGTTTTAAGGCATGGATAAAATGCATGCTTTACAAAATTCCAAAGCGTCAATATTAAGGTGCACATGTGGGCCTCTGGAGTGCACTTGACTATGCACGAATTGCTTTTCAAGGCAAAATTTAAAAACACCATTCACAAGTGCACACCTAGAATGAAGTATGCATCTAAGCAAAGGATGTTCAGATTTCCAAAATATAAGGCAGCACATTTAATTGCACACCAAGGGAGCCAATTAGATATCAATGTACACATATGTGCATGTCAAGAGTGAAGGGTGTGCCTCTCTAAATGAAGGATATGATGAAGGTTTTAGATTTTTTTTAAGGCAATTCACAAGCAAGCACTAGTGATCTAGGCACATGCCTCATTGAAGCACATAAGGATAAATTAATAAATGATAGCCAATGTATAGGCATGCATCAAAGAAGTCAAGCACACCTCACAAGGGCAAGTAGCATGCACAAGTACATAAGGGAGATCAAGCACATGCCTAATCAAGGAAGATAGAAGGCATTAGAAGGAATTTTGAAATCATGAACATAAGCATGCCTCTAGAAGAAAAAAAGCACCTAGTTAAAGATTTGATAAATGAAAATGTCAATATATAGGCATGTGGGAGGTATATATAGATGCGCATTTTTATAAACCTGAAATAATTCAAAGTAAAATCAACATATAGGCATGTGCCTCCATACTAAGTGTGTGCCTATGTAAAGAGTTCTTTTGTTAAAATTTGTCATCAATTGTTCTACTAAATGTGTCATTTCAAATGCCAATTCCTTTGTTCTACTAAACGTGTACAAAAGGGGAAATGATATTGGCTTTGATAAGAGATAGGGATATTTGATCAGCATAGAAGAAAATGATTGCCAAACTAATACATTTGTTTTGAGGTTAATTTCTGCATACCGGGTTTTGGGTATAAAGAGTGCTCAAGGGAAAGCTAAAAGACAAACCAAATGTAGCTAATGTAGCTATTGTTGAATATCCTCCAAATACTAGCAATGGAGAAGAATTTGCTAATGAAGTATATGTAATTTAAGAAGCCCATTTTTTGAAGATAGGAAGATATCTACTACAGATAAAACTTGTTGTACCCCAAAATTAAATTTTTTGTTACACTTAGACATTTTGAAGAAATGAGTAAAAGTCTTGTGAAATCAATCAAAAAGGTCAAAATTTGGGTGTGCATGTCTTGCATGAGGGGTTAAAACGCAAAATTTTCAAAATCTGACAATCTAGGTCTGCTCAAAGAAGCTTAATCTACAAAACCCAGATCTCAGTTTTTCATCCCTACTTTTTAGGAAAATTGCTACTTTTAGAAATTTTCTAAAAATAGTAAACTTTTTTTGGGTTTTTCTGGGTTTCTTTGGAAACCGATACTGACAAAACTTTCTAAAAATAGAAAGTTGGTCCGTTAGAGTTCAAACTGATTTTGATTGGCTCAAAATATTTCCATATCAGGCTGGTGCAATCAGAATCTCAAAATAATCAGTTTTTCCCTAGTGGATCTATTATGCTTTTCCAAGAGCATATCAAGAGCTCCGAGGCCATCAATGGAGGTCAATCGACTGCCAGGCGTCAGTCAACACTCAGGCGTTCAACAAAAGGCGAGTTGGTGAGCAAGCACGAAGAACAGAGAAGAAAGTGAAAATTTGTGAAAATTTTCTAACACTGCCAGCCATGGGCGCCCC
Source organism: Sequoia sempervirens (assembly GCA_007258455.2). Classification (NCBI taxonomy): domain Eukaryota; kingdom Viridiplantae; phylum Streptophyta; class Pinopsida; order Cupressales; family Cupressaceae; genus Sequoia; species Sequoia sempervirens. Next base: position 214,524,241 of record VDFB02075321.1, on the reverse strand, counting down.
AAGAGAGAAAAGGCACCCATCTTTTTAGGGCACTAAAAGTTGAAATTAGGGTTTACGCCTCCAACCAAAGTTGCTCAGTTCTTTTCCAGATCCACAATGAGTCCGACGGTGTAGTCAACAGATCATCCAATCGCCCGGGATTCGAGGCCGAACAGGGAGGATTCACACATAAGTCAGAATGAAAAACATGAAGATTATCAAAATTTGACTAAGTATGAGAACTTTGGGCGCCCCAGGTGAAGAAGGGCGCACAACTTTTCATGCCGTAGTAGAATTTCCATGATTTTCAAAGTTTCAAATTGTGAGATCAAGCATGGGCGTCCAAGTTCAATGAACGGAGGTTTTAGGGTTTTGAAAATAAAAGCAAAAGAAAGCAAACCTAATTCAAACCCTAATGTCTATTTAATTCATCATTTCAATGTAAGATTCATCATTTTTGCAGGTAGCATTCAAAGGAGAAAGTTGGAGCAACAAGTTTGAAGAATTTTTTATGATTCGTTTGTTGGTTATTCATCAAATTTTTCAGACTAGCAAGCATAAGGCCTTGCTTTTTCAAGCTTTTTCAAGCTTTTTCATCCAGAAGATCAAATTTTTCAAGAAGAAGGCAAAGAGTTTCAAATTTTCAATCATCTGGGTCCTCTCAAATCAGTCTTCTGAGGAAAACCCATATCACAGCTTTTTTCAAGAAAATTTCAAATCCTAGGGTTGGCTGCTTTTTCAATCAGTCATCACGGTTTTGCGAATCTAATCAACTGGGTCCATTTCTAATTATATTCTGAACAAAACCTAGGTGCCAACTTTTTTCATGAAAATATGAAGAAATTAGGGTTTGCTACTTTTTCAGTATAAATTCAAAATTTTCAAAAACGGACGATCTGGGTTGTCTTGTAACGAAATTCTGAGCAAAACCCATATCTCAGAAAAATTTTCAAAAAGATTGTCCATTGGAGCAAGAAAATCAGCATTCTAAAAATAGTAAGTTGCTCAAAACTTGTCTAAACCGAGGCGAGTTTATAGTCGTTCTTCAAGGTTTCCGAAATGGAATACACTCCCAATGTTTTCAAGACTGAATCAGCTCTCTATCATGATTACATCAAAACAGTTGAGACAGACTTGCATCATATCAAGCTGGTGTTTGATCTACACGCTTTGGAGAGCGCAGGCAACACTACCATCAGGAACCTAAGACACTCTGGACTCCTCGTAGCAGCGTCTATTCCTATATCAGTTCAGAGTCTTGAGTTCGTAATCGCTTGCATCAAGCATTACAACCCGGCTACAAGGGAGATTCAATCAGTTGATGGCAGATTGATTTGCAGTTTGAAGCCTAATATGATCGAGAAATGCTTTTCCATTCCCCCTTGGCCTGAAAGTGTCACTATCTCAAAGGGTGAATGTGAGGATGTGGGAGATGCATAAGGAAAAATACAACAAGAAGATTGTACTAAAGTGAATGAAAGAAAAACATAAGACTCTGCCAAGTCACACTTCCATGATGTCAGCAAAGTTTGAAGGCAACCAATGAGGTTGAAGATTTCCTGAGATCTATTGCAGATGGAGAGGATATCTTGGAAAAACGCAACTTTGCTATTGATGGGATAGATGCACCGAACCAGAACACAGTTTCCAGCTTTTTAGCGGATGTGATTGAGATTTAAAGCAGCTTTCTTCTAGAAGCTTTATTTCCGCTTTCTTTCTATTCTTGGAATAATTCTTATCCATTCTTTGAGAAGAGAAAGAAGATAAAGTGTAATAGTTGGTGTTTCCCATTTTTTCTGCTTTCTTAGGTGTTAGATGTTATCTTCTTTCTAGATTTAGAAATAAAACTTGCTTGCTGAGCAAGCCCTAGATTGTGAAAGCAAGGAGATTTTAGGGTTCCCTACTCCTCTGCTTGTCTATAAATAAGAGCCTTTGCTCATTAGTTTTCTTTGACGGTTATTGTGATAGCAAATTGCTGAGTCTCTTTTAGCTAGCAAGTTGTTATTCAGTGTCAGTTCACTTTGTGTTAGAACCATGCTAGTGATAACATAACGCTGAGCCTAAGTGCCTTCTATTTGTTATTCAAGTGTTGTTCAATTGTTTTATGATAGCAAATTGTTGAGTCTCTTTTAGCCAACAAGGAGTTATTGTAGTTGTTGTTCCTATTGTGTAAGAACAAGATTGCAAGCCTCTTTAGCTGCAATTTCTTGTTCCAGGCATGTTAGAATTAAGTTTTGTTCCAGAAGTTTGAGTAATAAAATCATGAGCCTCCTTTGCCTTGATATAACATCTCAGATTTCCGTTATTTGTGTTCTGCTTTTATGATCTTGATTTCAACTTACATTGAAGTGTGTAGATGTTTGTTGAGAAAGAGTATATTGAAGCATTTTGACAGAGAATCAACCTTGTCCATTTCTAGTTTCTCTTGCTCTGTGTATTACTTGAGAAGTTAGAAACGTCTTTAGTTTAAGTTAGTCGTAGTTGAAGTTCTTAAAACAGAAAATCTCAGCTGTGGTGTTTGTGTTTAATAAACCTTGTGCTCTAAGCTGATCAAAAAGATAGGCAACTTAGTTCTTAGTTTACTTTCTTTCAACACCATCACCAAGAGGGAGCTTCCCCTCCTAATTTGAAGAGCAGTTTTATTGTGCATAGCTGTCCGTTTCAAATACGCATTCCAGAGGTGCGAATTTAAACGCCAACAAAACTCAACATGGATGGTTGCCCAAATAGTTAAGGAGTTTGTTAATCTTGGGAATTATATCCTTACGATAATCATAAGACAACTAGATGGAGCACTGTGGATGTAACTCAACATGGATTGTTATTCAATAATTTAGGAGATTTGTGATTCGGAAGTTTGGGGAGGTGGTAATGTGAGAACTCTAGAATTCAGCTCGGAATTACACCTTTACGAGGGTTACAAGGTACCTTGATGGAGTTCTACCCAATCCAACAACTATTCAAAGAAAAGCTACTGAAGAATATATGGTTCTGTGTTTTTTAGTTTTTTGTCATTGTGTTGGTATGTTTGTTTTTAGTACAAGGCTCACCTTTGTAAGAAAGTCAATGTAATGAATTAAGCGATTTGTTAGTATTGTTATTTTTAGCATTTAGAATCTAGGAAAAGTGTCACATTTATGTATGTTGGTTACATCTCCCAAACTTATATAAGGAGATGAACTTCATTATAATTGTCACTCCAATATCTAATAGAACAATATAGCATTCTATTTTTTGCAACAATTTCCATGGTTGCTTTTAAAGCAAGTCCATTTGTATGTTAAGGATTTTGTCAACAATGTTTGAGCTTTGATCAGAGTTTGATATGTCAACATCTATGATTCTTCAGCATATAAATGCAAAGGAAATTATTTGATTCAGATTTTTTTCTGGATCAAGGTTATAGACTTTATCATTTGTTTAACTAAGTACTTGAATGCTCAAGGTTTCCTTGTAGAACTATCCAATTATTTCAATGGTGTGCCCTAGGAACCATGACAATAAAATCACCCAAAAAATCTCTAAGCCAACAATACAAATGTCATTGGCATGGAGGAAACCACTTTTCCCATCACAAGGGCTTGAGCCAAGAAGGAAGCACAAACCTTGTGATTGAAAAATGATGACATGGGAAAAACTTCACATGCCAATATACAAAGGAAGCTAGAGATGCCATATCAAATACATCCAAGCGACCAAGGTAATTCCAAGCATTTGTTCCCAATCACTCATCTCGTCTTCTCATTGCAAAGCAATCATTGGAAACTTAGACACCAATTAGGATTAATGACCTACCCACAAACCAAATTCTTTAACTATTCTAACTTGTACTTTCAAGTCCCATTGACCCACTATGGCCATTCTTCAACT
>VDFB02075321.1:214487776-214520292 GCA_007258455.2 Sequoia sempervirens | reverse complement strand
AAGATAAAGTGAATAATGTTATGCAGAGAAAAAGTAAGGTTGATGTAAGGAAAGAAAAGATTGAAGTCAAAATATTACTTGTAGATGATAAATAAGGATACTTGAAGAAGGTCACAAAGAGGAATTTCGATGCAAATGTTAGATTAGGAGACAATCTTCTCTGCTTGCATAACCACTTAAGGGATTGATCTTGTATAAGGTGCTCTGCATCGTCTTCTTGTATTGCCTAAATGGTAGAGCACCATTCAATTGTTGCAGAAACATTAGTGTCACAATTCTATTTCAAATTCATAAAATTCCATTTTACAAAGAATCCTAAATAAGAACGGTTAGGAAAGAAGCTCAAACATTTTTTGAAGAGTTCAAAGAATTAGAAACCTGAAACATAACAGAGTTTTCAATACATTGTGAGACCTACACAAGGGTAATTCAAATTGTTTCCTTGGATAATTATTCCAGTTGCACTGAAATTCCTGCCAAATGTTGGCAAAACGGCTTTGTTTTGTGATGTTATAATTGCAACTACCTTGATAGGTACCTATGCAAAATGAGAATGCATGGACAAGGAACATGCATTGTTTGATAGAATGCATCAAACAAATTTATTTTTTTGGACTACAATAATTGCAGGGTATGCAAATAAAGTATATGTAAATATGTACGCTGAATAAAATTACAATCTAAACCATATATTATAAAATGTCTCAAGTAAAATAAGTATCATAGTCTGGAAAAGTATGATGTTTTTTTTGTTGGCATTGTAAACTGAAATATAAAGCTGTACATACATGTTTCTTTTTTTTTGAAATATGCAAAAAAAGAGCATGGATATTGTGTTTGTGAAGCTGGACTTGTTCCATCAACTATAAGCCATGGATTCTTACTCTTTAAGCACGCCAATGTTATTTGCAAACAGAATGGCTGCTATTGCTCTTAATGCATTGAAAATCTTTTGGCTGCTAAATCTTTTCTTTCTTTCAAGGATGCTTAGGCTCCTCTCAAAAGTTATATCATATAATGTATTACAATATGTGTGGAAATTAGTTTACAATGAAATATCTAAACATTAAATTATATAATGTCTCTGAATGTTCCATTTCCACAATAGTAGTTTGAGCTCTAATGCAGACTGACATACAACCAATTTCTTGATGATGCACTTATATTCCAGAGGGATGCTTATGATCCAAGAACATGACTGCAATAAGAGCAGGCTGAAACAAAAGAAAAAAAAGTATTGTCAGTGAGTGAGTTGAATAAAGTAAATAAAAGAGTAGAGATATTGTAGTATAAGCACACCTGAGTGGTTGCTCTTGTCAGTGAGTGAGTTGAATAAAGTAAATAAAATAGTAGACATATTGTAGCATAAGCACACTTGAGTTGTTGCTCTCTTAAGTTGCAAACAAATTTTTAGTCAACTGGGAATGTTACATTGTTGTCATATTTCACAATTGCAATGATTCAATTGTTTGAATGTGCCATGTTTCAAACATGGCATGAATCAGGGGTGCGGATAAGTGTGCAAGAGACAGTAGAAGTGTTGTCAGATGAATCCTCTTGGTTCTGTGATTCTTGGAAGATGGAAGTGCAATGAATGTTTCATTCAACTAATGGACAAAGATTTTGAGGTCTTTGTCGTACCTAGATTGTTGCATCCCTTGTATGAGCCTACTAGGTTCTTTATGCAGAAGGTGCTTTAATGAGGTAGTCTTGATGATGGCAACATTTTATTATCCAAAGATGGCAATTTAGTCTTGAACAGAAAAGTCAAACATGTCCACTAGAAATCTTCTTGTGGAGCAAAATTTTTCATGGTTAATGGGATTGAATAGGTTTAATATCATGCTAATGGTGAAAAATCCATTCCCAAATCCCAACAACTCGAATGTAAAGGAATTAACCTTGCTCCCATGTTTATCTCAAAATTGAGTGAAAAATGGCTTTAAAGATTGGGTAAAGGAGGAAAGTTGGAAAGATCCCCTGTTAACAAGTTTATTAATAGACCAACAACCTTCAACAATAAACAAGAATACGAATAATGAAGGAATATGTGCTCATGTGTCACTTATTGTATAAAGCACAAGGGGATGGTTGATAGTACGTTGAAACCTTATTTCATCAGTGTTGCCCATTTTATTTTGAACACTAAAATATTAAAATCGTCCCCTTCCAACTGTTAATCTGATCTAGAAAAAGAAGAGATCGTATAAGGGTAGTGAAAAAAATGAAAGAAACTATGCGTGATCTTCTTAGGGAAACAAAAGGTGCTGCTTTAGAAATTAAAGGAAGACTTAAAATTATCTTTAACATTTTGGATAATGAGACATTGCATGTTTCTTATTGGCAAGCCTAATAATATGGCAACATAATGCACATAGGTCATCATTTGAAAACATCTCAAGTTTTCAGATCTACAATTCATTTATTAGTCTACCTTGATTAAAATTCAATAATCAAAAGAACTGGATGCATGAATGGGATTAGCATATTACAAATGATTACCCCATATTGTTGCAGTCCAAGAAGCAAAAGTGTGCTTAGCCCTGTTAGAAGAACCCCAACCCATACATGTATGTGAAACATGTTTAGTGCAAAAGCAGATCTAATGACTGCCATACAATTAGACAAAAACTAATATGAGAAGGCATCCAAAAGATACTCTAGATGTATTTATCCCTTGTCCTTGATGTGTTGTATTCATAACAAATTAATTCATTGATGTTTGAAAATATTAACCTCTAGTAATGTCAGCTGCAATAACAACCACTTCACAGCTAGCATCCACAATACAAAATTTATCTTCTTAGGATAATCACTCTGTAATGTTCAGCAAGATGTATGCTTGGAACACAACAAAGTCCCATCATTGAACATAATATATATTGACATCAAAATATGCATTCATGTTATTCTTATCAATTTTCAAACATAGACTGGCCAGTACTGACTCCTAATTTCACTACAACAGATTTAATAATCAGACAAAATATTGATGCCACAAGAATGATTCAAAGAAGCTACAAGCCAAGGAAAAGGAATCACAAATGATCATCTTTTATAATAGTTGCTTCCCACATAATATTAAAACCAAATAGATTATACATATTATTTGAACATTTACCTCATATTTGTACTATGCACCAGCCTGCAAGTTGATCTCCACTAAGGCACATTGAAAAATTAGCAAGAAACAATCATTTATCTCACAATTAAGTTATTAGCACAAACACAAATTTAGAAGGTTGGTTCAAGATTCACATTAACATAGTGTGATGAGCCCTAATGGCTCTCAATTCAAACCCTAGTATTTCTTAAGTCTTTTTAGTGTTATTTAGTTTTTTAGAGAAAGTTTGATAGACAGAAGAGAAGGGGCACACAACATAAATGCTTATAAAATGTAAATTTGCACTATTTTCTTCATAATGAAAGTGTAGAAGACATTATTTAACTGAAACAAATAGATTGCAAATGATAAACATACCAGAAGGGTTCCAAATTATTTATTTAAAACAATAAGCTAGCTCGCCAGCCAAGAATGGTGAAAACTAGCATATAAGGATGCCTGTCTTCCAGATTTGAGTTCTCCCTTTCAGAAACTGGATACAAGCACTTAAGAAGGGTACATGCCAATGATGGAAGAAGAACAGGAGCCAAAACAAAGGCGTTTCAGCTAGATGCTTCACAAGCCTCCCTTAATGGGCACACATCCCAATGCAAGGTGTACGACCAAGGTAGAAACCCAAAATGAACACTCTGAAAGCTGATATTTGTAGAGAATGGCATCTCTGGAGATGAAACCCTCTTTCCCTATTGCAGACAGGTAAATACTAAATGGTAAATCTTTGATAGAATCAAGTAGAACCTCCTAATGAAGCTCTCAACTACACTGATTCGATTGATCTCTCACAATCTCAAGAGTGCTCAACACTGAAGAGGAATCGTTCTTCAATGGAAAATTGTTCAAACCCTGATCACAGGAGCAGGAAGAAACACAAGGCAAAGTCAAAATTATCAAAAGGTGAGTTTCTCATTGCCAAAAATGCCTTATATGCAAAAGGCACGAATTCCAAGAAAGATACATCACTTTTCATATTTAATCTTTTAAATTATAATTTAAGTCACATTCAATAGTTTTTGATTTAAATAAAATGGGCGCCCTTTTTGAGTTAAGTGATTAAAATATTAAATCACTTTTAGAGAATATTTAAGTGATTTAAAAATGTATAAAGTCAATATGACTTTATAATAAAATATTAAGTTAATTAATAACTTAAATCACTCAAATAGGCATAACTTCCACAAATCTTCATAGAATCTTGTGTCGTCAGAAGCTGTCGACTCCTGAACTGCTAATGCCTATCGTGAACCAATCATTGGGCTCTAAAAGCAAAAATGATCAAACTCTCCAAAAAGTACCACTGACCCTCTAACCCAACCTGTTAGCCTACGAGAGTCTGAGAAATAGGCTGACCACCATCAAACATGATCATGCCAAAAAAGGGGACATTACACATAGGGTTTCCAAGATCAAGATATGCTATATGCACCAGAAATCTAGGTCTAACAAACTCTAAAAACTTCCTCCACCATGGGCCCTATAATAGTTTGCAACTTATAAATAATTAGAAGCTAATATATTTGGCATCTGACACTATTGCTACGTTTGGTACAGTGCATCCGGGCATTGTAAAAGGACTAAAGTTGAAGCAAATAGACTGCTTTACACTATGACATATAAGAAAGAAGGAAAAGCTGAAGTGAAGAGACTACTTAAAACTGTGACACATAAGAAGAAGAAAACAAATTAAATTACTATCTACAAAATGAATGCTCTAGGTTTTCTGATTAATTGTAGAAAAACTATAATGTGATTCAAAAGTCTAACAAGAAAGACAATCAAGGTTTCTACAATGGTGTACAAAGAAATTATATAAGAACTGCAATCAATTATTTTTCTTTATAAAATTTCTTAAAATGAAACAAATGAATATCATCCTCAAAATAAATCACAAACTCTAATATAAATGGCAGTTGTCCTGTTTCATGTATTGAAAATTTTTAGCATAAGCATTGAAAGAGAAGTTGCACGTATCAATGGTTATCGTCAAAATTCTTTATCCAAACCTTCACCTTCAAATTTATTTTTCAATGTCACACAGATTCTTCAAACACAAAAAAATTTATGTACTTGTTCATTTGCTTCCGGAAATTGTATATGAAATGCTTATTACTGAACAATAACAAATAAATTTCAGTCTACCTCATCCCAGGCCTTATTGATGGGTAATGTTCCTCCCTCTGAAGTAATCTAGGACTCTATAGTTTCCTCAGATTTTGCATTAGTTTCCCTGAACTAATGGTGCCTTGATTCCACTTCTATTTTTTGACACAAGAAATAGTTCACACCTACAAAATGAATCCTTGTAACTAAATTTGCAAACTGTGAAGAAGTTTAGTTCCTGGTGCTATTTTTATAGCAGTAGAATTCAAATTTTAAAATAATAATGGGAGATAAGGCATGATAAATTTTTCACTCCATATAAATCTACAACCATTGGACCCAAATGTAATGCATTAACACATAAGATCTTTAGATAGCTGCAGAGCCATGTGTGCTAGCTGCAACAGATTTCCAAGTTTTGAAAATGACATTTGATAAACATATAATCGCGCCAAGCTTAAGAAATGGATTGTACTCTATTTGACAAGCTTAATAGTAATTATCAATCCAGCTAAAGCAGTAGACTTACTTTTTGAATGCCATGATACATTAGATCAAAAGGTAATGCTCAGCGTGTAGTGCTAGCCTGTGCATATGTTATTGAATTACTTTTTGAATGCCATGATACATTAGATAAAAAGCTAATGCTCAGTGTGCAGTGCTAGCCTATGCATATGTCATTGAATTGTACCTTGAAAACAATATACATGGCAAGAAAACATTAATAGATAATGAATATAAAGTCAATTGCAAACCTACAACTTACTTTCCAGTTGTTCCATCCACGCCTACTTGTGTGCCAAGATGTTTTGAATACTGGTATTCCACATCATGCTCGCAACAAAGGAAATCAATGCTAATAAAAGTAGAAAAGTATTTGCAAAGAAACTCCAAACTGAAAAAAAGAATGAAATTTTATCTCTATAAAACACAAACTACAAATGATAGCAAGCAAGGCAACTTAGTGAAATGTGAATAGAAATGAATGGGAGCAATTTGCATACCATTGTCAATTTTGTTTGCAGACTTGTGAGTATAAATATTTTTTTCGTCTTGCTCCATGGCCATAATGTCTGCTCAAGAATTAAAAATGGATTATGGACATATAGCCTCTTTTCAAAGCAAAAAAACTTTCATCGACGATAATTCAATTGCCTTGACAAAACCATTATGTGGGTTTTGTGGAAATATTATCTAGTAGATTGTCCTGGCAGATATTCAAGTTAAATGAAAAACAAAAAACTTAATACAAAGAAGAGACGCACAAAGAAAACATGAAGAAGGCAATAAAAGAAAATGCACTGAATCCCTAAAGAGGGGATTTTCAGCTACCAGCTTGCAGTAGGAGATGCTATAGAGTGTAATTCTGATATTGATGCTGGAGAATTCAACTTAAAAAGAGTAAGACTAAGCATATTGGAAAACATAAATGTATTGGAGGCAGAAGCCTGAAAACTAGAGATAAAGTTACAGCTTTTTTCCACAAATCGGCGATATAAAGATGAGACTAAAATCATATCTATAAACTTTAAAATGATCAGGTACATTTAAAATTCTCTGAAGGACATTTGGTTAGATGATGACTTCCTTTGGAGCACTTCTTAAATACAGATAGGACTCATTAATAGGGGATGTTCCTAATTACTATTAACATTAAAATCACAACATAAGTAAAATATGTAGATTTCATCATCTCTGTTATAAATGAAGAGTTGGAAAGGAAATTTTTCAATACCCTAATCACAAAGCCCACCCTGGACAAGGCAGATTAAACAATGAAATTTTAGGATAGACTAAACTGAAGTGGTTGAGGATTCTGAAAGGATGAGAACAGTTAACTTATCCTGATCCCAAAAGAATCACTTTATATTTTTTAGTGATTACATAGACTGCTTCAGGGCAAAAATAGCTATGAAGTACTAGCCAAAGTAATTAAAACAACTCATCTCATATCTAATATCAGAAGACCAAAAATATTGTGGGGAAAATCACCCTATTCTGCTGGCAATGGTTGCAGCACAAGAATCAATCCTTTCAATGGTGAAAAAAGAAGAAATCTGGTATGTCAATCAAATTGAATATTTCCAGAAATAATAGAGCAAATTGGTATTTTGAATTTTCTCTTCTAGTTGCTAGGGGCCTTCAGTTCAATAGAGTGTAATGTACCCATTTTGACAGAGTGATCTGTCAGCATACAAGTAGGATACATGGCTATGTTTGTGGTTTTTGTTAGATAGTTAGGACTAAAATAAGATGGCCATGTGGTCACATTGTTAGGTCTACAATGGACAACATTAACAGTGCCCAGTTTCTTCAATCCAGTGACAACTACTCCTGCCAAACCATGTACATGTTTTGCATGTTTTTTCAATCCTTCTGGATCTTAGCTACCTTTTACAGATTACCCATGTGACTAGCATACACTACTATGTCCTCTTACAACATATACCATAACTCATTTCAACAACTCTAAATATTCCTCAATGCATCCTTTAAAAGCTACCCTAGTCTGAGTCATTTATGGCCTATGATAATAAGTAAGATCCAAACTAATCATAGAAAAAATGCTAGAAGACAATAGGAAAGGCATAAATATGCCTAATTTTGAATGAATGTTACTTTTGTCATAATGCAGTGAGAGTGTTGGAGGAATAACTCAAGCATTTTTAGTCTTTATAGGGTTATTTACAGCTGATGATAACACCAAACATTTTCATGACTTTAGTACTCTCTTTCTGGGGATCAACTACCTGTCCAATGAGTGGTAGCAACTTAAAATGTTTCTGGCTTGAATTAAATCCAGAATCATCAACATGTTAATCTAGAATATATACACAATTTGGAAAGCAACCATAATCCCCTTCCTGATAATGCAATCCCACTAATCCAGTAGAAAAACTAGGCAACAAACATTGCATTGAACCACAAGCTAGAGACTATGATATGACTAGCATAAGCATTATAGTCTCTTATCGTTATGCATATGTAACACCTCATTGTATATTGAAAATACTATATTGTAAAATAAACAAAAAATTCACATAGTAATTACAATAACAACAACATTAGCATCCAAGAAAAATATTCACTCAGAATAATAGTATCCAATCTAATATGCAAATAGTAATGTAGATAAAAAATTCATAAACTTTTGATTGCAGATGAAGAAAAAATATTTTCTCTCCTCTCCTTCATATTGAGTAGTGAGTTGGGATATGGCTAGGAATTGAATGTTTTGAAGAAGCTCCTATCCAAAGCTTGATCATAGGATCAACATCAAAGGTAGTGGTTCTTCTTTCCAGATTTAATGCCATTTGCATGGCTTTCCAGATATAGCAGGTCTATCAAACCTTAATCCATGTTGAATTCCCCCACCAAAAACTCTAATATTAATGTCCACCTTTTATATGGATCCATATTGTGAGTTCTACTAGACAATTTAAGGTCTTGAGAATTGTTCCATGGTACTTGCCTCATTTTCCTTAACTTGAAGAGTTGCAAAAATAAGTCCCAAACTAAAATTTGGTCCAAGTCAGAGTTCTTTCGCACAATATACATTTTTCCTAAAATATCAATCCAAAATATGAGCCAAAAAGCCACTTCTTTTCTATCAAATTTTTATTGTATCTTGGGAGCACACACATGGGCTTCTCCTGTTGCAAAGCCATTGTTGTGTGAGGGATACGCTCCACTAAAAGTACAAGTTGTTATATATGACATGGATGGCAAATTTCAAAAACTAGATGTTCCTTCATTGTTGAAGAGTGGCAAGTTCACATATCCCTAATTCATTTTTTGTTTAAGTTGAGCATCACAACCCAAAGGAGTAATGTGCAACAAATGTAATGACACCTGACCATATACAACTTTATATGGCATAAATGTCAAACAGGGCATAATGTAATGTCCCCATTTTGGCCATACACTCTTCTTTGACTGATAGCCTATTTCCGGAAATCCGTAGGTTGATCAAAAGTGAAATTAGGGTTTCCTTGCTTGGAGGTTTGTGGCATTTCTAGGTATTTACTATTTTTAGTAAATACTAATTTTGGCAGTGGTTCAGTTGTCAGCTTTCATTAAGTCTTGCTTCCAGCTCAGTTCTGCTTTCTGTTGGTTTTGAGGTAAACTTACTATTTTTGGCAGTGGCTATTTTTAGTAAGTCTAATTTTGGCAGTGGCATCATCAGCAGTTCAACTCAAGTCATCTTGTTATCCATCAGTCTCAGTTTGGCTTTGGGTTTGGTTTTCTCCTTGGACTGAGTTTCAGACTTAGTCAATTTTCATGTCTTGAAGTTGTACCCCACGCCTAGGCTTGATGACTTCAAGTTGTTTTAAAGAAGGGGACATAAAGGGGTCAAGTGAGCATTTAATTATTTAATAAATGCTTTATTGTTGCAATATGAAATGGATGCCTAAAGGGAAGTTGAATGATATTTTATTATTTCAAAAGTAAAAGGCAAAAAGGTGGCGTCCTTTTGGAAGTTGAAATTCAACTTCTTGGAATTTGAAGAGTTCTTGTTGCTTCATTTTGCCAACAAAAGCTTATATATTGCTGCTGTTTGAAGAGTGATTATCCATGAATTTATGCTAATGTTATGCTGTCGAAATGACAACTTGGTTTTTACTTCGAGGGACGCTTACCTCCTAGTTTCAATCCAATTTCGTGTTTGAAATACAACACCTAGTTGGTTTTCATTGCTGCTTCTCATCCAGACTAGCAGATTGAGCTCAACAGTTGAAGTTTTTAATGATATTTCTAGTTTTGAAGTTTGATGCGTCCTGGCCCGAAAGTGGTTTTTGCATACAGCTTTTTGTTTGAATTTAATTTGCTTGTGGGTACTTTTCCAATCCATTCCTACACCCAAGGCGACCATCTTTGGAGAGTTTCAGATTTTAATTTTGAGTTGTTGATTTTTACTTGTCAAAATCGCCCCTCATGAAGGTCGTACCATTCTTGCTGCATTGGGATTCGTGTAAGAATTAAATTATGAGTTTTTGTTGTTGTTTCTTCATCTAATGTTGGGCGCCTATCTTCCAGTAGCTCATTGGTTTTCGTTTCACACAAAACGGAGGTATTTTGAGTGAGTTGTGAATATTTCTTTGATTTTCACAGTTGCTAATTAGAATTTCCAGAATTGTTATTTTACATCAGACTTGTTTAAGTTTGAATCTTCAGTCCTTTCTTCATCATTTATTGTTGATGTCTAACATGGAATCATCCAGTATCAAGGTACATTGAATCTATTGTAATTTTCATGTAATTTGCAGCTATTTTTCCATATTGTAAGACTGTAAACAGTAGTACTGTTCCAGTCCTTTATTGCTGCAATTCTTTCTTTAATTTCACATTAGTACCCCTGGATGGTTTACCACCAGTGTGGATAATTCGATTTGTATTACTCTTGTACCCACTCTCAAGTGGTGAATCCCCACAACTCTGTGGATGCCCGCCGCAGCGGACGAATTGTTTTAATTGTAATCTTTTCCCCCCACTGTTTGGTGGTAGTGTGGAAATTCTCTTCATGGCTAGTTATCCGCCTATTCATTTCTAGTTTCAATTCAACACTCCGTCATATGTTAGCACCTTGCCCTCAGTGGGATCTTGAGTGCACATTCTTGACGTTGAGTAGTTTCTTTTAAGTATTTTTCATTTAGCTCCTCCACCATATGACAACACCTATTCCTCATTGGGATTGAGTGTGCATTCTTGGTGTGAGTTTCTTTTCAAGTTTGGTTTTCTATTTGGAGCTAATGCTAATCAAGTTGGTAGTGTTGGCTTGTGTTATGATAATTCAAGAAAAAAATTGGTTAGCATATTTCACATAAGCAGAGTTATACGTGTGTAGATTCACATATACATTGCTTCTTATGGTCAGAATCTGGTGCCTATATTGTTTTTTAGCCCTCTGAATAATAGGTGCATTGGGCGTCACTTTGCAGGGGAATCACGTGCATTAGATGAACTAGATTATTTGACCATATGCAACACTGTAACATCAACCTAGACATGGGCAGATCCACAGACAACCAGCACGAGAAACAAGAGGAAAACTCTATTATTTCTATATGGTATATATTATCAAGTTGGCACCATCAAATTACAACAAACTAAGAGTTTCATGTAAGTCTAACATAAGAAATGTGGGATTCCTCAAACTGTTCAAAGGAAATGTGATTAAGCATGAAAACTTTGTAAAGAGGCTATACCATTGGGCATGTTTAACCAATCCAGAACTGTCTGTCTTGCAATGAAATTGAGTTTTTTGAGGGCTATGCTTGTATGCTCCTCATACAGTGATAAAATAAGTATAAAGCCAAAAAATTGCAACAAAGAAGATGAATACAAAAATCCAAAAATAACCCTATAATATCTGCAAATTTTGCATTGATAACATTATAGTTTGCAGTTTAAGATATTCATCTCAAAGTCAAAATAACAAAGCAGCAAACTAAATCCAAGTACCTGAAAATTCCATTTGGCTTCACTGAACACAATAATTAATGCCACAACAAAAATGCAAGGCATAAAACTTCCACTACCATGTGAATTTCCCCAGCTAGTCCACAGAGAGAAACCATTATGGTTGCAAATGGCAACTAAATTCTTTAATGCATGGCTGAAACCTACTTCCTTGAAATAGTACTGAAAACATTTTTAGCTTAGTAACAGTGAGAAGCAATAAAAAAATGAAACTTCTAAAACAAATAATTGTAACTCATGTCGATTGATGTCTAAAGGAAATTCTTACCACATGGAATTCTGGAAAATGGATACAGGAAGTGTAGACAATAATTGGCATCAAAGCATAATAGTTTTCCCCTGGTGAAACTTCTACCAGCACATACGTAGCCAAGAAGGACAAAAACACCTACATTTGAAAAAAAACCATGCCTTTGAAATGGGGAGCAAAGATAATGTAAACCATTAAAAGAGTTATAAGTAATATGTTGCTAGTTAAAATAAATAATAGTGTACTTTGTATTTGCATAATGTCAATGAATTTGGATCCAAGAAAGCACATTGATAACGATTGGACATGTCTGTCAAATCAGAGAAAATAGACCAAAAGGACAAAATGTTGTCTAGTGTTTTCCAAAAAACCTAGAAATTTTACCAATGGTGTGATACAGTTTTGTACAAACAATGTAGATTTAATTCGAATAATGGAATATATCCAATGATCTGAGATTGCAAAGGAATACCATGCTACAATTCACTGAAATATTTCAAGAAGCCCACAAAATCCTCATAACCCTCTTATGTTAGCATAGCTATTAATCATGAATCACACTTCTTGAATTGGTTTTATTTTCTTGTGAGAGCAGAACAAATTACACTAGGGCTCAAAAAAAAGATGGACACAATCATGGTAAAATGACTTAAACAAGCAAAAATTGATAATTTAAAGTCAAGCCTATAGGAGAGAAGTGGGTCTTTGAACTGGCGTTTCAGAGCACACTGTGGATTTGACCATGTTAAAAATAATAGAAACAAAGAAGTGACTTTCTCATAGCACACAAGAGGCTTATAGATATGTTGCACACAAAGCAATAGATTAAACATATTTACCAGACTTTTCACCACTTCTAAGCAGAATGGCCATGTGCCTCTGATTCTTGATGCCCTGTTTTTAATTTCTCATGAGAATGCTACAAATACAATCCATTGAAACAAAAACCAGCAAACATAGTTAGGGGTTAGGGCCTAATTATTGCTCAATTGCTTAAAATTGGTAAAATGCACAAAATTGATTTGTTTTCAATTTGCTTATATGCTCTGATAGATTTTTTCCAAACATCCAAAGCTTGTTTCAAAGCATTTAGTTTAGGCTTTTAGCCATAGCAGCAAGGCAGTGAATTGTTTGATAAAATGCTTTGGTATGCATGTATGAAAAATCTGGTAGCATAGATATGAAAATGCTTCATTGGCCAAGTACAACTATCACACTATTGGTAATCAATTCTATATCTATCTATCTATATAGACAGATACATAGACATATCTTACATAGAAATATCTTCTATCGACCTGGAAGGATCAATAGGAGAGAGAATAGGTTATAACTGAGATTTTCTGCAGTTCATATCATTTACAATATACATCATTGTTATAGGAAACCTTGCTGCCATATACATCAAATATATAAATTACCAATGCCCTAAAACATATATGATATATCTAATTACTTGTTTTGAAGGAAGACTTTGAAAGTCTGCGGGTTGTGTAAACTATTCAAATCTTCTCCCTTTGTCATATGTTTAGTTTTGCTCATTTATGGGGAAATGTTCCATCTCATCCTCACTTCCCTGCATAGCAAGCAGGGACACTCTTCTCTATTTGTATTTTCCATCTCCCCTTGCTTGAATTGAAATAGTGGATGGTATCACATTATGTATTCCTTGTCCTAATTTCCCTTTGTAGATTGAATGTATGGAACAAATATTGGAAACATGACAGTCCTCTTACCAAGTTTTAGGCATAAGAATTCTAAAAGCACAATTTTCTTTTATTCCTATCTAAATTCTTTGTTTGTATTGATGTCTTTGCACATTGAACCAATTGTCCTATAAATTTCATTGAGGAGCTTCGTATGATTTTCAAAATTTCATATATTGTATAAAAGCCCAAGATTTATATATTGTAATTTATTGAATTTCATTTCCATTTTGCATGTTTTTTAGTGGGAAAATACGGTGGGAGAGATTTGGTGGTAATTTTCATTTTAATAAACAAACTTTAAAACCTTCATCGAAGCCTTATTTTTAGGCTACAACTCACGAAATAGAAGAAGTGAAAGGTCAATACTAGCGACCTTGGAAGAGTTTGGAGGAGCCAAAACCAATAGCGGTGGGAAAGCAACAAAAAACGTAGGTAAAAGGATGCCTTCTATTAAAACCTAAATGTGCATAGTATTAGGATCTTGGCCGTAATTTTCATTTTAATCAACAAACTCTAAAACCCTCATCGAAACCTTATTTTCAGGCTGCAGCTTTTCCAAATTGGAGAAGTGAAATGGAATGGATGCGGTGACAGTATGACTGCAACTGATAATGAAATCAAGGGCAACCGCCACATATGGCATAATGGTGATTACAAGAGCATCTATTTATTTTATTTGTTTCTTTAATTTGTTGCATTTTCTTTTCCCTTTCTTTTTTCTTGTGGAGGGTTTGCATCTCATACAAGGGCCTTTACCTTCACAGAGAGTTGAATGGCTTGTGCAAAATTTTCTTTTACCTCCCCACACTCGTTTTTATTTGGGTTTGCATCTCATACAAGGGTCTCTACCTTCACAGAGAGCTGAATGGCTTGTGCAAAATTTTCTTTTACCTCCCCACACTTGTTTTTATTTATTTTTCTCTCACCTTCCTACATACAGGAAAAAGAGAAAAAACACTTTTTGCTCTATAATTTTATATGCATAGATTTTAGACGATAGAAAAGTAACTATAATTTGTATGAGAGGAGACATCCTTCCCCACATACAAGTCCACCTTGAAAGCAACATGACCTACCAAAGAGGAAAAATTCAACTGGACTGATACCACATGTTCAAAACATGTAATGTTACAAACAATGCAAGAATCAAGATCTAGTCCAACAAGTAGAGGATCCCATGTAACCTCAAATTCAAATTTTCTACTTCCTGCTTTGCAATTTTCATATTTAGAGAGTAAGAATTACAACAATTTTGAACTCTACTATGTAAAAATAATTTATATAAATTATTGTAGCTTTTACATCATGTTGTTGTTGTTATTATTAGTTAATGAGTGGTTATAAATAAGAACTAAAATAAATTTTAACTCTATCCAGGAAGAAATACGGTGAATTTTACATTCTTTCTTTTCTATTACTGGTAAATGAATGGTTATGGCCTCCATACCAAAGTTGTTATGGAATCACCATGTAACTTGAATCAATAACCAATAATTGTTATATGCTCAGAATTCTGGTCCCATTTGTTTGAGAAATAACTAATATATATACTCGAGCCATGGATGAATTATCAATCCCTTATTTCATAAGTCTCTATGTCCATGAACTAAAATTTATTTATAGACATTCATATGCACGAGCACATATGGATCTCACTAGTGTTTATATGTATATACTTCATAATTTTTAATCAAATTTTAAAAGCATTGTATTCTGTAAGGAATAAAATTTTGAGGTGGATCATTTTCTATTATTAACCATACATGTATGCTAGTATGAGTTTGAATGTTTTGTCAAGAATTAATATAGAGGCCTTGGATCTTCAGTTATACAATGTTTTTATTTATTAGACTTACTACTGTTTAGTTTTATGTTTATTTATTGATTGTGGATAGTATAGAGCAAGGAGATATTACTCTCATAAGCTAGTAATATTTAAGATATTACTCTCATATTAATTTTTTTACAAATGCATTTATTTTGTAATATCATTAATTCTATGCATTTTTATTTATTAGACTTACTCTAATGCTTATAAGATATTCGTTGTTTATGCTACCTAATAATATGTTTATTTTTTTTATTGTGGACAGGTATAGAGCAAGGAGAAAATGAAAAACCAGTGCCTTACTAGATGCATTTAAAGTCCATCTCATGTGCAACTGAAGACATGCATTCACACCATTTAGTTTTAGTTTTTTTCAATTTTAAAAGTATAATAAATCAGCAATTTGCATACTGCAAAAGATTTTGTATTCAAAACTCTATGTATAGAGTTCTTTGTAACATATTTTATATACAATTTGAATATACATAGAATTATTTTCCAATGTTTTTTCAATCCCAAAGTTGTTGAAGTTTTAATAACATAAGAGCTTTAAGGTTTTATATCTTTCAATCACAACAAAATTTTCTCTTGGTTTGCAATTTCATAGACTAGTTATTGTAAGAGCATTCTTTAAATATATGACTAAAGTAATGACTAAATTAATACTAAATATATGACTAAATTAATGACTAAATATATGACTAAATAAATGACCAGTTAGCAACAATCAATGACTAAATATATGACTAAATAAATCACTACGATGAATAAATAAATGACTAAATAAATCACTACCATGACTAAATAAATGACCAGGTAACAACAATCAATGACTAAATTATCGACTAAATCAATAACTAAATCAATGATCAAATCAATGACCAAATCAATGACTAAATAAATGACTAGATAAATGACTAAAATAATTTAGTCATAAATTTGGTCGCATTATAAATGACCGGCAATAAACTACTAATGGTCACGTGACCAAAATTAGTCATTTATATGCAATTTTTAGTAGTTTATTTAGTCATATATTGTTGTTTTTGTACTAGTGCTTAGACCTATGATTAGGGCTTCATACTCAGCAATGTTGTTAGTACACATGAATGATAGCCTGTATGATTTTGGAATGCAATCACCTTGGGGGGTGATAAAAGGAATGCCTGTTTTGAATCCATGTTGGGTGAACAATCCATCAAAATACATCTTCCACTGAGCTGTGTGATTGATAAGGAACACTGATTCATCAAGAAATTTAGATACCAAAGGGTTCTTAGCATAGATGGGTGCTTCTGGTAGTTGGTCTGCAACCACTTGTCCTTTGATTTCCTTGCACTCCACATACTCTATGTCAAATTCTGCTAAGATCATCACCCATTTAACCATTTTTCCTATGAGAGTTGCTTTGGATAATAGGTATTTCAATGGATCAATTTTTGCAATGAGCTTGATTTGATGTGACAACATGTAGTTTTTGAACTTTTGTGAAGCAAAAACTACTACTAGGCATGCTTTCTCAATAGGTGAATAATTCATTTTGTATCCCACCAAGGTTCTGTTGATGTAGTAGATGGACCTTTCCTTTCCATTTTCATCATGTTGTGCCAAAAGAGCTCCTAGTGTTGTTGGTGTTGTTGAGATATACAGGATTAGTGGCTTGTTCGGTATTGGTGGCATGAGCACTAGAGGTGTTAGTAGATAATCTTTGATCTGCTGGAAAGCTTTATCACACTTCTCATCCTAGTTATAAGTTATCCCTTTATGGAGAAGATGCGAAAAGGGGTGGATTTTATCTAATAGTTGTGTTATAAACCTTTTGATAGACTGCAGTCTGCCTTGTAATCCTCTCATCTTCTTTAGTGTTTGTGGTGGTTCCATGTCTAGGTTGAATTTTACCTTTGTTGGATCAATTTATATCCCTCTTTGCGAAACGATGAAGCTAAGGAGTTTCCCTGATGTGACCCCAAAAACACACTTTTTTGGATTCGATCGTACCTTGTATTCTTCAACCCTGTCAAAGATAGGTCCTAAGAATTGTATGTGCTCACTTCTCTTCCTTGATTTTTCTAAAATATCATCCACATAATCTTCAACTATTTAGTGGATCATGTCATGAAAGATGAGGGTCATTTCTCTTTGATAGGTTTCACCTACATTCTTGAATCCAAATGGAATCACATTCCAGCAATAGGTTCCCCATGGACAAGTGAATGCAGTTTTATGTTCATCCTCCTTGGTGATTATGATCTGATTATAGCTTGAAAAACCATCCATGAGTGATAGCATTTCATGCCCAGCTATTAAGTCCACAATGAGATTGATGTTAGGAAGAGGGAAATCATCCTTCAGACATGCCTTGTTTAGGTCTCTAAAATCATTGCATATTTTGATGTTTCCGGTGGGTTTTGATACTGGTACTAGGTTTGAAACCCACTCAGGGTTTTTGATTTCCTAAGATCCAAAATATTTTGTTTATCTTTTCAACTTATATTTTTTTTGTGTTTTCCAAATTTTCACCTCAAATAAACTTCAAAAGGACTAGGGTTTAGAAAACCTAATTTAACCTAAGGTTGAAAGTTAACTAGAATCAATAGACAAGCTCCATAAAAATTGTTTTTTCTTCGCTAGTTTAACACAATTACACAAAATATATGTAATCTTCAATTGAGATCTTAATATTTTCATATTATAAATCATTCATTAAACTCATGCAATTTATTCAATAATTCACAATTTAACTTAAAAGTAAAACAGTTCAGACTACTGATGCACTCAAACTTACAATCAACAAGAATCAAATGGTATGGACCTAGCCATCAACATCAACTCCAATAAATCTTCAGATAAAATAAACAGATATCAAAAGATAGATCTTGAGTAAATACATGCAACCATGCTAACATTCAAAATTTAACACATAATAATTCATAAAGATGAAATTTTGTATTAATTTTAGCAATATTTTTATAAAAATTATCCCCTTTTACAATGGAAAAGGCATAGCTTTTTATATATTTTCAAATATAAATGAAAGGTTAAGATTCATTGCTGATCAATGACCTAGATTTTTCCAAATTAGGGTGGCTTATAATAGGAAAATTTATATTAGGGCAGCCCATATTGCATTTTATACAAAATTTTAAATAATAATCCTTTGGTACAAAACTCTAGGTGAGCTAGGCTAGGTGTGGTAGTTTTACATCAAAAAGCAGATTTGGCATTAATTTTAAAATAGACCTTCATCCACTACTACTCCTCCAACCTTCTTTTCCTTTCTAGCATATTCTAGAAATATGGAAAGGATCTCATTAAGTTCCTCATTGGTGTTACAAATATGAGCTAGTTTGGTGGTGTTGTCATTGATGTCAACATAGTTCAGTATGTTGATGTTTCTACATGTATAGTTGAGATACTTCTGAGATGTAGTGAGTACATGGAGCTATCTTTGTGGTGTTGTAATTGTGTAGTATTGGTGAGTTTCCAAGTGATTTTGAGAAAATTAAATAAAGAAAAGTCAGAGTGTTGAGTGTGTTCAGAACGTGCTCCGGTATGTGCTCTACATTTCTCCTATGTTGATCTTATTCCTATGCGGATCTGAAGGCGTGTTGATGGTGATTTGATGATGATATAGTCTGAGTTTTAGTCTCTGGTGAGATGGTACATGAAAGTTGTGTCCTCCGGTTTGTGTGTTCCACTAGCAGTCTAAGTGTTATGTGAACTGGGAGAAATATGTTTTCTCTACATTTCTCCTCTATTTTGTTTCAGATCGTTCGGATCTGGTAGATGTCTTATGAAGGTCTTTCCTATGCTCTAGTGAAGAGGTTTGGAGTTTTGTAATCCGAAAATCATGTTTTAGTATTTTTGTGTGTCTGCACAACCTAGATTGACTAGTGAAAGGAGTTAAGTGTTTGAAGCATATTTTTTTTGCTACGGATGTATCTTGAAGATTCTGAGATGTATTCTCGTGCATAATGAATCATGATGCATCATCCACATGTCATCTTCTTGTTGGGAAGCGTGTGCATCATTGATAATTTGTGTTTTCATTAGGTTTGGCCGACCTAGTGTTTACACTTCATTCAAAGAATAAAATTTAATTGAGGAAGCATGTAGAAGATTCGAGAATATATTTTTTATATTTTTATTGGTCCACTCTTATTCCTTTCCACCGTGGGAATATAGAGTTGCCGACCTAATTTGAATTTATGAAATGGTGTATTGTGATTGACCTTGGTAAATGTTTCTAAGGTGTAGAACGGTATAAAAGCAAGGCGAGTTGTGAAGAATTGTATGACAATGTGATGCAAAGTGACGAAAGTGTGCCACAAATCATAAGAGTAGAAGTGTGTGTGCGAGTTGTGTTGAAGACAATGAGACAAGAGTTTTTATAATCCTATGAATGTGCTTTAATTGTAGTGGTGGATCTTTTGTTCTCTTTTGTATCTGTAGGAAGTGAGCCTCCTTGTTGGACATTGAGTCCTGTTTTGCGCAGTGAGCCCTTGGAAGTGAGCCTTTGTTTTATAATCTTTATATTGTGAGTTAACCCTCACCATGGTTTTTCCCTTATTGGGTTTTCCATGTAAAAATTAGGTGTTCATTGTGTTGATTTACTTTCTGTTATCTTTGTTTCATGCTCATATTTAATAACATAATAGTGTGGTTGAAGATTTGATAAATGATAAAGTTTTAAGTTTGAATTTGTATGACAATTGATTCATCCCCCCTCTCAATTGTCTTGTGCCTGTTTAACAATTGGTATCAGAGCTTGTTGTTCCTTGTGTAGAGCTTAACCACTTAAGGAAGATCTGATAGCAAACAAGTTGTCGATCCCTATGTTTGATGGAACTAACTACAAAGATTGGAAGGGACAGATGAGAGGATATATTATCTCTATTGGTCTCAAGACCTAGAATGTTGTTGAGAATAAGTATACACTTCCATCTGGTGGTGTTAATACTATAGATGAGATCTCTACTAATGAAGAAAATGAGAGGGCGAAGTATGCGAGTTGCAGTGGTTCATCTAAAAATGAGCGAATCAAGGTTAATTTATTGGACACTGCATATGATGTCTGGAAGAAGCTGGAAGACATGTATGAAGGGAATAAAAAATGAAATTGACAAAGAGATTGATGGCAAAGCATAGATTTGTGAACCTGAAAATGGAAGATGGTGAAGAATTTACAAGTTTCTTTCACGAGGTTGAATAGACTGCAAATGAGGTTAGAAATCAAGGAGGAAAGCTAGCAAATGAAGACATAATAGAGAAGATCCTGATCACCCTACTAGATTGCTATAGCGATAAGATCTCAGTGATTGAAGAAATGTATGACCCTAAGAAGTACACCTTGGAACACTTGTTCGACACCCTGTAAGCATTTGAATTAAGAAAGTTTGGAAAGATGACAAGATAGAAGAAAAGATAGAAACCACATTTAAGGCAATGAAGATTGAGGAGGAACATGATAGCGATGATGTTGATGGGTTGGAAGCCAACTTCACAAGGAAATTGAAGAAAGGTGCCAGAAAGTATAAAGGTATGTTGCCATTTAAATGCTTTAGTTGTGGTAATATTGGTCATTATGCTTCAAGATGTACGAATAGGGCTGCACATAAGAAAAATAAGGATTATAAGGATAAGGATAGGAAGGATAAAAGGTATAAGAAGTTGTACTATGTTAAGGAAGAGGCATGTATTTATGATGATGAATCTGAAAATGAGGTTGATGATAGTGAATGCTTATTCTTAGCTTTGGAAAATAAATTTGTATCCACTAACCCTGGAAAGTGTGTAAGCAAAAGGGATCCAAAAGTTAAGAAGAATAGGATGGAAGGTACTTTAGTTACCACATTTCATGCAAGATAGGATGAAGACTATTGGGTAATTGATAGTGGATGTTCAAATCACATGATCGGAGATAAGAGTAAGTTCACTAAAATTAAAAAATATGATGGTAGTTTAGTCATGTTCGATGATGATTCAAGAGCTAAGATCTATGGTAAAGGTTTAATTAGTTTTGATGGAGTGCATAGCACTGCTGATGTATATTATGTGAAAGGTTTGAGGCATAATATTTTGAATGTTGACTAGATGTGTAGCAATGGCTTTAAGCTTGTGTTTCAGAACAATACCTATGAAATTGGGAAAGGATCAAGAAAAGGAGATATGATTGTAGCTAGAAGAAGAACTCATGGAAACATCTATCAGCTAAAAGGAGTTGATGGTCAATTTTTTGTATCTCAGATTAGTGAAAGTTGGTTATGGCACCAAAGAATGGGACATGTGAACTTTGATAACCTGGTCAAGATCAATAAAAAGGAAATAGTTCGAGGACTTCCTAGAATCACAAGACCTACTAACGCTATTTGTAGAAGTTGTCAACTAGGGAAGCAAACAAGATGTAGCTTTAAAGGAAAAGAATATTCTACTACTAGTATGTTGGAGTTGGTACATAGTGATCTTCGTGGTACGACTAAGACTTGAAGTTTGAATGGTGATAGATATTTCATGTTGCTTATTGATGATTACACTCATATGACATGGTTTGTGTTTCTCAAAGAAAAGAATCAGGCCTTGGATAGGTTTAAGGTATTCAAAGCAAGAGTGTAAAATGAAGTAAATTTGAAAATCAAATGTTTAAGATTGAATAGAGGTGGTGAATTCACTTCTGATGAATTTAATACATTTTGTGAGAAGCATGACATAAAAAGATAGTATTCTACTCTGAGAAAACCACAACATAATGGAGTAGCTAAAAGGAAAAATAGGACAGTATAGGAAGCTGCTAGAACTATGATGAAAGAATCTAATGTACCGGATGTATATTTTAGAGAAGCAATACATACTATTGTTTATGTTCTTAACAGAGTTCAGATCAGGCACAACAATGCAAAGACACCTTTCGAGTTATGGATTGGTAAGACTTCTACTATGAAATATTTTAAGGTATTTGGAAGTAGATGCTATATTAAAAGAGGTGATGAAAATCTTGGAAATTTTGATGCTAGATGTGATGAAGGAATATTTCTTGGATACTCTACCACTAGCAAGGCATACAAATGTGTTGTACCCAAAACCAAAATTTTTGCTTCACTAAGGCATTTTGCTTAATTGAGTCTTAACCTTGTTAAAGTGTTATCAAAAGGTCATTTTTGGGGTTTTCAAATATGGAGTTGGTGTCAGTGTCATGTCAGTCTGTTACTGAAGAGATTTAAGAAAAGTAAGAATTTGAATGAAAAACGTCAAAATTTTCTATCTCTGGAGAAGGGAGCACATTCTCAAATGGGTGCCCTATCTTTTAGGGGCTCAGATCCTATTTTTAGGGTTTGTCACCTCCAGCAGACTTCTGTCCGGCATCACGTCAGCTTCGCAGTGAGCTATCAAGCTTGTCAAACGGACCTGTTTCAAGCAAGTTACGGAAGATACAGTGCAAAATGAAGCGAAAGCGAGAATTGGCTAACACTGGAGAAAAGCGCAGCTTTTCAGAAAGGCGCCCATCTTTTTGAGGTGCCAGATGTAAGTTTTTGGCTAAATGCCACCCAAGATGTTTATCTCACGTTTGTTCAAGCTTCGCGATGCATCTGTCAGTGGGTGAATCCGAGTTGCTGAAGTGTCTGAACCTGAGGTTGAACGTTGGGTCAAGTCTTAGTCAAAATATCAGAGGAAAAAAAAAAAGAGCACATTTTGAGAAAGGCGCCTGAGCTTTTCAGGCCTTTATCTTTCTTTTGATGATTTGAAGGTTCAATGTAGCGTGTTACGTTCGACTTCGTTGCTGTCTCGATTTAAAGATGGCTTCGGCTCCTGATCGAGGTTTTGTATTATTTTTGTCGTTACCCGAAATGGCAAAGTCACGGAGGAAAAGAGCAACTTTTAGAAAAGCCCTTGTTTTCACCTCGGATGATGTTTCTTAGGAAATGTGCCTTTTTATTAGATGCGAATAGGTTAGCCAGCGATGAACACGAATCAGATCACGAAAGTTGATAAGCGAAGTTATGAAGAGTTATTTTTCCCTTCGTTCAAGATCACGAAGTTAAAATTTGGTACGAGAAAAAGCGCAGCTTTTGAAAAAGGCGCTTGGATTTTTGAGCCTTCAGATGTCAATTTTATGGTTTCCAGTCTCAAGGTATCTTTTGATCAGTTTTTACTCAGCTCTGCAGTGCACTTGTCAGCCAGCTAATCGGAGAAGTCAGTCAACCAGTATCAGAGGATGAACAAAGGTCCCAACAGAGGTTTTAGCTTAAACTTTCATGAAATTTGGCTAAGTCTGGAATTCACCTTCAGAGGTCAAAGTTGAATTTTTGAAAGAGAGTTGAATGGATGCCTTAACTGGAGTTCTGACTACAGTTAGACTAAACGTTTTCTGGGTTGTCATCTTCAGTTCATATATTGGCATGTTGAGTGATCTTTCAGTTTGCATGTCGAGTTAACTAGTTTGCATGTTCAGTTAACTACCTCGCATGTTGATTTAACTTGATTGCATGTCCACTTAACTGAAGATTATCACTGAATGTCAACTGAAGTCCACATGCATGGCGAATTTGGTTGCAATTGTGGAGATTTTAGTGAAGTATGGCGCATGAAGATGTCAACTGAAGTTCTAAAAGGGTCGCCATATTTAGATTTTATTGATGAAGCATGAATTAGTGAAGCAACGCACTTTTCAAGGAATAATAACTTTAGTTCCAAAAGGGTTGCTATTTTTAGAACTGAATTGAAGCATAAGAGTGAAGTTGGCGCACTTCTTGAAGGCCAACTGAAGATTGAAAAGGGTCGCTATATTTAGAACATGGATTGCATGAAAATGGTGAATTCCTCTTCTTAATCAACATTGTTAACTGAAGTTATCAAAAGGGTCGCCTTAGGTTAAATTTGGTGAATCCAAAGCAAATGTGAAGGATGGCGAACTTGATAAGATTGTTAACTGAAGCCAAACTCGTATAGAATGGTTAACTGAAGACTTGAAAGGGAAAACCCCGCTATTATGATTAAAAGGGGGGATTTTGTAAAAATTTTAAAAATGTTGTATCAAGCAAAAATTTTAACAGTTAAAATCTAGATGTTACGCCAACAGTTTTCTTAAACCTGGATCGAATTTTGGTTTTGGGTTCATTTGGGTTTTCAGTAGTTAAAAGGGGCGATTTTGTAAAAAATTTAAAAATGTTGTATCAAGCAAAAATTTTGGTTTTGGGTAAAACATTACCCAAAACCAAGATTTTTAGTTTAACTTAGTGAAGCAAAAATTTTGGTTTTGGGTACTCATGATTTACCTCAAAAGCCAAAGGTCCAATGTAATTACCCCAAGGTAATGGGGGTGGACGTCGCCTATCAGCATTGTTATTATAATCATCCATTGCTTCTGTATGGATCATGCAATCGGATGCCAGAGTGTGATTCCCGTGAAATAAAAGCGTTTAGCTTTCCATGAAGTTTTCTTGCCTCGTGCCCCATGGTGGGCGCCAGAAAACTGTTGGTGTAACAACTAGCACCTCTGGTGTAAGAGTTGGTACAGACAGCTATGCACACTACGCAATGAGTGCTCTTAAAATTAGGAGGGGAAGCTCCCTCGTTGTGCTTTACAAAAATACCTGCAAAGGGAAATAAACTAAAATAATTCCTGTCTTTTTGTTTCAGCTGTAGAGGTACAAGGCTTTCTCGAAAACTATATACGTTGTAGCTGAGTTTTCTCTGGTTTCGCAGATCTACTAACTACAACTAAACTTAATAACTTAAATTCTATCTGGTTTCTTGAAGAAAATCAGAGCATGAGAAAACAGAGCAAGGTTATGACTATCAGACGATAAACGCATTCAGATTCTCTAATTGAAGGCAAGGTGGCGCAACTATTATCTCAATCTGAACAAGTTTATAAGGCACAAAACAGATTTAAGAATCTTACCAAAATAATCTTATGAAACCCTATGTGGCATAACACTTGATCATAACGGTAAAAGACTTCACAAACAGATTTAACATCACAATCTTATGAAACCCTGTGTGGCATAACACTCGATAGTAATGGTAAAAGTTCACAAAACAGATTTATCATCACAATTGCATGAAACCCTGTGTGGCATAACAATTGATTGTAATAATAAAGATGCACAAAACAGATTTATCTAAACTATGGAAAGAGTTCACTATCACAATCGAATGGAACCCTATGTGGCATAACAATCAACTGTAATAGCAAAGACGCATGAACAAATACCAAAAGAGAAATATTGAGGGCAAGGTAGGCGCAACATATATTTCTCTCTGAAGCAAAAGGTATTTACAAATGAGCAAAAGCTCTTATTTATATACATCAAGGTGTAGGTAACCCTAAAATCACCTTGTGTTCACTACAGTTCTTACAATGCATGCAAGCTATGCGCCAAACCCTAATGAAGTAAACTATACAGTTAACTGGAAAGCTACCATCAGTTAACTATTACAAACAACCTACATGGACCATGTGCAAGCATGCACGTCCTTATTCAAAGCAAAGTTAACTGGCCACTACCTTCAGTTAACTGGAAACCCTAACCCTAACTCCTGTGATGATAATTCCAAGAATGAGATAAGCATGCATTAGGTCAGCAAGTAAACTCAAGACTAGAAGTCGAGTTAACTGCTGCTCATGACTCAACTCTCGAAATTAACTGTAGGTTCCAACTGGCAGATCACTCCATGTCAACTCGGTCTAACACTTCGACCAAGAACTCATCGATCTCTCTATCTTTTGACACTTAAATTGCACAGCCTCGAGGTCAGCATAGGTACCATCTTCATGAAGATAATGGCACAGTATTTTAGTAACTTTGGCGGCTCCATAAATGTAGTGATCTCTGTTCCTTCTGCAGCTTAACGTTTCATTGTCAGCTGCTCTGATGAAAACCTAAATTAAGACCGATTTGGTCTCGAATTCAGTCTAGTTGAATCGCCTTCTAAAAAACTTTCCCATTGACTATGAACACGGCTATATTCTGACAACTTTCTGAAGATGCTGAAAAAGCTCTGGACAAGGCTAAAAATAGCCTGTCGGAGGATAATTTTCATCGAAAATTCTGAGACATGGGTTTTGTCCGGAAAACGATTCTAAGACAACCCACAACATCAGAATTGTGAAAACAGGGCGTTTAGCTTGACATGCAAAGACTCTTCAGTCGAGAACTGTAAAGGTTTTAGAGCTTCTTGGGGCAATTTTTCTTGAGAAAATCTGGAACATGGGTTTTATGCACAACGGAATTCTGAACAAACCCAAATGATGAGATTTTCAAAAATATGTGATTTTGGCCCACATGCAAAGAAATTCTCAGAAAAAAGCACAAAGCTTCAGAATGAAGGCTACAGGGCAATTTTCTCGAAAAAATCTAAGACGTGGGTTTTGCTGCAAACGCTGAAATATGCAAACCCAGATGATCAGATTCTGAATACGTGTTGAATTTCTTTGACATGCGAAGAAAGTACCTAAGGTGAGAAATAGAAGAAATAAGACATAAGATAGAAATTTTTGCTTGTCTGCTTCTGAAAAATCTGCCAACCTCCTCTCTGGAACTTGATGAAACCTGCATGCAAAGTGAAAATGAAGTCTAGAATCGCCTTCCTCTAAACAATCTGAACTCGTTGCTTTGAAGAACGTTGAAAACGGACACTTGAATCACCTTCAGCTTGCTGGTCGCTCAAAAAGAATATAAGCTTCAGAGCAAAAGATGATGAAATAATGGACGCCATTCTTAAAATATATAGAATTTCATCTTCAAAATTCGCACTATGCAAGGAAAGCTTGAAAAGTGCGCTTGGCTTCTAATTGGACCCCATTTTAGTTAATTGGAACTCGAACAAGCTAAATAAATGGCCATGCATTAGGGTTTGCCCTTTCAAGTCTTCAGTTAACCACTCTATACGATTTTGACTTTAGTTAACAATCTTATCAAGTTCGCCATCCTTCACATTTGCTTTGGATTCACCA
Organism: Sequoia sempervirens; assembly: GCA_007258455.2. NCBI lineage: Eukaryota > Viridiplantae > Streptophyta > Pinopsida > Cupressales > Cupressaceae > Sequoia > Sequoia sempervirens. The sequence continues at coordinate 214,492,851 of VDFB02075321.1, read as the reverse complement.
AATTTAACCTAAGGCGACCCTTTTGATAACTTCAGTTAATAATGTTGATTAAGAAGAGGAATTCGCCATTTTCATGCAATCCATGTTCTAAATATAGCGACCCTTTTCAATCTTCAGTTGGCCTTTAAGAAGTGCGCCAACTTCACTCTTATACTTCAATTCAGTTCTAAAAATAGCAACCCTTTTGGAACTAAAGTTATTATTCCTTGAAAAGTGCGTTGCTTCACTAATTCATGCTTCATCAATAAAATCTAAATATGGCGACCCTTTTAGAACTTCAGTTGACATCTTCATGTGCCATACTTCACTAAAATCTTCACAATTGCAACCAAATTCACCATGCATGTGGACTTCAGTTGACATTCAGTGATAATCTTCAGTTAAGTGGACATGCAATCAAGTTAACTCAACATGCGAGGTAGTTAACTGAAAATGCAAACTAGTTAACTCGACATGCAAACTGAAAGATCACTCCACATACCAATATATGAACTGAAGATGACAACCCAGAAATCATTTAATCTAACTGTAGTCAGAACTCCAGTTAAGGCGTCCATTCAACTCACTTTCAAAAATCCAACTTTGAACTCTCAAGGCGAATTCCAGACTTAGCCAAATTTCATGAAAATTTAAGCTAAAACCTCTGTCAAGACCTCTGTTCATCCTTTGACACTGGTTGACTGACTTCTTCGATCAATTGGCTAACAGGTGCATTGTAGAGCTCAGTAAGAACTGATCAAAAGATATCTTGAGACCGCACATCATAAAATTGACATCTGAAGGCTCAAAAATCCAAGCATCTTTTTCAAAAGCTGCGCTTTTCCTCAGACTTAGTCAAATTTTGACTTCTGCATTTCATACGAAGGGAAAGATAAATCCTTCATAACTTCTGTTTTACCAACTTTCAGGACTAGATCTCATGTTTACTGCGAAGCTGACCTCCTTCTGCACAACAGCTGCAAAGGCACATTTCTCCAGAAAACATCATCTGAGAGGTGAAAAACAAGGGTGCCTTTTTGAAAAGCTGCTCTTTTCACTCCAGACTTAGCCATTTCTGGAAACGACAAAAATAATATAAAAACCTCGACTGCAAGCTACTGAGACATCTTCTAATCTGACGGAGACAGGCAACGGAAAGCTGAACATAACACGAACACATTGAACATCTGGTATCATCAGAAAGAAAGCATTAAAGGCCTGAAAAGCTTAGGTGCCTTTCTAAAAATGTGCTCTTTTGGATTTTCCTCTGGTATTCTGACTAAGATTTGACCTATGTTTGACCTCCGGTTCAAGCACTTCGGCAACTCAGATTCACCCACTGACGGATGCGTCGCGAAGCTCGAACAAAAGTGAAACAAACATCTTGGGTGGCATTTAGCCAAAAACCTACATCTAGCACCTCAAAAAGATGGGCGCCTTTTCCAAAAGCTGCGCTTTTCACCAGTGTTAGCCAATTCTTTCCTTCGCCTTGTTTTGCACTGTATCTTCCGTAACTTGCTCGAAACAGGTCCGTTTGATAGGCTTGATAGCTCACTGCGAAGCTGACGTGATGCCGGACAGAAGTCTGCTGGAGGTGACAAACCCTAAAAATAGGATCCGAGCCCCTAAAAGATAGGGCGCCCATTTGAGAATGTGCTCCCTTCTCCAGAGATAGAAAATTTTGATGTTTTTCATTCAAATTCTCACTTTTCTTAAATCTCTTCGGTAATAGACTGACATGACACTGACACCAACTCCATATTTGAAAACCCCAAAAAATGACGTTTTGACATCACTTTAACAAGGTTAAGACTCAATTAAGCAAAATGCCTTAGTGAAGCAAAATTTTTGGTTTTGGGTACAACATTAGGCTCCATCTGGTGACCATGTCGGATACTTACGGCATAGGAGATCCCTAGAATCTTGGTGTTTCGTAGACCAGTGACTTATAAGTTGGGCATATGGAGTCAGGACTTCCCTAATCACCTAAAACATTAAAGTTCCTAAAAACTTAACCTAAAAATCACCTAAAACAAGACTACTTAAATCACCTAAAACACGACATAACATCACAGAACGGGGAAAAACAAAACAACATAACGATAAAGCATAAAAATACTAACAAAATATTTACAATATTACTCCTCCCCCGGAGGGTTGAAGTGCTTAAGATATTATCCGCTGCATGGCAGCAGGAAGAGCCTCCCACCAATTTCGTTTTTGCCTAAAAGGCTTGACTTCTCTTCTAATGGGAATTGCAGGAGGCAATCCTTCTGGAATGAAGATTCTCGGGTATTCACATATCCATGCAAAATTACTCTGCCAAAAGTCAGAATATGATGCAAACGGGAAATCTAATACCTCGAAGGTGTTAGTTCTATTGTTGTCCATCCTGGGGATGTCGAATTCTTCAAACCAATCGATCGAGTTCCAAACTCGATTTCTGTAATGCCGTAGGTGATCTTTTCTGATTTGATAATATCCTTTGACCGGCTCATCGATCAACTCTATATCACCTTTAACACATAGGAGTTTGATTCCCATGTCTTCGACATTTTTGAGGCCTTGCAAAAGCACCTCTTTTTCTGCTTCAGTTAACTCCAGTTGCTGGAAATGTGCAACTGGGTTCAACTGTTCTTTAGGGGATATGATCAATTCCCCTTCTTCTAAAAATGTATCTAAACAACCTCCATCAATCTGTATTTTCCATGACTCTATCTCCTCTGTCGGTCTCTTTTCAAAACAAGCAATGTTCTGGTCTTTAGCTTCTACCTCTAACAGAGTTACACAATTACCAGGACCCGCTTCAGACTTTGCTCTTGTTGGAACAGATGACTTGAGCACTGCCTGTTTCCTTGCAACCTTGAGAATTTGATCTAATTCTTCTGGATGGTTCTGAAGATATTCCAGTTGGGAGACTTGTACCTTGGTCTTCATCATGGAAGCTACAATGTTAAAATTTGCTGAAGACATCTCTCGAGCAACTGGCATAGTAATCTCATGTGAAGATTTGGGTTTAGAAGTGAAAGGTACTTCTTCACCCTCTTCGTTTGATTTCTGCCTTTCTTCTTCTTTCTGTGCTTTGAAGTGTTGAACATGTGCAAACACAGGAGGAGTGTACTGACGGTATTTTTCTTCTTCTTCTTTTACATTTGTGGGTTCTTCATGAAAGTATCCCACTGCGGAGTCGCCATCGAAGTTGTTCGTCTGTGGTAAAACAACCTTCGAACTTGGTATTGGTACAAAACTAGAACTGGGAGCAGCTTCAATGTATCCCATGATTTGGATCATTCTCAGGTTCTCTAGACACGTGGACCCGGTATGTTCATAGGTGTCATGGAAAAGACAAAATACTGCACTGTGTGTAGCTTCAATCATTGATCTTGGTGGAGATGTTGGCAACCGTGGCTGAAGATTGTCTCTCTTTGGTTGGTTCGGTTGCTGAACTGGAGATCTGATAGAATCTATTTTCATCAAGCCAAAAGTGATCATATTATCTTCCAACTCAATGGCATGTTCTTGTGCACTCTTCAACTCTATTGCTTCGGCCATCTTGAGAAAGAAGGCTATCTCTGATGGAAGAGCATTTAAGAAACAGCTTATCAGAATCTCCAGTGATGGATCGAATGTAGAAGAAATTCTTGTAACAAGATGATTAAATCTTTCCACAAAATCCCTCATGTGTTCTTTGTGCTCCATCTTCGAATTTGTGAGCTGGGCGAACAACATATGATTGTCTTCAATGGGTTTGAATCTCGCCAAAAACTTCTCGCTCATAGTTGCCCAACTTGTGATACTACCTGGCACCAAGTGATTGAACCAATCGGCAACATTTCCTGCAAGAGTCTCAACAAAAAGACGCACCGCGATGTCTTCATGTTCCACGTGCAAGACGGCGCAAGCCGTTGTGAACGCAGAAAAGTGGTCCTCCGGGTGTTGAGTTCCATCGCCGTGAAACCGAGGAAAACGCTTCCTTGACCCTTTAGGTAACTCATGATTTACTTCAAAAGCCAAAGGTCCAATGTTATTACCCCAAGGTAATGGGGGTGGACGTCGCCAATCAGCATTATTGTTGTTATCATCCATTTCTCCTATGTGGATCATGCAATCGGATGCCAGAGTGTCTATCCCGTGAAATAAAAGCGTTTAGCTTTTCATGAAGTTTTCTTGCCTCGTGCCCCACGGTGGGCGCTAGAAAACTGTTGGCGTAACAACTAGCACCTCTGGAGTAAGAGTTGGTACGGACAGCTATGCACACTACACAATGAGTGCTCTTAAAATTAGGAGGGGAAGCTCCCTCGTTGTGCTTTACAAAAATACCTGCAAAGGGAAATAAACTAAACTAATTCCTGTCTTTTTGTTTCAGCTGTAGAGGTACAAGGCTTTCTCGAAAACTATATACGTTGAAGCTGATTTTTCTCTGGTTTCGCAGATCTACTAACTACAACTAAACTCAATAACTTAAATTCTATCTGGTTTCCTCAAGAAAAAAACAGAGCATGAGAAAATGGAGCAAGGTTATGACTATCATATGATAAACGCATTCAGATTCTCTACTTGAAGGCAAGGTGGGGCAACTATTATCTCAATCTAAACAAGGTTATAAGGCACAAAATAGATTTAAGAATCTTACCAAAATAATCTTATGAAACCCTATGTGGCATAACACTTGATCATAACGGTAAAAGACTTCACAAACAGATTTAACATCACAATCTTATGAAACCCTGTGTGGCATAACACTCGATAGTAATGGTAAAAGTTCACAAAATAGATTTATCATCACAATTGCATGAAACCCTGTGTGGCATAACAATTGATTGTAATAATAAAGATGCACAAAACAAATTTATCTAAACTATGGAAAGAGTTCACTATCACAATCGAATGGAACCCTATGTGGCATAACAATCAACTGTAATAGCAAAGACGCATGAACAAATACCAAAAGAGCAATATTGAGGGCAAGGTAGGCGCAACATATATTTCTCTCTCAAGCAAAAGTTATTTACAAATGAGCAAAAGCTCTTATTTATATACATCAAGGTGTAGGTAACCCTAAAATCACCTTGTGTTCACTACAATTCTTACAATGC
>VDFB02075321.1:214375377-214487676 GCA_007258455.2 Sequoia sempervirens | reverse complement strand
TAGAATTTCATCTTCAAAATTCTCACTATGCAAGGAAAGCTTGAAAAGTGCACTTGGCTTCTAATTGGACCCCATTTTAGTTAACTGGAACTCGAACAAGCTAAATAAATGGCCATGCATTAGGGTTTTCCCTTTCAAGTCTTCAGTTAACCACTCTATACGAGTTTGACTTCAGTTAACAATCTTATCAAGTTCGCCATCCTTCACATTTGCTTTGGATTCACCAAATTTAACCTAAGGTGACCCTTTTGATTAATTGGATTACCCTAAGGCATGGCCATTTATTTAGCTTGTTCGAGTTCCAGTTAACTAAAATGGGGTCCAATTAGAAGCCAAGCGCACTTTTCAAGCTTTCCTTGCATAGTGCGAATTTTGAAGATGAAATTCTATATATTTTAAGAATGGCGTCCATTATTTCATCATCTTTTGCTCTAAAGCTTATATTATTTTTGAGCGACCAACAAGCTGAAGGTGATTCAAGTGTCCATTTTCAACGTTCTTCGAAGCAACGAGTTCAGATTGTTCAGAGGAAGGCGATTCTAGACTTCATTTTCACTTTGCATGCAGGTTCATCAAGTTCCAGAGAGGAGGTTGGCAGATTTTTCAGAAGCAGACAAGGAAAACTTTCTATCTTATGTCTTATTTCTTCTATTTCTCACCTTAGGTACTTTCTTCGCATGTCAAAGAAATTCAACACGTATTCAGAATCTGATCATCTGGGTTCGCATATTTCAGCGTTTGCAGCAAAACCCACGTCTTAGATTTTTTCGAGAAAATTGCCTCGTAGCCTTCATTCTGAAGCTTTGTGCTTTTTTTCGAGAATTTCTTTGCATGTGGGCCAAAATCACATATTTTTGAAAATCTCATCATTTGGGTTTGTTCAGAATTCCGTTGTGCATAAAACCCATGTTCCAGATTTTCTCAAGAAAAATTGCCCCAAGAAGCTCTAAAACCTTTGCAGTTCTCGACTGAAGAGTCTTTGCATGTCAAGCTAAACGACGTGTTTTCACAATTCTGATGTTGTGGGTTGTCTTAGAATCATTTTCCGGACAAAACCCATGTCTCAAAATTTTCAATGAAAATTATCCTCCGACAGGCTATTTTTAGCCTTGTCCAGAGCTTTTTCAGCATCTTCAAAAAGTTGTCAGAATATAGCCGTGTTCACAGTCAACGGGCAATTTTTTCAGAAGGTGATTCAACTAGACTGAATTCGAGACCAAATCAGTCTTAATTTAGGTTTTCATCAGAGCAGATGACAATGAAACGTTAAGCTGCAGAAGGAACAGAGATCACTACATTTATGGAGCCACCAAAGTTACTAAAATACTATGCCATTATCTTCATGAAGATGGTACCTATGCTGATCTCGAGGCTGTGCAATTTAAGTGTCAAAAGATAGAGAGATCGATGAGTTCTTGGTTGAAGTGTTAGACCGAGTTGACATGGAGTGATCTGCCAGTTGGAACCTGCAGTTAATTTCGAGAGTTGAGTCATGAGCAACAGTTAACTCGACTTCCAGTCTTGAGTTTACTTGCTGACCTAATGCATGCTTATCTCATTCTTGGAATTATCATCACAGGAGTTAGGGTTAGGGTTTCCAGTTAACTGAAGGTAGTGGCCAGTTAACTTTGCTTTGAATAAGGACGTGCATGCTTGCACATGGTCCATTTAGGTTGTTTGTAACAGTTAACTGATGGTAGCTTTCCAGTTAACTGTATAGTTTACTTCATTAGGGTTTAATAATTAATCTTGCATGCATTTGCGAGACTGTAGTTAACACAAGGTGATTTTAGGGTTTCCTACACCTTGATGTATATAAATAAGAGCTTTTGCTCATTTGTAAATAACTTTTGGCTTGAGAGAGAAATATATGCTGCGCCTACCTTGCCCTCAATATTGCTCTTTTGGTATTTGTTCATGTGTCTTCGCTATTACGATTAATTGTTATGCCACATAGGGTTTCAAGAGATTGTAATGGTGAATTCTTTTTGTCTTGTGAATCTTTTATCATTTCAATCAAGTGTTATGCCACATAGGGTTTCAGGAGATTGTGATGATAAAATCGTTTTGTGAAGTCTTTACTACTTTGATCAAGTGTTATGCCACATAAGGTTCCATAAGATTGGCATGGTAAATTCCTCCCATAGTTAGATAAATCTATTTGAACATCTTTACCATTGAGGTCAATTGTTATGCCACATAGGGTTTCAAGAGATTGAGATGATAAATCTGTTTTATGTCTATTTACCATTGTGATCAATCATTATGCCACATAGGGTTTCGAGAAATTACGGTGATAAATCTATTTTGTGAAGACTTTACTATTTTGATCAAGTGTTATGCCACACAGGGTTCCATAAGATTGTCTTGGTAAATTCTTAAATCTGTTTTGTGCCCAATAAACTTGTCTAGATTGAGCTGATAGATGCGCCACCTTGCCTTCAAGTAGAGAATCTAAACACGTTTATCGTTTATAATCATCCCTGCTCCATTTCCTCATGCTCTGTTTTCTTGAGGAAAATGGATAGATTTAAAGTAGTTAGCTTAGTTGTAGTTAACGATCTGTGAAACCAGAAAATCCTTAGCTGCAACGTTCTTGGTTTTCTTAACCTTGTGCCTCTTCCAGCTGAGAACAAAAAGATAGGACTTAGATTACTTCTCTTTTCCATGCATTCCAGCACAACGAGGGAGCTTCCCCCCCTAATTTGAAGAGCACTCATTACGCAGTGTGCATAGCTGTCCGTACAAACCTGCACTCCAGAGGTGTTATATTTTACGCCAACAAAATGCTTTAACAAAAGGTTGAGGAATATTATCGAAAGTGATAATGTGAAAGTTGATGAGGATATACGTAGACCTATTGAGATAAGTGAAGTTGAACCTGATGATCCTATATGTGGAAATATACCTGAAGAAAATAAGGAGAAGGAAGAAGAAGAAGAAAAATAAGAAGAGGAACAAGTGGAAGAAGAGGAAGAAGAGAATGAACTAGAACCTACTGTTAGGACTCCTAAATATGTATAGAAGAATCATTTGAAAGATCAGATAATTGGAGACAAGAGTGGAGGAGTAAAGACAAGAAGCAGAGATGTAGCTAAGGTAAATTTTTGTTTACTCTCTAAAATAGAACCTAAATTCATAAAAGAAGCATGCAAAGATGAAAGTTGGATGAGAGCTATGAAAGAGGAATTGTAGCAGATAGAGAAGAATTAGACATGGGAACTAGTCCCTAGACCTATGAACAAGAATGTGATTGGCTCAAAATGGGCGTTCTGAAACAAACTAAATGAAAATGGAGAAGTAGTGAGGAATAAAGCAAGATTGGTATGCAAAGGATATTCACAAGTTGAAGGCATAGATTTTGAGACATTTTCCCCTGTGGCCAAAATGGAAGCTATCAGAATGTTTTTGGAATTCTCTACCCACAAGGACTTTAAGGTATATTACATGGATGTTGAGTCAAATTTTTTGAATGGTGAGTTGGAGGAAGAAGTATACAGGGAACAACTTGAAGGGTTTCAGTTGTCTGACAAACCGGACATGGTTTGTAAATTGAAGAAAGCATTGTATGGATTAAAGCAAGCTCCTAGAGCTTGGTATGCAAGACTGGACAAATATTTGACAAAACAAGGATTCAACAAAGGTTCTGTCGACAACAATCTCTACTTCAAAGTCAAAGGTAATAAGATGTTGATTGTAGTTGTTTATGTTGACATCATTTTTGCAGGAATTGAAGGCATGTGTAAAAAAAATTCTAAAGAAATGCAAAAATAATTTGAGATGTTTATGATTGGTGAATTGAATTTCTTCCTTGGTCTACAAGTGAATCAAATCGATAAAGAGATATTCATTTCACAGTCTAAGTATGTAAAAGAGTTATTGAAATTTTTTGGCATGGAAGATTCTAAACTGGTTTGTACTCCTATGGTAACTGGATGCAAGTTGAACAAGGATGATGAATCTGCTAAGATTGATCAGAGAAAATATAGATCCATGATTGGCATATTGTTGTATCTCATTGCTACCAAACCAAATATTATGCATGTAGTGTGTTTAGTTGCTAGATTTCAAGCAGATCCTAGAGAAGCACATCTTATGGCTGTAAAAAGAATATTTAGATTTCTTAAGGGCACATCAGATTATGGACTATGGTATCCTAAGAGTAATGAATTTACCCTGAGTGCTTATATAGATGTTGATCGAGATGGATGTGTAGATGACCAAAAGAATACCAGTGGTGGTTCTTTCTTTCTTGGTGGAAGATTGGTTTCATGGCTAAGTAAGAAGCAATACTTGGTTTCTTCCTCTACTACAGAGGTAGATTATATTGCTGCAACATCTCGCTGCACACAAGTTTTGTGGATGAAGAAAACTCTAAAAGATATTGGTGTAGTATGTGATGAACCTATCTCTATCTTTTGTGACAATACAAGTGCAATAAACATTTCAAATAACTCGATTATGCATTCAAGAACGAAGCACATATCTATCAAGTATCATTTTCTGAGAGAGAAAGTGTTGTAGAATGAGGTCAGATTAGAGTATGTAACAATAAAGGAACAAATTGCGGACATATATACTAAGGCTCTTGCAAAGGATACTTTTGAGCATCTTAGGGATAGGTTGGGGGTCATTGGCCCTCCTAAATAGGTTCATATGAAGGTGCATCAGTCAAGTGAATTCACAGATTCTTCATTTACCTAGAATGATTGATGGGTCTACTCCGCAAGGGGAGTAGAAAATATTTTCATTGTTGCAGTATGAGTGTACTCCTAAGGGGGAGTAATCAGAGCAATTGTTATTTTCCATTGATTTCAAAGGGAGAGAAAAGGTTGTGTTTTCGTCAATTAAAAAGGGGGAGATTGTCACAAATATGAGCTAGTTTGGTGGTGTTTCCATTGATATTGTCACTGATGTGAACACAATTCAATATGTTGATGTTTGTACATGTATAGCTGAGATACTTATGAGATGTAGTAAGTACATGGAGCTATCTTTATGGTGTTGTAATTGTGTAGTATTTGTGAGTTTCCAAGTGATTTTGAGAAAATTAAATAAAGAAGAGAAGTTAGAGTGTTGAGTGTGTTTAAAACGTGCTTTGGTATGTGCTCTACATTTCTCCTATGTTGATCCTATGCTTGTTTGGATATGAAGGCATGTTGATGGTGATCTGATGATGATATAGTCTGAGTTTTAGACTATGGTGAGATGGTACGTGAAAGTTGTGTCCTCTGTTTTGTGTGTTAAACTGGCAGTGTAAGTGTTCTATGAATTAGGAGGAATATGTTTGCTCCACCTTTCTCCTCTTTTTTGATTTAGATCATGCAGATCTAGTAGATGTCTTGTAAAGGTCTTTCCTATGCTCTGGTGAAGAGATTTGGAGTTTTGTAATCCGGAAATCATGTTTCAGTATTTTTGTGTGTGTTTGCACAACCCAAATTGACTGGTAAAAGGAGTTAAGTGTTTGAAGCCTGTTGTTTTTTCTACGGATATATCTTGAAGATTCTAAGATGTATTCTCATGCATAATGAAGCATGTTGCATCGTATGTGTGTCACCTTCTCGTTGGGAAGTGTCTGCATCATTGATAATTTGTGTTTTCATTAGGTTTGGCCGACCTAGTGTTTACACTTCATTTGAAGAATAAAATTTAATTGAGGAAGCGTGTAGAAGATTCAAGAATATAATTTTTTATATTTTTATTGGTCCACTCTTATTCCTTTCCACCGTGGGAATATAGAGTTGCCGACCTAATTTGAATTTATGAAATGGTGTATTGTGGTTGACCTTGGTAAATGTTTCTAAGGTTGAGAATGGTATAAAAGCAAGGTAAGTTGTGGAGAATTGTATGACAATGTGATGTAAAGTGACGAAAGTGTGCCACAAATCATAAGATTAGAAATGTGTGTGCGAGTTGTGTTGAAGACAGTGAGACAAGGGTTTTTGTAATCTCGTGAATGTACTTTAATTGCAGTGGTGGATCCTTTGTTCTCTTTTGTATTTGTAGGCAGTGAGCCTCCCTATTGGATAGTGAGTCCTTTTTTTAGGCAATGAGCCTTTGCAATTGGATAGTAAGTCCTCTTTTGGGCAGTGAGCCCTTGGAAGTGAGCCTTTGTTTTATAATCTTTATGTTGTGAGTTAACCCTCACCATGGTTTTTCCCTTATTGGGTTTTCCACGTAAAAATTTGGTGTTCATTGTGTTGATTTACTTTCTGTTATCTGTGTTTCATGCTCATATTTAATAAAATAATAGTGTGGTTGAAGATTTGATAAGTGATAAAGTTTTAAGTTTGAATTTGTGTGACAATTGATTCACCCCCCCCTCAGTTGTGTGCCTATTTAACAATTGGGAGGTGTGGGAACCATTTGTATCCTATTCATCAAGGCAACCAACTCACCATCAAAACCCTTTATCAATTTAGTCTAATAATTTTGTGATTCCTTGAATCTATGCATTATGTTTAGAAATGTAGGTGCATCTTCTAGATGATCTTCAGTGAATGGGGAATCTGATGAGTGTGAAAATTTTTCCTTCCATAATTTTTTTAAAGCATTAATATCCATATTATCTTTGGAAATTTTTTTCTTGTTAGTGCTTCCAGTAATGAAAAAAAACCATCAAAAATATCATTCAAAGACTTTTCAGTTCTTGTGGAATCACTTATGGCTTTATCCATTATTCCCATTTTAAACATTAATGAATGAAACCAATATTCTGGTTCATTAACCTTATTTTCTGCCACTATTTTCTCCCTAATCAAAATTTCTTATGGGACATCAATTAACATGCTCAAACTAAGTAACATTTTATCATCAAAACTCCTACAATCTGAAACCATTTTTTGAACCTTCTGAAGGCAACCTTGGGTGGTGGTGTAGACATGGATTAATTCGTCAAAATTCTAATTACCCCTATCAAAAACATCACAAATTCATTTGTTGGTCACCCTGGTAGCTGATTTCATTTTCTTCAGTTCATCAATTGATTCTTTTGATAACACCTCTAGAGGAGTGAATTTTCCTTTAACTTGTTGCACAAGACTAACTAGGTGTTTGATATAACTTTTTAACTCCTCTACTTGTGCCATTAATTATGCCTTTTCCTTCACTTACTTTTCCAATCTTTTTACTATGGTCTCAATAGATTCTTTGAGCTCTTGGACCTCCTGTTTCTTCATGGTTGGCCCCAAATTCATTGAAGAAACATTCTATTCCTCAAAATCAATCTATCCTTTTCCTTTTCAAGTGAGGTAGTGGAAATGTGCACAACCTTGTTATTTGAATCATCCTTAATGATATTTGAATATTTTTTTTCCCTCTTCTTTTCCTTGGGCTTATTGATCCTAGATAAAAAGTCTTCAAGATTTGGAGCAGGTGTTTCTATAATTGGCTTTTCATGTAACTGGTCTCTTATCCAATCAAGTGTTATTGATTGTTGAATGTTTTGAACATACCCTTTCTTCTATATTTCTCAATAAACCTTGTCCTCTAGACCCTTATTCTTCTCCTCTTGATGAACATCTTTTTGATCTTATTGCACTTTCTTAGCATTATCCTTCTTAGGTTCATCCTTTTTTTGCTTATCATTCACTTCTACTAATGGAGCTTCATATTCTACTTCTCATATTGCTATAATTATTATTGTACCTCCACTTGAATATTTTGTTCTTAAGAAATTGGAGCAGTCATTTCCTCCAAGACAGTTGACTCTTTATTTTCCTACTCCGTATCTCCTAAGATTTTATCAAGGTTATCTAATTTGGGAAATGGAATGCTACCCTGAGAAGAGGATTTCCTCTTATATACTACTTGTGATTTCTCTCTTGAACTATCCAATGAAATCACCTCTTCCCTTTGTACATCCTTACTTTGTAAAGTAGTAGTGGTAGTGGGAGTTGATGATGCAACTAGTATATTCTTAGTTGGCACAGAGGAAGGAAAAGCCTCTTGTTGAGTAACATTCAATGGGAGAGTCTACTCTACTATGGAAGGAGGAGGAATAGGAGGAGATATGTCTATGGTGGAAGAAGAATCTCTTTCCTTTACCTTTTGTTTGACTCTTTGCAGGAGGCTCCTTTGTTGCAGCTCTAACGATTCTTCTTCTTTTCTCTATTGAATTTCTCTCTAGAGTATCTTTCTTCTTCTTTTCTTTGTTGGCTTCCTCTCTACAATATATTTCTTCTTTTCTTTCATCTTATTAACTTCTAAAGGTTCTTATTTAGTATCTTCCTCATCTATATCATGAGTTTTACCTTCTTTTGTTTATAAATCTCCTCATCCTCTGATGAGTGTGACTCTAAGTCACCCATCAAATCAAATGTTAGTGCCACCCCTTCTTTAGTCAAACTGAAAGTCATGTATTCAACCCATTTCCTTGTATATTTCAAAACTAGATCCATTAATTCATCTAATTTTGTAATTTCTTCTTCAACCCAATCAAGAGGTGGAATTGGGCTATCCTTCACCAAATCATAATTACGGTATTGTATACAATCACCATCATCCACCACCTAATCAGGTACAGGGAATGGCCTATAAAGCTTAACTATGTCAACTGTCATTATTGAGTACCTTCTCTTTTTGACCTCCAATTCATGTTGGCAATTGGCCCATTAGTCATCAATGTGAGGCTTGTGCCTATACCACCTACTAGTTAATTGATTGGCTTATCATATGGGTCAAAATTTATTCTAACTGTGTGAGTTTTCATGTTAAATAATTGCAACTCAACCTCTGAGCTTTCAGCTCCCAATGTTGATGGACAAGCTTCTATTCCACCAAGCATAATGAGAAATTTTACACCTACCTTATGCCTTTCTTTTAAAATTTTGATTAAAAGGTTTAGTTTCCTTGTTACTTCCAAAATTACAATCTTTTTTGTGGGATACGCCAACAACCTATTTGGTCTATTGGGGAAACCTTGTATTCTAATATAGGAAAACTTGGGAAACTATAATACCATGATCCATATTTTTTTATTAAATCTGCGACCTCTTGTGATAGCCTAGCATTCTAAGTCCCTTGCAAAATATTTACAGTATACATGAGGAATGCATTATTTACCATTTTGTAGTGGGTGGTACTTTGGAGGTACAATTGGGGATAGTAGTCATAAAATTCGTATGCCCAGGTCCAGTGCCCACATCCCCAAGACATGTCAATCCTCTATATCTAAAATTTCTTGCATGCATGTACACATATGAGGTCATCGTGGAAGATTTCTTTTCTCCAAGTTCCTAAAATAGGAATCTATGTTGTCACTAAGTATTTTTCCCCAATGGACATTCTTATCTCTAGTTGATATATATTCAATGTAGGAGAACATCCATTCTTCAAATTAAGCTGATATTTGGAGACCCATTATTCTGCTTAAGAGGGTGACTAAAACTTTGTACTCATCTTTGAAATCACTCCTATAGAGGGTCTTGGGAATTTTGGAGTAATTTGGCCTGGGTTTTGCCAGCCAATGTGAGTTGATTATCTCCAAGAACCTTCCAGTCCCTTGGGTGTAAATCCCTTTAGTTGTTTCTTGGGAAACCATTGTCATCTTTAAATGAGTTGTGATGTTAAAGGCCTCAGCTATAGCCATCTCTATGAAATTGTCTCAGGTGAATATATTGTAATCCCTTTATAGATTATAAATATAGTGATTTCAGCCACAATTATTGTGAGATAAATTTCTCCTCTCAAAAAGGGGAGGCTTCCTTCTTACTACTTACTGGAACAAAAATTGAACTATGCTAGACTTCACAATATATACACTATTCAAACCATGTAGGGGGTGTGTTACATTCATCATTTTCTCTTATTTTAGAAAATGTCTTTACAATGTTCCACAGTGTTACTTCATAATGCTTAATACAATTCCAAGTAATAACCTAAGCAATAATTCCCAATATTCTCAATTTAGACATAGGTATAATCCAAGAATACCAGTATAACTAAAATATATGTAACCGGAAAACACATAAAAGCACAAAGTATTTTCATTGCTCTCAATAAAAGTTCTTCAATAATTGGTGAAAATTGGAGCAAAAATTCTTTCAATCCACACCACGAAAAGATCCGCGTACCAAATGAATAATTTCAAGCTCAAAGTCTTGAAATTCTTCACCAAAAGATATTAATAGCACACACACAGTCTAAGAGATCAATATAACACAATTTATAAAGTTGATCTTGAAATCCCTTCCAATCATAATAGAGAAATGCCACTTATTCCACTAATATTAAGAAAGATCAAGCAAAAATGACATAAGAACACTCTTGCTCTAAGAATATTAATTCAACACAAAGTATGATATCAAAATCTACCTTCTTTTATTAATAGATTTGTATTTTCAATTCAATCTCAAAGTCTCAAAGTTTAGAAATAATTTCAGTAGCACTTCCTTCCAATAGATAAAAGGTGAAAAATACAAATGAGCTCTCTCATATTTATAGGTGAGAGATAAGAGCTAATCTAGGAAAAAAATTAACTACTTCGACTTATTCAACAATGGAGTCCAAAATTATTGGAGGACTTCAAAGTTGTTACATGTATTTACAATTTGACAAATGACATGTAAATTTTCTTTGGCTAACTACAAAAACTTGAAAACTAAACTAAGACATGGTCAACCTTCCTCAACTTCTGCATCAATAAATCATCATGATGATGTGCACTTTATCACTGTTTAGCATTGGAGTGTACTTGGAGATGGTGGGGATTCTAGAGATTGATTCCTTCTATGGTGTTGAATGCTTTCCAGTACCTTTCATAAACAATTTTCAAATTATCCAGAGTAAATTGAAAATCCATAATTTTTTCCATTGAAGCTATTGAGAAAGCTTCATCTTCAAATTCCTTTCAAACCATTGATGTATACTCTTGAATAGCTAGATGTGAGCAATGTCCTGCATCAACTTCTCCAATTTAGTGAGTTGTTGCCTGAAAATAAGGTTTCAATGAGGGTTTTAGAGTATGTTTTTAAAATGAAAATTATGACCAAGATCCTAATATTGAGCACATTTAGGTTTTAACATTAGGGCATCCTTTACCTGCATTTTTTGTTGCTTTCCCCACCACTATTGGATTCGGCTCCTCCAAACTCTTCCTCGCTAGTATTGGTTTTGACCACTCCAAACTCTTCCACCGCTAATGGATTCCCTTGTATTGACCTTTCACTTCTCCAATTTGGTGAGCTACAACCTGAAAATAAAGGTTTCGACAAGGGTTTTAGAGTATGTTTTTAAAATGAATATTACGGCCAAGATCTTAATACTGAGCACATTTAGGTTTTAACATTACGACATCCATTACTTGCCTTTTTTGCTGCTTTCCCCACCGCTATTGGATTCAGCTCCTCCAAACTCTTCCTCATTGGAATTGTTTTCAGTTCCTCCAAACTTGTTTTAGAGTTTATTAAAATATGTTTATTGCCCCCTAAAAAGGATTAGGGTTTTTTTCCCGCTTCTCGATTTCAAAATTGGATTTCAAAATAAATAAACTAGACAACGGATAAATCTCCCTCTTATGCCCCCAATAAATTATAATATTATAATATTATATTTATATTATAATATTATATTATAAATATTATATTATATTATATTATATTGTAATATATATTATATAATAATATAATATTATTGTTACTCGATTTTCACTTGCGGGCTCAATCAGGCAGGGCAATCTATGTTTTCAAGTGTTCATGAAGGCCAAATAGGGGAACATTTGCATCAAGCTTACACATTTTCTAACTTTTTTGCTTTTGGTACAGCTGCAGGGGAAAATTATGTTTTAAATTCGACACGTGGATCAAATGTGGCTCCCATGAGGGTTGAGCCTAGCATGCAGTTGTTTGGTTTTCATTAGGAAGGTCTTCATCTTGTGTTTGTGCCTTGCTTTCCCCCTTTCAGTTTCCATCCCAGCTCTGACTCTTCCTTTTCTTTTTGAAATGCTCGGGTCACCATGACATTCTCGGTTGCCGTGAGTTTTTCCATCTTTCTCCGCCTGGGAAGAGTTCTCACCGATAGTTGTTCACAAGGTTAGCATTAGGGGGAATGATTTGAGCTCGGTGTGATGTCTGCCCGATCGGTTGAAGTCTCACCGAATGTTTGTGGCTTCGGTATGGTGTCTTCCCAACTAAGGGGAGTCTTTCCGAAATAGAATGGTCTTGGAGAAAGGAGTTAGCATCGGTGTATCATCTCACCAAAGGATTCTGGGTTCGGCATAATGTCTTGCCGACCCGATGAAGTCTCGCCGAAGGATTGTGCCTTCAATGTAGTGTTGTGAGCTTAGGGAGATGTCTCGCTGACATATGGTGGTCTCACCGAAAGGTTTTGAGCTCGGGGAGAATGGAATGAGTTTGATGTAATGTCTTGCCGACGGGGTGAGGTCTCACTGAAAGATGAAGGGCTCGCTGTAATGTCTTGCCGAATGCGGATGTCTCACCGATGGAGGAGCACAGTGGTATAACTCTTGGGGGATCACTATGAGGTCTTTCCGACAAGCAATGGTCTTGCCAATAGTGATGGGTCTACTGAGGACTTCAGTGAGACCTCTTGCCGAAGGCAGTAGTCTAGTCGAACAATTTTTGATCACTTTTTTGTTTCGCCGACATGTTGTGGTCTCGCCGATGGGTATATGGCTTTGGTAAGACTCTTGGTCAAGGGGTTTGCATTTGATATGATGTCTTCCCAATTGATAAAGTCTCGTCGATGGTTTAGCTCTTTGGTGTGACTGATAGGAGCTCACTAAGACCTTGTCCCGACTTGTTTGTCTTACCGATGGGTGTGTTCATGCTGAGCATCGTTGAGACTCTTGTCGATGGTCTAAATGGAATGGTATCTACTGTCAAGTGCTTTCGGTATGACCTCTTTCCAGAAGTGATAGTCTTGCTGATAGTTTTGGGATATCGATATAACTCTTGCAGCTCGATGTGAAGTCTTGTTGATAGTTCTAAGCTATTTTGATTGCTGTTGTGGAGTATAATCGCATTAGGGAGACACGACTAGTGTCTCACTGACATGCGATCTTGTTTGAATGACTTTTGACCACCTGAAAATCTTACGTGGTGTTTGTTCAACCAATCAGAGGAAGCTGAGGGAAAACCAGTGGTAGTTTGACTATGGCGACCGTCCTGTGAAGAAGATCAATGGAATGTGAGCGGTATGGATCTGCTCTGTGAATGAGATGATGAATCGATTTGGTGGACAGTGGTGTTCGTCTGTAAAGATCTAAGAAGGATAAATATGATGTTGTTTCTCAAGGAGGTCAACTTGCAGGAAGATCTAGAGAAAGAAGAAAGCCGAAGGGGAAGAGGCTGCGAGTCACAATGACAACTGTGATGTCAACTGGCAAAGGTAAATTGACATTTATAATAATGCTGCAGAGCATTCAAAGCGGCTTTGATGAAGCTCTCTAGGTTGGACATGAGGGTTGGGAGTTAATACGATGGTTGCAAAATATCTAAAGGCCACTCCTAAGGGTGATCTTTTCGCCGACATGGACATAGGGATGCACATTGAATGCAACATTAACTTTATTCAAAAAGATCTAAGGGCCGACCCTCCTATAACCAACTCATTTTTTGTAAACCCTAGGGCAGGGGCTGACACTTTTTATTTTTTGGTCATATATATGGCATTTTGTCCTCTTTGTAAGAGGGAGTTCTTAGTGAAGAAATTGAGAAAAAAAGAAGAAGCATTATTTAGACTTTGTAACTCATTTTTAGGAATACTACAGATTTGTAATACAAAAGAAAACTCCTAATTTTTCTCAATAAAAAGTCATTTCCTTCACCAATTTCCTTTGTTGTTCAGTATTGGTTGTGAGTTGCATGATAAAATTCTGTGTAATCCTTTATTTTATCAAATTCCTTCAGTATTGAATGCAAAGAATATTATGTCATGATGCAGGTTTATGTTAGTGATCTCTTTCTATTACATTTATATCTGTGAAAAAATCATTGTTTTCCTTGTGTTAAGCATTAGAACAGTTGGAACCTTACATGGAATCGCTTTTGCAGACATAAATCTCTGTGTTGTGAAATCATTTAGCTTTATTTGAGATTTTTGTGAGTTCCAACAATATTGTCATATTTTTATCTTTGGTGTATCACCTGTTAGTGATAGGTTTTAAGTTTCAAGTATATCCTTCTTACTCTTTTCCTTATCATTCTTTAGTTCTCTTAGGTTATCTTAAGGGGAACCGGCCAATAATCTGGAGGTCCACTTCATTCCTAGGTCACCCACAACGTCGAAGTGTTCCCATGTGTCAATAGGTTGCTACAATTAATAGCTTGGCAAGGGTGCAAACTTTATTTGACAACAATTATATAATATATATTATGTATACTATATTATATAATAACATATTATAATATAATATATTGTATTGTAATATAATATTATTATTATATTATATTATAATACAACCAACTCCCTCAATTCAAAATATATTTTTTAAATTATCCACTTTAATATCATATTGTCTAATTTTTATTTGTATGACTAATTATTTAGTTGTGTTTTTTACTCGATGATCAAATTAGTCACTTATGATGATCAAATTAGCCATTTATATAGTCATTTATAGTTGTGCTGCAAAAAATGAGTAGAATTTATTCATCTTTAGTTGTTGTGACTAAAAGTTTTAGCCATGTAGTCATTTATTTGCCAAATTCTACTAGTGAAAACATGGTTTTATACACTGGCGTATTCTTTGGAAATTCAAATGTAAAAGTGGAGAACAATTGAGCTCCTACATGGAGTATTACATTTCAGATGTAATGGCTCAAAATTTTTGAGATACTGCATGTTGGATGTAAATTTGAGCAATTACATGGGTTTGAATAGTTTGGATGCAATGGGGGTGAAAAATGGAGTGATTGTGCGTAAACTGGGGTCTGAGCACGATGGGTGCAAAAAATAGAGCACAACAAATCATTTTGGAAAAAGGGGAAAAAAATTAGTGTTAGGAAAATTTTGGCAAAAATGTGTATATGCATTGAATTTTAACAGTGTTGCAAGTGGAATGGAGCAAAATTTGTAGTAGCGTTGAAAAATGGCGAAACTTCAAGTGAATGTGGATGCTTTGCAAAAAGTTGCAAAGTCAACAAAAATTACCGATTTTGTAAGTGGATAGAATTTTGCTTTGTTTGCAAATTCGTCATAAAATTCCAACCTTGCAATTTTAGAACTTTTAGATTTTTTTGGCTAAATCGCTAAAATTTAACAATTTTACAAGTAACCTTTGGTTTACTTGTCAGGTTGGGGAAAAATCCTGACCTTACAAGTGAGGAATGATATTCTTT
Source organism: Sequoia sempervirens (assembly GCA_007258455.2). NCBI lineage: Eukaryota > Viridiplantae > Streptophyta > Pinopsida > Cupressales > Cupressaceae > Sequoia > Sequoia sempervirens. The sequence continues at coordinate 214,472,377 of VDFB02075321.1, read as the reverse complement.
GCTAAGTTGTTAAAAATTAATGACTCTACAAAGACCTTAAAAATATGTTTGTTGGGTCAGGGAAAAATCTCAACCCTACAATGGGGTAGAACAGTATATTAGTAAGTTAAAAAAAATCACCAATCACACATAAGGGTAAGTCATAGTTTTCACCTTCACCGAAAATCACCGAAGTGACAAGTAATACAAGTTTGAATTTACTTTTACATAGGCAGAACTTTCCACTTAGTCTACGAAAAGGCATAAATTTTTTTGTAAGGTTGGAGAAAATCTTGACCATACAAAAGGGAGTTTAAAACTTTTATATGCAGATATTTTCGACGCAGATGTAGAAAAAACACATTAGTTCCTATGGGGTCAGGGAAAATACCTAACTCTACAAGATACAATGTAGGTAAATCACTCATACTTGTTCATACAAAGTAAAACCACACTTGTATGAAATGATCACTCATTTGCACGATTGGGAAAAACTATCGATTGTGCACACAAACATGAACTTGACACTGACATTGTCTAAAATGGAAATCACGATAAAATGCAATTAACATGGGTCTAACATCCATGTCAAAGAAAATTTGGAAACAACCCATGATGCATCAACTCTAATAATATTTAGACGATGAGATCTATGTTCAAAACTTAGGGTTGATGAGCAAATAGGAAAAAATAATTACCAAAGCTTGATCAAATAGGGTTTCAAAAGGCTCACGACAAAGGTATGAGGAGGAATACCGAATGAAAATAAGGAAGAAAAAAAATAAAAGTTCTTTAAAAAGCTAATTAAAAAACATTAAAAACAACATTTAATATGCGAGTGTGAAAAATGAGATTGTAGGAGCGAGATTTTTCAAAAGGATTACAAGTTATTTTTGACATACTTGCAAATTCAAGAAAATTTAACAATCTTGTAAGTAACTTGCAAGGTTGGGGAAAAACACCAACCTGACAAGTAACTCGGCCCTTTTCAATTTTGACTTGCAGGGTTGAGAAAAAACCCCAACCTTGCAAGTATAAAAAATTTCTAACACCTGAAAATCTAATATTCATAATGGTCAAAAATAAGAATTTTGATGAATGACGAAGGTTATCATTTAGAAGAAATTCTGAGACTTGGGATCACACACGAGTGAAAACTAAAATTTTCCTTGTTTTGCATGCTTAGAGTACATGGGACTACAAGATAAATAAGTTTCATAGGGGTTATCCCATGAATCAAGAACAACTAGATTCAAGGATAACAATTGGCTCTAGTTGGGAAGCTTCCTTCAGTTGTTCTCTAAAATGATCAAAGGGAGAATAATTCTAGTCTCTAAGTGTCTTCATCCATCCATTGGGCATAGAGTTAGGTGACAAGCAAAAAGACTCAAAAATAAAAAGACGCAAAGACTACAAATATTTACAAAAATCATGTCACCTACTTGATGAAATGCTTCAAATGTTATCTGCTATGTGGAAGTGAAAACGGAGTGCCATCCTCATATGAAAGCAAAAACTATTTTCACCACATGTTGGTGAACTTGTGAAAGGTCCTCTCCTTTTGTTCCATGCTGCATTGAATGATGTATTATGCTAGGATCTCATACATAATGGTGTTAATGCTACAACCTTTCACTTTTGGTTTGACACAAATTCCTCACCTGAAAAACCACTAACTTAGCATCACCTTGAGTATATATTTTTTTGATTCCTTCCTTACATGCAACTTCAATCCCTAACAAAAATGCTTGATATTCAACAATGTTATTAGTATTATCAAACTACAGTTTGAAAAAGAAAGGGAGGATATTTCCTTCAGGAGGTATGAGAAAAATTCCTACTCACAATCCTATGCATGAACAACTACCATCAAATTCCAAACATCATTTGTATCCACTAAAATGACAGTTTCAAAATCTGACTTCTTCATCCAAAGAAGTTTCAACATTTGAAGAAGACTTTGAATCCGAGGAAGATGAGCCATTAGTTTTTTTCCCTTTACTTGAATTTTTACCTGAAGACTCATATACTTCATCTGTTTGCAAAAAGTAAAATCTCATCACAGGTGACTCAAAGATAATTTGAGCCTTCGAGTCATCTAATTTTGCTACAGAAAAATTTACTTCCCTTTCTGGAAACAGTTTCTACATCACACCCTTGATGGGTATTCTTGCTTCTGACTAGTCCATATTTATCTGACCTCCTACATCCTTGCAAAAGTGCATCCTAGCAAAATACCATATGATGCAGGAACGTCTACCACCAAGACTGTCATCTTAATCTTCTTCTCTAGGAATGCAACAAAGGAAAACTATGCATCCTTGATTCTCCTGACCAAAGGCATTTGTTTATTCTCCATCAAAAAGAAATGGCCAAAAGTTTTTGTAAGATTCTATCCCAAAGCAATAGCTACTTTTGTAGGCATGACATTATCATAGGCTCCAAAATCAATTACATAGTTGCTCAACTTAAAATCATAAACAAGCAAAGAGATGTAAAATGAGTCTATCGTCTCAGGGACAGATGATGGAGTGGATACCAATTTTATTTGAGGAGGTGTAGGCTTGGAAGCAACTAGGATGCTATGAGAAGGTTCTTGACTTGGATGGGTTCCCCTATCCTTAACAAACTTGACAAGTCTATCAAACTGATCAGGATTGGTGTTTAGATATTTACCTTCAAACATTTGAATCTTGGTTTTCTTAACATGATCAATTATATCAAAATCCTGAAAAGAACTCATCAAAGAGGATGGGGTAATTTCATTGGTAGGTTTAGCAATAACAATACTGGTATTTGGAATCAGATTATTGGCCTTGGGCGTTGAAGAAGATACAGGAGGATGAGTAGCACTTACTTACTTGTTGTTGTTATATCCTTTGATTATATTGGCAAAGGAGTTCCCCTTTTAGCAATAGTAACTTGAGGTTGTGGACTATCCTTTGCTTTTGTCACATCAACTTGAGGTTGATCAAGTTGTTGAAAACAAGTAAAAACAACATAAGCATCAATCACCAAGTCTTCTTCATTTGATTCTTCTTTGTATTGCAAAATTCCAATATTAGAGTTGCCAATCGGGTCTACTTCCTCCTCCTATAATAGATTGGAATTTTCTTTAGTAGGATATTCTAGCTACGAATAATCCTTTTTTCTTAGCTTTATAATATCCCACTACTATATTTTTGGGTGTTGGAGCTTCAAGATCAAGTCTTCCTTGTGGTGCAGGAAGTTTGTTTTGGTTTCTATTACCAAAATAATTGGAAGAATTTGGAAAGGTTCTCCTTGGAACATCCTTTATGGAGGATTATATGAGCCTTGAGAAACTTGTTTCTTCAAAGCTAGCAACTCATTTGCTAGTTTTGACATCATAAGATCGATACTTGTTTTGGTAGATGAAGATGAATATGCTTTCCCTTTATTTATTTTTGTTTCTTTTCTAATTTTTCTAGGAAGTATCAAATCATCTTCAAAACTAGTGGCCAATTTTTGTGCTACATCAAGATTAGTTGGAACTAATCTCCATAACAAGAAGCTTACTTCTGGTAGTTGCGTGTTAATGAAGAAACATTTGAGGTTATGAGCCATGGTCTTAGCCTCAACAGGAATCCTTGTTACAAACTTATTGAATTTGGCCACAAACTCACACATGGGTTTGTGTGCTTCTTTTATCATGGTTGTAAGTTGCACCAACAAGGCATGTGCATCTTCAGTAGGCTTAAAGCGTTCTTCAAACTTAGTATGGAGAGTATCCCAATTGGTAACAATACTGGGAGAAAGAGTGTAAAACAATTCTTTAGCTACTCCTTATAAGGTCTCAACAAATAACCTTACAAAAACATCCTCATACTCAACACCAAGAACACCACAAACAATGTAAAAGGAAGCAATATGTTCATCAGGATGTTGCTTACCATCACCGTAAAAATTGGGGATGTTCATGCAAGAAATGTGAGGAATTTAATGCAAAGAGGCTACCAAATTTACAGGGCCAAAAGCATTACCCCAAGGGCCAGTAGGTGATTGAGGTTGATCCATAGTGCCTTGAACAATAGTCACTTGAACTAGAGTGATAGGTAAATTCTCACAAAATTAGAAGATTCTTTTGGAAGTGGCGATTCGATTCTTTGAGGAGGATAACTTCTTATATGTTGCAATGGTGACCTTGCTTGTGGAGGAGTAGGGATAATATTATGGTGTTGCAACAACTTAAAAAATGGATCAACTTGACCTTTCACCCTTTGACTGTGAGTGTATCTTCTATATGCCATAATTTAGTACTTGAAACAAAATGAAATATCAACAATAAAAGATATTTACAAAATTTACAATAAGACATTGAAATACTTGTCCACTTCAATAAAAAATGTGAGGCTTTGGTTGCATGGTCGGTTGCATGGTTGTATCCCCAGTAGAGTCACCAAAATATTCTTGGGCGAATATTTTGTAATCCCTTTAGAGATTATAAAATAGTGATTTCAACCACAATCATTGTGAGATAAATCTCTCCTCTTAGAAAGGGGAGGCTCCCTTCTTCTTACTAGAAAAAAAGTAAACTATGCTAGGCTTCACAATATATACACTATTTTAACCATGTAGGGGGTGTGTTACACTCATCATTTTCTCTTATTTCAAAAAATGTGTTTACAATGTTCCATAGTGTTACTTCATAATGCTTATGCAATTCCAAGTAATAACCTAAACAATAATTCCCAATATTCTCAATTTAGACATAAGTATAATCCAATAATACCAGTATAACCAAAAGATATGTAACCAAAAAACACACAAAAGTACAAAGTCTTTTTGTTGTTCTCAATAAGAGTTCTTCAATAACTGATGAATATGTAAATTGGAACACAAAGTCTTTCAATCCACTCCACAAAAATATCCACATACCAAATGAATAATTTCAAGCTCAAAGTCTTGAAATTCTTCACCAAATGATATTAATAGCACACACATAGTTCCAAGAGATCAATATAACACAAAGTTTATAAAGTTAATCTTGAAATCCCTTCCAATCATAATAGAGAAGCACCACTTATTCCACTAATAATAAGAAATATGAAGTAAAAATGGCATAAGAACACTCTTTCTCTAAAAATATTGATTCAAACACAAAGTCTGATATCAAAATATACCTTCTTTTATTAATAGATTTGTGTTTTCAATTCAAGCTCAAAGTCTCAAAGTTGAGAAATAGTTTCAGCAACACTTCGTTCCAATAGATAAAAGGTGAAAAATACAAATGAGCTCTCTCATATTTATAGGTGAGAATTAAGAGCTAATCTAGGAAAAAGTTTAACTACTTTGACTTATTCAACAATGGAGTCCAAAATTATTAGAGGACTTCAAAGTTGTTACATGTATTTACCATTTGACAAATGACATGTAAATTATCTTTGGCTAACTACAAAAACTTGTAAATAACAAAAACTTGAAAACTAAACTAAGGCATGGTTAGCCTTCCTTAACAATCTGCATCAAGAAATCATCATCATCACGTGAACTTTATCATTGACTCACATTGGAGTGTACCTGGAGATGGCGAGGATTCTTGAGATTGATTCCTTCAATGGTGTTGAATGCTTTCCAATGCCTTTCAAGAATAATTTTCAAATTATCCATAATAAATTGTAAATCCATCACTTTGTCCATTGAAGCTATTGAGAAAGCTTCATATTCAAATTCCTTTTGAACCATTTATGTATACTCTTGAATAACTGAAACATTGGCAACAAATTTCTAGTTGTGCTTCAAATAATTCTTGCTCGGTGACAGGAAAAAATTTGATCCAAACTTCTCAGGAACCCAGACACAAAAGATCGGCACGACATGTAAGAGTAGTTGCAAAAATTTCATATTTTCTAGTGTTAGAGAAAAAATGGTTTTATGCATTGGAGTATGCTTTGGAAATTCAGATGCAAAAGTGGAGAAAAACTGAGCTCTTGCATGGGGCATTACATTTTAGATGTAATGGCTCAAATTTTTTGAGATACTGCATATTCGATGTAAATTTGAGCAATTGCATGGGTTTGGATAGTTTGGATGCAATGGGAGTGAAAAATGGAGTGATTGCACATAAACTAGGGTTTGAGCATCATGGGTGCAAAAAAAATAGCACAATGGATCATCTTGGAAAAAAGGGAAAATTTTCCAGTGTTAGGAATTTTTGGCAAAAATGTGTATATGCACTGAATTTTAACAATGTTGCAAGTGGAATGGAGTAAAAATTGTAGTAGTGTTGAAAAATAGTGAAACTGCAAGTGAATGTGGATGCTTTGCAAAAAGTTGTAAAGTCGGCAAAAATTACTGATTTTGTATGTGGGTAGATTTTTTCTTTGTTTGCAAATTCATCATAAAATGTCGACTTTGCAATTGTGGAACTTTTTGCTTTTTTTGCTAAATCACTCAAATTTAATGATTTTACAAGTAACCTTTGGTTTACTTGTCAGGTCAGAGAAAAATCCTGACCTTATAAGTGAGGAATGATACTCTTTGCTAAGTCATTAAAAATTAACAACTCTACAAAGACCTTAAAATTATGTTTGTAAGGTCGGGGAAAAATCTCAACCCTACAATGGGGTAGAACACTGCATTTGTAAGTTCAACAAAAATCGCTAATCACACATAAGGGTAAGTCATAGTTTGCACCTTTGTCGAAAATCATTGAAGTGACAAGTAATATAGGTTCAAATTTACTTTTTCATAGGCGAAACTTTTCACTGAGTCTATAAGAAGGCATGAAAGTTTTTGTAAGGTCGAGGAAAATCCTCGACCACACAAAAGGGAGTTTACAACTTTGTATATGCGGGTATTTTCAACGCGGATATGGGCATAACACATTAGTTCCTATAGGGTTAGGGAAAATCCCCAACCTTGAAAGATACAAAAAAGGTAAGGAACTCATACTTGTTCGCACGAAATATTACCACACTCGTATGAAATGATCACTCGTTTGCACGATTGGTAAAAACTATCAATTGTGCACACAAAAATGAACATGACACTGACATCGACTAAAATGGAAATCACCAAAAAATGCAATTAACATAGGTTTGACATCCATATCAGAGCAAATGCATAAATAATCCACGATGCATCAACCCTAATGATATTTAGATGATGAGATCCAGGTTTGAAACTTAAGGGTTGATAAGTAAATAGGAATTTTTTTTTTACCAAAGATTGATCAAATAGTGTTTTAAAAGGCTTACAATGAGGGTGTGAGGAGGAATAACGAATGAAAATGAGGAAGAAAAGAAATAAAAGTGCTTTAAAATACTGATTAAAACAACATTTAATACACGTGTGCGAAAACCAAGATTGCATGAGCAAGATTTTTCGATGCACCCTTACAAGTTAGTTTTGACATAACTTTTAAATTTGAGAAAATTTAACAATCCTGCAAGTAACTTGCAAGGTCGGGGAAAAACACCAAGCCAACAAGTAACTCGTCCCTTTTCAATTTTGACTTATAGGGTTGAGGAAAAACCCCAACCTTGCAAGTATAAAAATATTTTTAACTCTTGACAATCTGATTTTCGTAAAGAGCAAAAAGAAGAATTTTGATGAACTGACGGAGGTTATCATTCAGAAGACATTCCAAGACTTGGGATCATGCAGGAGGGAAAATTAAAATTCGTCTCGTTTTGCATGTTAGAGTACACGAGACTAAGAAACAAACAATTTTCGTAGGGGTTATCCCATGAATCAAGCACAACTCTATTCAAGGATAACAAATTGGCAAGCATCCTCTTATATGGACCTATGATTCTGCTATAGTCCCATCTGTAGTGCTTGATGCATTCAACTATTAGATTAGGGAATTTCACTAAGGAGGGAAACCTAAAACTTGAGCTATCCCATTCTCAACCATTTTCTTAGCCAGTTTTGAAGGATTCTGACCATACATTCTTGCTTTGAATTTCTTTACATTGATGTGACTCAAGTTGGTGTCCCCAACATTAGCTCAATATGACACTATCTTTGTTTTAGGAAGAAAACCCTTGAAATAAAACTTAATCTTAGTTTTCCTTGAGATATTCTCCACATTCTCACTCTTCTCAACTTGCATCTATTAGTCAAACATAGCCTAAATCACTTGGAGTGAAAGTTTGGAAAGAATGAACAAGTTTCCCTTAGAAACCTAAACATATCAAATTCACCTCACTTGGGAAAATAAACTTAAATCTTCACACCCTTGATAAATATCATCATCATTAATAAACATGCTAAACATTTAATACTTAAAGCATAAAAATTAAGCTTAAATAGACCTTTTCAAAATTTTAACCTTGTCATGGATTTTTTCGGAGATTCAAAACTTTCAAGGAATTTCGAGGATTCAACTCTTTCAAGGATTTAGCATTACCGCAAAATTTCAGAGTCTTAGCACTATTGTGGAATTTCAAGTTCATGAACAGGTCTTGGATTTTCTTGAAAATTGAGATTTACCAACTCTTACTCCTTTTTGGTTTGTACAGTTGGATTTTGGGATTTTCAAAAGATCTTGGATTGTTGGGATTTTATCCCTTTCGTGGAATTTCAAGATTTTGAAAGGACCTTGGATTTTCTTGAAAATGGCGATTTCAAAGATTCAGTTGGATAGGAAATTTTTGAATATGGTGTCTTCAAGTTTTATGTGAGGATTTCCAATGAGGGAGAAAACTTTGAAAATGAATAATTTTATATGTAGTTCGAGGATTCTTAGAGATAAAGAAATTTCTAAAAAAAGAGTTATTTATGCAAACTTCAAGGATTTTAAAGGATGAAGGAATATTCAAAGGCAAGAAGTTTAAATTTGTTTCAATGAAGAGCCTTGAAATTTTTGGAGATTGAGAAATATCTAAAAACTAACATTTTAACCGATTTGTTGAAAATTTTAGGGACTTTGGGTTCTTTAGAAAAGAGTTATTTTAACTACCTTTAGAAAAACTTGGGATTTTAAGAAACTTGAGGATTTGAAAGTCTCAAGGATTTTGAATGATTTTGGATTCTTTCCACAAGGGGTTAATTTCCTTGAAATGATGAATTTTCTAAATCTTTTATAAACTTTACGATTTCACGAAAATTCAAAAGATTTTCACAGTAGTGAAATTTCAAGGTGTTTTGAACGTTTGTTTTCAAATTTGAATTTTCTAAGAAACCCTGACTATGATTTGTCAAAATTTAAAAGGATTTTCTTCTTGAGTTTATAAGATTAGAAACCTTAATGAATTTACAGTGATTTGTTGTTTGAAAACCCTAAAAAATAACAAATTTGAATGAAGATTACAAGGGTTTGGAATGTTCTAATGCTTGAATTCTTGGAAGAATTCTAGTTTCTTGGAAATGTTATGCAATTTATCCTAATATTCATAAAAAAGGGAAGAGTGATCAACACTTTGAAATTTAAACCTCAATGAACATTTACCTCATGGACCCTACACTAGTTCTAGTAATTTCATCTCGAAGTTGGAAGAAAATTACCAAATGCAGTGTGCAAGAGTGGTCAATACTAACCTTTGAACTAGATTTTGCTAGAAAAAAATCACTTCAAATTGACTTGGAACGTGAAATGGAGCTCTATAACTTCACTTATGAACACCTAGCCTCTTCTACTTAGTACTCAACTCGCTTGCAAATGAGGACTAGGTGTGGAATAGAGGAATGATCTAAAATTTTATACATGTGGATTACTTATCCATAAATGCATTGAAAAAACAATTGACGAGCACTCACAAAGAAAATCATATGCTTTTAAGAAATTTAACCCCGCCAAGGATATTCAAGGATTTGAGGTCACAAAATTTTGAAAATTTGGGATTGCCTTGGAATTTTAGGGATTTTGTGGGATGAATAAATCCTCGAAAACCTAGAATCTCCATAAAATAAAATAGCTTGAACTTAAGACCCTCCAAATAGTTTTTCAATGACCTCAATTTATCTTCCTTAGATGAAAATACCTCAATCTTTCCTATTGGATATGAACTTTGACAAATAATTGGAAGATGACATCAAAAAGAAAAATTTGAAGACCTTTCTCCTAAATAGAAAAGGCAAGGAACCTACAAAGTAAAGAGGAAAAAGGGGGGTCTCTATTTGGATAGGGCATGTGCGCAAGGCTTAATAGGATGGAGAAGCATTTTGAAGTTATCCCAAATGTGATCTCAAATTAGGACCTTAAGGAGTTGGGGAAATCTATTTTGCTACACAATGTTAAAAGAGTAGTTTTTTCTTGTGGAGATTTTAAAGATCTTGGGTCATATGACTTTCCTCTCACATTTTTTTGAGATTTTTGGGATGTCACATTTGCAAATCTTTTAAATGTTTCTAGGGACTTTTTCGGATCAGGAAGACTAATTAATCAAATAAATTCCATATTTATAGTGTTGATCCCCAAGAAAGATGATGTTGCTTCCTTACAAGATTATAGAACCATAAGCTTATACAATATAGTATATAAATTATTCTCTAATATCATGGTTAATAGGATGAAAGGGGTTCTTGGAAAACTGATTTCTTCAAATAAAAAAGGCTTTGTAAAAGGTAGAAAAATTCTTGATGCCAACTTAGTTACTCATGAATACATTCACTCTCTAAAACAAAGTAAGAATCTGGGTATGACTCTAAAATAGGATATCTCGAAAGCTTACGATAGAGTCTTTTGGCCATTCTTGATTATTGTTCTTGAGAAGTTTGGTTTCAAAGACAAATATTTAAAACTGATAAAAGCCTGTTTCACTACTCCTAGATCTTTTGTCCTAATGAATGGGGTCCCAAAAGGGATCTTCTCTTATGGTAGAGAGTTAAGACAAGTTGATCTCCTATCCCCTTGTTTATAATTGTTGTAGAGGTCCTTGAAAGAAACATACAAAAAAAACTAGATCAAGGAATTCTTAAAGGGGTTAAAGATTCTTTATCTTTGCATCCTACTTCTCATTAGCAATTTGTAGACAATACTATTCTTTTTGTTGTTGCATCAGTGGTAGAAGCAACCTATTGGAAATCTACTCATCAAGATAAAACTGAGGCCTTTGGCAAACAAATTAATTATTCCAAAAGAAAGGTTTATTTTTTCAACACGAATTAGATGATCAAGACTGAGTTATGAGGATGTTAGGTTGTCAAGCAGATATTTTTCTTGACTCCTATCTTAGCCTTCCTTTAAGCACAAAAAATATTCCTAAAAACTATAGGAATGGTATTATTTAAAGAATTCAAAAAAAATGGTAGGATGGAAAGGCATGTTGAAAGTATGTTGGTGTTTTCATTGATGTTAATATTTATTAGTGTTGGTCATTGTTTTCAATTGTATGGAGATTGTGTGTTAGATTTGTTGGAAGGATGTTGGTGTTTTCATAGTTGGGGAGATTATTTTCAAGTGTTTGTACCAGTATGGATGTGTTGTGTTTTTATAGGAAGCTATTGTGGTAATTTCATTGATGTCTTGATGGATAAGAGTTGTAGTTGTAGTAAGTTCACTTGGTTTCCTAGTGCTTTTGAGAAAATTTGAATAAAAGAGTATGTAGTGTGATAGAGGTGTGTTCAGTTTTTTGCTACACATTTCTTCATGGTTGAAGATATGCTTGTGCGGTTTGGATATGATGATCATAGGTGTTCAGAGGTTCTATATGAAAAGTTTTAGGTTTTGGATCATTCTCCAGTGAAAGTTGTGTTTGACAGTTTATTTGTTTGTGTAGAAGATTGTTTAAGAGAAATGAGATTGCTCTGCATTTCTTTGTAGTAAGGTTTCTTCTCTTGCGGATTTGGGAATGAGCATATATCAATCTATAACTTCCTTCCCTTGAGGTTTCAAATGTTGAGGTGTTTCGTAAGGCTGGTTAGTCAAATATGTTTTGTGGAAATATGTTTTTTGGTTACATTGAATAATGGTGTTCTTAGTTTCAAATGGTTGTGGTAGAGGTGCAGAACATTCTGATGATGCTAGAATATTTCGAGGTGTTGTGTGGATGTTGTAAAGTGTTGTTGTGTGGTCTTTGTGACCTAGAGAAGCATGTATGTTGTTGCTTGTAGTTTTAGTTTAGGTGTGGTCTTTGTGACCTATTTTTGGTGTTGCACATTTTCGATGCATACATTTCATTAAGGCTAACCTAATTGGGACTGTTTAGGTCATGGATAGTACATAAGCAAGGTAAATTGTTGGAGATGTGTGTGGATCTATAGAAGGTGTGCAAAAGATACAAATTTTATTGCATGGTGATATGAGTGTGAGCTTAATGCCTATGAATCTAAAGTAGTGAGTAGAAGGGTCTACATTTGGAGTGTTCTTAGAGTTATCAGAAGTAGTGAGCTGAAGGTTGCAGAGGACATAAAGTTTCAGTGGTGGATTTTTCATATTTCCTTGAGATAGTTGTAGACACTAAAAAATATCCTAAATGATATCATACACTCAAATCAAGTATACTAACATCATTTCATCTTGAAATCCATCCTCTTTTCACTTAATTAATTAAATTAGCCTAGCTATTTAATTAATTATATCATTTGCATCTATTAACCTAATTAATTTAATCAAGTTAATTCAACCCATTTCATGCTAACATTTCATCTCATTAAATTAAATAAATTAAACTATTTAATTTAAATCCCTAAATCTTCTTATTTAATTAAATAACCATAATTTATTTAATAAAACATCATTCCACCTTTCCCCCATTCATTAAATTAGTTGATTTAATGAATATCATCTAAATTCCCTAATTTCATAATTAACATTATTTAATTATCAATTATCTTAATCTAATTCCCCCCACTTGCAGGGGAATATTCCAAGGGAATGTTCCTCCTTTGCACATTCCTCCAAAAGGAATATTCCTTCACCTTTTGCACAATTTAATTTAGTTTTAATTAACTAAATTATCCTTTTCCCTCACCCATGAGAATATTCCAAAGAATATTTTCTCTCCTCAATCATTTGAAAAAAGGGAATATTCTTACAAGACCTCTTGTGCAAGTTAGCTTGTGACCTCTTGTGCAAGTTAATTTGTGACCTCTTGTATAGGTCAAAAGTGTGTTTGTTTGAAGGAATGTTAAACCTTGATTAAATTTCATCTTTCATTCTAATTTTTTGATGAGAATCCATGATCCATGTTTTATCATTCTTCCATCCTTGACCATTAACTAGATTTTTTGATCTCAACCCTCCATTTCTCATTTGTTCTCATATAAATAGGTCACTATTTGGAGAGAAATGGATCCATCTTTTAACATCAGAGTTATATTGTTAAAATCACTCACACTCACACTCATATTTAACACACATTAGCATCTTTTTTTAGTTTATTTTAATTTCATTAATTAGCTTTAAGCTTCCATTAATAGCTTCCATGATCATATAATGCATCCATTTAACTTGTTTATGAATTAGGGTTTGAATCTTTTAGTTTAGATTCCATCTAGATTAGCTTAGCATTTGCATATCTTCATCATTTTAGCATAAAATCATGTTAAGTTATCTTACATAATGCTTATTTAGATTAAAATCATGTTTTCATACACATCTCACAGTGGTTCTATTAGTTTTCATCAATAAAACTGACTAGAGCAAGCTCATTTATCCATGAAATTGAGAAAGGGTCACCATTGCACATCAAATGTGACACCACTCCCACAATGGGATAGGTTTCAATGGATTAGAGTAGGCATTTTTAAGCTTACATAGTTTAATTTGCTTGGTTTCAATTAAAGCTTGGTTTAATTTATAATTGATTGATCCTATTAAGATTGATGTTAGTGGCTTCATTATGCTTTGATTCTCCATGGATCAAGTGTAATCAACACATGCTAATCCGTTGGTCACATTTTGGCGCTAGAAGGAGGGAAAAGTGATCAAATTTAATCAATTTCTATCTTGAATTCCATCTTTTCTAATTCTTGTAGGATACAGTGACCCTCAAAGGAATTTTGGTGATGCCTTTGTTGGGTGTCACCATACAACAACGCTATCGTCATTAGAGATAACAACGCCTATTTAATATCCTAGTGTTGATTAAACTAAATGGCAACCCTGAATACTTTTAGTGGTATCAAAATTTTCAAATCGTGATAGTACAAAATTGTGATGCTATTGTCGTCACTGGTTTTTTGTACAACAACACTAAAATTCACCAGAGCAACACTCATTTCATTTATAGCGACACTATCGTGAACAATGATGCTCTTCTCTAGTAAGCAAAACGATGATCAATTTCCAGCATGTGCTTTAATTTTTTTACTTCATTTGATCACTAATATGCCCCTGACTTTGTTCTAGTTTTTAGGCTAACTGGGTTTTGTAGGTTGGACAATAAAAGTTGAAGTGAAGAAGCATTCTCATATTAAAATCTTATAATTCTAACAAGCGTTTTGATGCTTTTTGGGGCAATTATAACCCATTTATCATGATTTTCATTTTATGATTTAGGACCACACTAGTTTTCAATTAGGTTTTAAAAAGAACACTCAAACAAGACTAAAATTGAACCCTCACTTAATCATTTTACTTTGGGTTTAAAATTGAACAATACAAATTAACACTTTGTTTGGTGCATAAAATAAATTCATCTTAGCTTTAGGTGTTAAATTTAACAAGTGTTTTCTATGCTTTGTGATTTAAATCTTTGTTATTGAATGTGTATACACTTCTCTCATGCCACTTGACAATCTTGAGAATTAGAAACATTCCTTGACATTTTGTATAATCACCCACATATTTCAATTTGGATTAAAAATGAACTCCATGCTAGTGTAGGGAAAAGATGTGGTGTGTGTTCTCTCCTTGCTTCATGTGAACTGGAAGGTTGAACTACACACATACTTCCTTGATTTTGCTTATCTTTAGAGGGCCTGCATTCTCACTTCAAAAGAATGGAAGAACCCAAGTGGTAACAAGCTAAACCAAGCTCTTTCAAGTCACTATATAAAAATGTGTTTGTGATGAAATTCATAAACAACAGGTGCAGATGTGTCATATTGACAAGTTTCACCCTTAGTATCCATGTGATATGTCAAAATCTCTTCTTAGGAAGAGACTAGGAGGTCTCTTGATTGAAATAATATTGAGCTAATCTTGCCATGTGTATGGCCACCTTGAACGAAAGCCCTTACTAAGAACCATTGTTTAGAAGCCAAAAACCTTTATGCTTGCTAGTGCAAGAATGGTGATTCTAAAGCTGCCCCACATTTTACTATTCAATTGTTGAAACAGAAAAATCCTTAGGATCTTTGGATCTTTAGGATTTGAGATTTGGTGGTCCCGAGAAGTGTGTGTCGTGGAGGGGAGCCAGTGTCACCAAATCTCTAGTTGTTCACATTGTCTTAGTGTTTGGAGAAATCCAAGTGGGAATTCAGCAAGTAATATCTTCTAAGTCTAGGATGGTAAATGATTGTGAGTCAGTTTAACACTTTCCTTGGTTCCAAAACATTATAAATAAACATTCACAATCCTCCTCAAAATTTCAAATCCTTTGGTCTATGGATACCTTTTGAAATATCCTTGAAATTAATGCTTGTCCTAAGGATTTCTATCCTTAGAGATTTCTAAATATATTGACTTATAGCTCAATTGGTACTTCCCAAAGTTAACATAGGCAACTATGGCTTGAATTTCATTCTTTTCACAAAATGGACATTGTGAAATTTATGATTTTTTTGACATAGACATCTAGTTTGAAAACATAATCAAGACAAGTGTTTGTGGTAAAATAAATTCACTTAAGCAAGATAAATTGAAAAATTGAACCACACATGACCATTTGGAGACCGATTGCTCCCATTGAACAACTCGATCTTACACCTACTATTATTCAACCAAACTTTGAACTCATTGAAGGAGAACATACCAGTATTATTAGTAGTTTGAGAAGCTTCACTTTTGAAACAAAAGAAACACCAAATCAGTGGAGAAATGCAACATATATCTTAGACAAAGAAGAGGAACAAGTTGATATTGAGGCTAGAAGGCCCATATTACCACCACTTGTGTAGCAATAAATATCCTATTTTCTTCCATAAACTTGAACTTTTCTAAATGATCTCACACAAAATCAAAATCCCCAAGAGATGGTCTACATGTCATCATTTAAATATTAGGCATCTTAGTCCAAAAGCTCTCAAAAAACACATTTTAACACTTTATCAAAATAGCAGGTTGGTATACAACTTCTACAAACATGTTTCACGAAACAACTCAGACTTGTATATGTTTTCTTTCAGTCAAAACCCTGGTCTTTTTCACAATAATGAACCTATCTAAAACATTGGGTCTTTAGGATCTGAAAAATTTAGAGGTCTAGCATGTTTCTCAATACTTTGGTCTTATCAAACAAAGGGTCACTTTAGGTCAACATTGGTTCAAACACTTCATTCACCCCTTCATCAAAATTCATCCTTCACTTCACCAAACTTTGCAAAAAAATTGAATACATCAAACACTTTTTGACTTAAAAAATATATCAAACTAACCCTTAACTTAGATACTTTGTATGTGAAATGAATCCTTTCCCATGAATTTAAGTAAGTTATTTATCATCATTGAACTATTTTATCTTGAAGGTCACAAGTCTACGCTAAATATTTTCGAGTTCATCAACATCTTTTATCCAAACATCAAAACACCAAACTTAAGTCAAAAGTGTTATCCCAAAACATTTGTAAAGATCACTTTCCATATCATCCACCTTTTCATCTTCCATTATCATTGTTGCTCAAAAAAGACTTAGAGTGTCCCTTTGACCTAGATTTGAGTCAACTAGAGAGTTCAAACATTACAAATCTCAAAGCAACTCTCTGAGAGGTGACCCAAAATTTATGGTAAAACCAAGATCACAACCAAGAGAATCATGGAGAAAAGCAAAGTCACATTTACCTCAAGTGATCCAAATCCTCTAGAATTTGATCTGAGAAGTCAAGTTACTCCATCACAACAACCTTCATCTCCATCAAGGCCATTGAGATAGAAGACATCACAAACAATCCATTTGAACTTACTAGGGAAAAAATCATGAAACACCAAGCCTTAGAAAACATAGTTCCTAATTCCCCATCATTTGTTGCACAATCATTGACACAAGGCTTGACTTCATCTACTATTCCAACAACTCCATCCTTGGAGATAAATCAAACATCAACACCTACTATTGTAGCTAGTCTTGCTAAATACTTTGGCCATACTCTTCCATTTGAGAGTAGCACACTTGTGGGTACCCTCGATACCAATCCTCCATCCCAAACAACCACTTGGACACCTACCTTTGGTGCTCCTCATGTTCCTGAGGATCCTCGACATCCATATAAACCACTTACACTCTATTACTCCACAACCACCTCAATATATTGAGGACAACCATCTTCATCCATACCCATGAGTACCACGATTGTGCCCAACATCACGAAAAGTAGGTTGGACCAAGTGTCACAATTATATCCAAAATGGCAAGGAAATACCCTCATGCAAAATCAGCCTTTAATGCAATAAGGAACATCTTCATCCAATCCTCCCCTTGATACATCAAACACAACGATTTCCCAAAACACATCCATCCCATCCATCATTAACCCACATCAAAACAATCCCTTAGTCATTAACCCCATCAATCAAGGTAATACCTTGACCCCATCTCAAACACAAGGGAATCTCCAAAACATCGGTCAAGGGAACCCTTTCCATCGATGGACCCAAGGTCCTAATATGCCCTTAACATCACAAAATCTTATGATTTCATCCTCATCTTTTCCTTTTGTCCCTCAAGTCATGAAAAATCAAATGGTACATAAAACTTACGTTCCTCCATCCCAATCCATTATCTTACAAGGAATGTTGAACCAAGGGAACTCCCAACCACTCATTAGCAACCCGCTACCCACTCAAAACCCATCATAGATATCCCAACAACAAATTGATCTTGCATTACAAGTGCATGCCTTAGCTTTACAACAAGAAAAAAAAGCTTATCAACAAGCCATCCAATAGCAACAAGCAACCCTAGCAACACAATAATAGTAGCAACAACAACAAGCAGCCCTAGTAGCACAACAACAACAACAACAACAACGAGCATCCTTAGCAGCACATCAAGCAGCCTTAGTAGCACAACAACAACAAGAAACCTTATCATAGCAACAACATTAATCCCATCAAGTATCCCTAGCAACACAATAACAACAATAGGTCCAACAACAAGCCCATCAAGCAACCCTTGCAGCTCACCAACAACAACAAGCTTTACTAGTTCAATAGTATACCCAACAACAACACCAACAAAGATCCTATTATAACCCTCAATAGAACATCACCAATACAAATGCGTTAGGAACATATACATCAAAACCTTAATCCCCTTCATGAAATATCACACCACCATACACCCCATACAATACTTTATCATATTAGAATCTCGCATATAACCCATCCGCCATCCCAACATATGTTCCTCCACCAAACCCTCAAGATGATCTAGCATCACAACTTAATGCATTGTCACAAGAAATGTAGGACCTTTAGATGGGAAAGACAAAGAAGCCCCATACACAAAACCTGTGTCCCTATCTATTTGATCAAAACATCGTAATGGTATTGTTCCCTCCCAGCTTTGAAATCCTCAAATTCAATAAATACAAAGGGAGGGGAAGTCCTATTGACCATGTCAAAGAATTTAATGTCATGTGTATGGAGGTTGCTTACAATGATTCTTATTTAATGTGCCTCTTTCCCCAAAGTTTAACAGGTCCTACCATGGATTGGTTTTCTCAACTGCCTCCCAACATCAAAACTTTTCAAAAAATTACTCATAAATTCACCAATCAATTCCTTTAATCTTGACATGGATGTAAGCCTAGCAGAATTGTACACTCTTAGAAAAAAACAAAGGAGAATCTTTCACTAATTTTTTACAACGGTGGAGACAAAGAGATAGTAAGAGAAAATAGCCTCTTCTCGATGAACAAGTGTGGATTATCATAGCAAATCTAAATCTGAATATATCCTTCCACTTGAAAATGCAGTACATCACATCTTATCACGAGCTTGTCCCTAGAACCCTTAACATTGAGAGAGCTCTAATATCACAAGGAAATGCTCAAGCTTACAAAGACAATTGGTCATCAACTAGTTCAAATGACAAGCATCATTTCTGGGCTAAGAACATAAATGTAACAAATGATGGTGTGGTAGATGCTAAGGTAGTCCTAAGTGCTCCTAGGCCAAACAACAAGCAATTTGCTAACAGTCAATCAACTGTGCAACAAACAACACCTCCTCAAAAAAAATTGATCAACAACACTGAAACACAAAAAAGGCAAACCGCTAACAAGAACAATTATCCTAAACGCAAGTACACACAGTTATCGAAACCCATCGAAACCATCATAAAGAAATTGGTAGAGTCAAACCTGATAACGCTTCCCAACTTTGAAAAATACCAAGAACTATGGGATAAACCGCCCTGGTACAATGAAAAAAGATCTTTGTGACTTTCACAAAATCAAAGGACACAAGATATCGAATTACATGCGACTTAAAAATATTATCCAGGATCTTATAGAGAGTGACACCATATTTGTAATACCAATTGGTAACTAGGATCTTAAGATATACAAGAACCCCATGCCAGATCATAGCAAAGGGAACAACAACGAGAAGGAAATAAATTATACAAATGTACAAAATACATATTCCAACATATTTACTTCCTATGATAGCGTCATTACCATCATCACCATTAAAAGGGCCTAGTTTAGATTGTGGAGTCACCACATGACATGGAAAAGTCACCATCCAAGGAGTCCCATCTCAATCAAGGGAACACCCTGCTCCACCAACATCAAATCCCAACAACTACAATCTCCTAGACCAGCTTAAGAAGATCCCCACATAGATATCAATCTTAGAACTATTGAGGCTATCCCCCAAACATAGGAAAATCTTAGAGGAAGCTCTATCTATGTCATATGTTCTCAAGGATATAAATACCAAACAATTTCAAGCTATGGTAGGGCATATCACTAATTGTCTCCTTACCTTCTTGGAACAAGACCTACCGTCACAACCATCTCATAACTGCACTTTACACCTTGAGGTCATCATTCATAAGAATAAGGTTAAAAGAGTCTTAGTACATGGAGGTGTTGGTTTGAACATTTGTACCCTTCAATTGATCAAGAACCTAGGCTATTTAGAGGATACTATTGAGAAGGAAAAGCACACCACCATCAAGGGATATAATGTCCAAGAATAGGTATCTCTAGGCATAATCGTAGTACCCATCCAAGTGGGCCCCCTCATTGTAGAAACTACATGCCAAGTGTTGGACGTTGATCTTCCCTACAACATCCTACTTGGATGATCGTGGATCCATGCCCTAAAATTTGTAGCCTCAACCTATCATCAATGTGTAAAGTTTCCTTTTGAGGGAAGATAAATTACCATCCATGGAGATCTTGAGCCTTTTTACTATTGTAATAATCTTGAGGCCAAGTTCTATAAGATACCCCAAATCCCTAAAATTGATGAAGGACCTACACTATCTACCTCATTTGTCGACCCATAATCCCTTGTATGTACCTTAGAAACAAAAACACCCATTGTATAGAATATATCTGACATCAAAGCAATGATCTAGGATGATGGTTATGGAAACTATAAGCTAATGAAGAATAAATTTGTCTTAGGAGAACTACCTCTTTCTCCCCAATTCCATGGGAAGCCCACATCTTGCAATAAAGAACTGGAGATAATCAAGATGGCAACTAATACCTTCACCAAGTGGGGAGATTCGAATCAAGAATATGTCAATGAGGAAGATGTCTCTAAATTGCTCTATCAGAATGAACGACCTATCCCTGCTCTTCCCGGGGAAGATGATAACAAAGGCTTGCAACTAATGAAGGGAATGGGTTATAACAAGAATGAGATACTGGGAAAAAATGATAATGGTTTTCTAGAACCCATCATTCCTGAGAAATGACTAAAAAATCTTGGCCTATGTTGTACTACTAGCAAGGTCACCCTTATTGGCAAAGGTACTTTCGCTAAACAAGTCGAGGCTTCCTCTTGGTTACCTACATCGCATGATACGACCTTAGATGATTTCCCCTTGGATTTTTCTAAACTATTTGAGAACAAATCCCTCTTCATGATATCCATAACATCCTTTGCTCTAAGAAATCAACTGACGAAAAACGTCTAGTATACCAGTAACTCATTAAATTGGACCAACAAGGACCACTAATTCTAGATTTATTAAAAAACGATGAAGAAATCTCAGAATTCATAGGACTTCGTGACAAATTACCATGGGAAAATCACAATGCAGGTTTTGACATAGATCTAGACATGGGGGCATACTATGGGGAGACGATTGAATCCTTCAATCATAAAATTGACAAAATGCAATTAACATGTAGATCTTTGAGTGTAAACCACATGTGGCACTCTTTGATCCTAAAATAGTAAAAAGAAAGGACGTATCCAAGGGTTAAAAAATCTCTAAGGTTCCCAAGGATGAGGGATTCAATCTCTCCCTTAGTGAAATGCCTCTAGAGAAGTCAATAGTTCTAGCAGAAAAGGCCACTCCAGTTAATGTGTGAACAAAAGAATCACCCCAACTCACTTTCTATGCTAAGTCCCTATTGGATGAAGAACAAAAAAACCTAGCAACATTCTTGAAAGAGTGAAGGGCCACCTTTGCATGGTCATACACTAATATTCCAGGGCTTGATCTGGAAGTAGTTGTGCATCATCTAGCAGTCTATCCCAAATCCAAATGAGTAAAGAAAAAGTTAAGATGCACCCCCAGATAGCACTCTTGGTCAAACTTGAGTTACAAAAAATTCTTGATGTTGGATTCATCTGATCGATAGATTATCTTGAGTGTGTTTCAAACCTGGTACCAATCTACAAACCCACTAGGGGCATCAAAATATGCATGAATTTTAGAGACTTAAACAAAGCATGCCCGAAGGATGATTTCCCTCCTCCTAATAATGACCTCATCGTACAATTAACAATTGGGCATGAAATTTTGTCACTCATGGATGGTTTTTTATGCTACAATCAAATCATGATTGCCAAGGAGGATCAACACTAAATTGTATTCACCTGTCCATGGGGAACATATTGCTAGAACGTGATGCCATTTGGGTTGAAGAATGTAGGAGAAACCTATCAAAGAGAAATGACCCTCATCTTTCAGGACATGATCCATAAAATAGTTGAAGATTATGTGGACGATATTTTGGAAAAATCAAAGAAAAGAAGTGAGCACATAGAAGTCTTAGGACCCATCTTTGACAAACTTGAAGAGTACAAAGTAAGGCTAAATCCAAAAAAGTGTGTCTTTGGAGTTACATCAAGGAAACTTCTTGGCTATATCGTTTCACAAAGAGGGATAAAAATTAATCTAGAAAAGGTAAAATCCATCCTAGACATGGAACCACTGCAAACACTAAAGTAGATGAGAGGGTTACAAGGAAGATTGTAGTCTATTAGAAAGTTCATACCATAATTATCAAACAAAATCCACCCTTTCTCACATCTTCTCCATGAAGGAATAACTTACAAGTGAGATGAGAAATGTGATAAATCTTTCTAGCAAATCAAGGACTACTTATTGACACATCCAGTGCTCATGCCACCAATATTGACTGAACCACTAATCCTATATATCTCAACAACATTAGTAGCATTAGGTGCTCTTCTGGAAAAACATGATGAAAATGGAAAGGAAAGGGCTATCTATCACATCAACAAGACCTTAGTTGGCTATGAAATGAACTATTCACCCATTGAGAAAGCATGCTTATCAATGGTTTTTGCTTCTCAAAATTTTGGAAACTACATGTTGTCACATGAAATCAAACTTATTGCAAAGATGAACCCATTAAAATACATGTTATCCAAAACAACTCTCACTAAGCGAATTTCCAAATGGGTAATGATCTTAAATAAATTTGACATATAGTATGTGGAGCGCAAGGAAATCAAAGGACAAGTGATCACAAACCAACTAGTAGAGGAACCTATCTATGATAAGAACCCATTGATATTTGAATTCCCTGATGAATCAATGTTCCTGGTCAATCTCATAGATCAATGAAAAATGTACTTTGATGTATCATTCACCCAACATGGATCAGGAACGGGTATTCTTTTCATCACCCCTCAAGGTGATTGCATCCAAAAGTCATACATGATTTCATTTTCGGTACTAATAATAGTGCTGATTATGAAGCCCTAATAACAGGTCTAATGATAGGAGTTTAATGGCAGATACAAGAGATGAAAGTCTATGGAGACTCACAACTAGTTATCAACCAAGTCAATGATGACTACAAAACTAAGGATGACAAGCTTACTCCTTACAAGAAGATGGTAGAGAGTCTCAAGGACCTTTTCATAGATATAACTTTTGAGAAGATTCCTCACATGAACAATAGAGCAACAGATGCTATGGAAACAATCAAATCACTGTTAGACATGCCAAACAACATCGTGCAATGAAAATTATTGGTAGAAAAACTTCTCATACCAACATTCAAAATCTCATAATCATAATTCATGTGTGTCATTGTTGGTCCTGGATCCCTGTGGTACATGACATCTTTACCTACCTAAGTAGAGGAACCTTTCCATCCGATATCACCTCCAACCTTAAAAAGACCTTTATCAAGAAGGCATCTCGATTCATGATCCTAGGTGATACCCTTTACCCTCAAAACATCAAAGGGACATTATTACGATGTCTTAACCAAGAGGAAGCCTTGACCACTTTAATAGAAGTTCACGATGGCATATGTGGTTCCTATTCTAGTGGTATGACTTTAGCTAAGATAATATTGAGGATGGGGTACTACTGGCCAACCATGGAAAGAGAAGCTCATCAGTATGTGTAGAAATGTGTCCAATTTCAACAACATGGAGATTTGATTTATGCTCCAACTTAGGAATTTCACCCAATGATCACACCTTGGCCTTTCTCATAGTGGGAACTTGACCTCATAGGAAAGATCACTCCAACCTCATCCAATGGCTACAAGTTTATCATAATAGCCACTGAATATTTTACTAAGTGGGTTGAAGCCATTCCTATGACCCACATAACAAGGAAGAAAATTTCTAAGTTTATCTTGAATTACCTAATCTTCCATTATGATGTTCCACAAACCCTTACCTTAGACAATAGAACACCCTTCAAGAATTAGGATGTCCAAGAGCTATGTATGAGATTCAACATCCAACACCAATTTTGTACCCCATATTACCCCTAGGGAAACAACCAAGATAAGGCTACAAACAAGACCATTCTAAAAATCCTAAAGAAAATGGTCAATGAAGCTAGCCGTGACTGACATCTATAGTTAAATCCCACTCTCTGGGCCTATCAAACTAGTATCCACACAACTACAAGTGCAACCCATTTCTCCTTGGTTTACAGATTAGAAGTCATTCTACCTATTGAGGTTGAACTTCCATCATTGTGAGTATCACTACAAAACCTAATCACTGATGAAGAATACATAATATCTCAACTAAATGTGCTAGAATTCCTGGATGAGTGTCATCGTGATGCCCTTAATCACTTGCAAGTATATCAAAACTGACTGAAATAGAGCTATAACAAGAAGATCAAATGTCGGTCTTTCCAAGTAGGGGATCTTGTCCTAAAGTAGAATAAGAAGAATCTTCCATATTAGGACAATAAAGGAAAGTTTGAGCCTAAGTGGTTGGGTTCCTTTGTCATCATAGAAAGTTATGGATCGGTAGCATATCAATTGTCAACACTTGAAGGTGAACCCTTGCAAGAACCAACCAACAACTTGCATCTTAAAAAGTTTCATGCCTAGTCTTGAAGGGTGTAAATATGAAAATACAAAAAAATAAAAAACATGAGAAAATGATTGAAAACAGTAAAGAAAAAAATTGTCCTCTAGTGAAAACCACTTCAGTGGCACTTTGGGCAAGTACCTTGGTGAAAACCTAGAAAACAGGCACCTCGCGTAAATAAAGCACCTCCATATATTCTTTATCTCTTTATCCTATCATTCTTGGCATTGAATCCATCTATCACCTCATCCATCCTATTTATTCCCTCACCCATCCGCGTCCTTATCATAGCTTAATATTATGAAGTATCGCATCCCCTTAGTACTACTTCACATATTCCTAAGGTCAATTTTCGCTGCCTATATCGAGGTAGTCTATCATATCACAATAGGGGCAATTCATTATGGATCAGATTGGTATCTTGTATATCTTAGGGTTATTGGAAATCACAATCAAAAATCCCAAAAACATTCATAAAACATTCATCAGAAAATCCAAAAAGACTTGCAAAATTAGAAAATCCAAAAACATCAAAAATCATATATAGCTAAAATCCAAAACATTCAAAACAAATCAAAAACCCTAAAAAGGTCAAAACATTGAAAATCCAAAAATAGTACCTTGTCGAACTACATTTTCTTTGAGATTGAACGTAGGCAAGGCCATCATCGATGTGCCCCCAAGACACCCTAGGTCAGTCCTTTAGTGGTTTGCCATAATAAACTAGCATTCCATCAACTATTAATATCTCATTGTCAATAAGTCAAGTCAGTCGAACTACATGGTCTCTACATGTATAGTGTAGGAAAGGCTAATCTTTGATTAGCCCCCGAGGCCCCTAGGATAGGTCTTTTAGGTTAGGTTTTTGGTTGAAACTCTTGAAAAATCCCTAAACATTCAAATATTAGAAAACACAAAAACATTCAAAAATTTGGAAAAGCCTTAAACATTTGTAAAATCTTGAAAAACCCTAAACATCAAAAAAATGGAAAAGCCAAAACATTAATTTTTTTTAAAAAACTAAAAACATCAAATACCTTGAAAAATCTAAACATCCTCAAATAAACCAAAACCAAAACATTCGGAAGAAAAAAAAAAAGCTTCAAAACATTTTCAAAATACCAAAAACATTGAAATATTCTAGAAAAACGAAAACCATCTACCCCATTTCTCTTTCACCCATAATAAATCATTCATCATCTTCAACCTTTGGAAAAACAATTAGAAAACAAGTATCGCAAGTCGTGAAGTGAGAACCTAAATGTCAAAATATAAATTCTAGGTCATAGGTAAACGAGTTCATGAAGTTTGTATCAATGGCTTATCAAATACCTAATACTAATCAAACCATCTGATCAACATGTCCTAGGATGCATCCTTCCTGCAATGGGCATCAGTATCGAAAATCACCTTAACTATCTTAAACTAGTAAGAGCTATGGATAACAATGACTGTTTGTCTTTGATCTTTTCTTCTAATTTATCTTAATAACCCATTCTGAGGACCTCTCAATGATGTTTATCAAAACAATTTAGAGAGAAAGGAATGGGGCATCAATCATTATCTTTTGTTTGTTGTGCTTGTGGGTATTCTTGTAAAATAATCTTGGCGCATACTTGCTTAGTTGTGTGTAGGGAAGTTGTTTGGAGTACATTGTTGACTATTGCATATGCTTTGGTCTGATATATTATAAGTTTCTAACTTACATTCCAATGAGGTTTATGTATGTCAAGATGTGAAAAAGAACTATCCTATCTATTTGCAAATTCAAAGTCCATTACACTAGATACAACGCCATCCTGGTTATCAATACCTTGATGCATCATGTCTATGTGTTATATAAAACAATAAGGAACAATGGAAAATCCCAATCCCAAGATATGAGCAAACCATCATCATTGTATTTCTCATCACCATCTCTAATAAAGTCTCAGTGGATCATAGACTTGTTGAAATTTTTGAATCAATTATCAAAATCAATAGTCAATAATCTTATTTCTTCCATATTCTATCTACAATAACTTGGTATCATGATAGTCAACAAAAATATCATCAATGCATCCATCTTGCATCCAAAAATCATCAGCATGCATACATCTTGCATTATCATGGCACATCATAATAATAAAAAAATGTAATCAATTGCATTATCATTTAAGTTGTGAAGAATAATATAGATTTGTTATTCTAAGCATCTTAACTCATTGCATACATATCATACACATGCATCACATCATCATACCATAACCACGAACATCTGCATTATCCATACATACATCTATATGTGTTGTCAATCAAGATTGCACCCTAGTTATGTTTGACTCAACCTTCCTATTGAAACATGGGAACGTTCTCAAGCTGTGGGTAACTTATGATGAGAATGAATCTCCAAAGAGGGTTTGTTCCCGTAGTAGATCACCTAAACTAAATTGATTTGTATGAGAAAAAGGATAGAAGGATAAATTTGAAATGAAATCCTAAAACCTAATGGGTGATGCACTAGAACTTGAAACGAGCTTACTAACTCAACTCACAATAAGATCTCAAAGCATTAACTTTCACAACCTCATGTGAAACATACAACACAACAATGATTTGCATGAAGGTTCAAAAAGAAACACAACGTACAACCTGTATTATATGAAATTTTTGCACCCACACTTGCAATAATAAGACATAAAAAGGATTCAAAATTTAGAATCACAATACAACACCAAATTATTACTGGAAAATGAGACAAAATAATGAGATAGGAATGCTCTAGTACTTTTATTGATCTGAAAGGAGTATGAGAATATGAAATCTGAGTACAATTCAAGGCTTTCAAAGCTCTCTGCAAATGATCAAGAAAGAAAGAAAGAAGCAAATCTGAACTGAGAAAAAACTAATTTTTTCTCCATTATATGCCTCCAAAGTGTCTCCAAGAGTGAGAGGGAAAAATATGAGTGAACTGCTCCTCAAAATAGCAACTCCAGTGTGATTTTAGATCAAGGGAAAAAACCTCAAAAATAGGGCTCCAATTTCCTCCTAACTGAATGAAAAAGATGGAAAGTTTCCCTCCCAAGAGGGTCGACCTAGAAAGGACTCAAAAGCACTCAGTTTTGACAAAAAAATGAGAGTGGAAAGCTCAGTTCGCTTGGTTTTTTTCTATTTTTCTCAAAAGGACTCAAACTAAAATAGGAAAGTAAACTAAAAGTCTCTATTCATACTTGCTTGGTTTATTGTATTTAAAATAACAAGTACTAAGACAATTTATAGAATATTTCCTTAATAATGTTTTACAATATCTGTAGTTTCAATTTTACAAAATAGAAGGGCTCAACCTATACTTGGTTTGATAAATATGGCACTTGATTTTATCACGAATCAAAAAATAAAACCCAAAGGCACATTGTCATAATGATTTTCTTCAAAAATCATAATAATTCTAAGGCATCAAATAACATGAGTTTATTCAAAAATATAAAAACTCTAAGGAAATGCAACCTAGACAAGCAAACCTATGCAAAGGGAAAAATACCACTACGGTATTAGTGAAGGCATTTTAATTTTAAAACACTATGACAAAAATCACAAGTCTGAATTAGGGCAATGGAAAACCCTAGAACAAAACTAACGAGCTCCACTTCTCTCTCATTCACTTTCACTTTGATTTTCTCTCTGTTGGGAAATTTGGCTGCCGCCACCATGAGACTAGGGTCTTGAGCTCAAAATTTTGAATTCCTTGCTATCTATGAGAGATCTCCATGGAGATTCTACTAGAAAATATAGAGGTAAGTCTTTTTTGCTACAAAACCGAACAATGACCTCCATTTCAAAGCATTTCTTGGCCTTTCAGCCGCAACCATTATTACATTTCTAATTCATTTTATTTTGCTCCACTTTGTTGATTCTTCCCTTCACTTTGAGGCCACCATTGAAGAATTTTTGAAGCTTACTACTGTAGGCATCTGCATGCATTTTCTTCACAGCAAAACTTTGTAATTTTTCTGACACTCAACCCTTGCATTCTCCTTCTCTTCAATCGCTAAAATGATCAATTCGAACTCCAAATGGTGAATATAGTTTTGCATCAAGGTTTTATAATTTCTTTAATTTCTACAGCCTTCTTATACCTCCATGGCCACAAATTCTTTTGCCTCATTTATTTTTAGAAAGCATGGATTTTCTCTTTTCTTGCTTTCGGCCCTTCGTGGCTAGAGCAAATGGAGCCCAAATGTTGATTTGTGCTTTCTTTGTATAAGGAAATAAAGATAAACCCTTTTCTTGTCTTAGCACCCATGTGTATTCTAAGGGCTTTCTGTGAAGAAAAACTAAGAATTTCTATTCATTATCTTCATGAAAGGTTGCAGCCTCACCTTGCACTATAGTTTCTTGAACCTTCCATTTTGTCTAGGCTTCTAGAATTCGAGGGTTTGCATTTTTTTCCTCTCCAACTCCTTCCCAAAAAAGCATTTGTATATCTTCTGTATATTTCAAAATGACTACTTAAATGATCTATTTTTAAAAACCATGTGCATATATGTCCTTCAAAATATTGTTAACAGAAAAATGTGTATAATGCTCTGTATTTGGCATTGCACCTCACAATGAAATGGTATTGTACTTAATTTTTTGAATCTAATGCTTAAAGGCATTCATTTCTATTATTCAAAATTTGTAAAATGATAATGCATACCCACTATTCTTTTATTATATTATTCGATGATGCCTTCTAAATTTTAAAATGACCATATTGCTTAGTCATATCCACTACATTCAATCTCCTTGAAGGACCCACTATTTTTCATTATGAATGTATTTGTTGTCCTAAGTTTCGCAATTTGGTGACACCTTGGGCTTCAAAACAAGCATTGTCATTGTGTATTGAAATCTTCTTCCTCTTAATCCTTCATCATGCTAGCATAACCTATTACCAGCCACATCTTGACTCATAACTCATATAGAGTCTTGAATAATGCTATGCTTCATGACTATACTTTGATTCAAATATGCTACTTCTTTGGTACTTAATGAATGGCTGCACCATCAATGTATGTATTTCTAATAGCATAATCAGTAGAAAACACTGGTGTACAACAACAATAGAAGACATAAAATCATTATAGTAACACTATTCAATGAAGCTAAATAATGACAACCTCAAAACTTTGCATGCAAACAGACTCATTCAATGAGAAAATAGTGCACTTTTATTCTGTTTTGTAGATTAATTAAGCATTCAAATGAGCCCATTTTTCATCTGTGATCTTTACTTCAAAATAGATGTTGCCTCATTGCACTTTTGAATTGATTGTCATGAATGATCAATGTGCCAATATTCTTACAACCACTTTGTGAATTACTCTAGCTGAAAATGCCTTGATTTGAGTAATATGAATGTGTTTTTCCTATCTCATTTCCCCTTTGAAACTTAGGGGCAGCATGCTGGCCTCAACCCTTGTGGGAGCCCATATTTTCACCACATTATATTATGTCTTTAGAACTGAATCAACAACAAGATTTCACCTATACCTACACAGTGAACAAACATGTTAGATAAAAAACATTAAAGCTCAATGCTCTTGTGATGTTTGATTTCTATGCTCTCTTGCATACATTTGATACTTGCTCAACTAACTTAAAGCATCAAAGACATATGCTATATTTCTATTGATAAGGCACATAGTGAGATTCATATACAGAGCTCTCACCAACTCTTTTATCATGATGCGGGTTCATTTGAAAATCAAGGGAGAGGAGGAGCAAGAAACAATGAAGACCAACACCAAACTTCAACTGACAATGATGAATATGTTTTTTCTTATATGCTCCTTCCATTACTTTCATCTTCAAATGCATAGTGTATTTTTGTGTTGCTTTAGTTCAGCTACTCCCATAGCTTGTGTGGTAAATTTGATCAGTCTCTTCTTTCCAATGTATAGAAAATAAACACTTTGCAGTCTTGTATATATTTCATTTCAAAATGAATGAAAGAAATATCTTGTGTTTTTATGTACTTTATTTCTGTTGTAATACATTGCACAATGAAACTAAATTCTCAATTGGAAACTTAGATAAGAAATTGTTAAGCATGGTAGAAATATGTTAGAATACTCTTCACCTTTAAATGTAAATAAGTTGTTTTAACTCTACCAAATTGAGTTGTAGGTGAAAATTTGGTAACAATATGCATACATCATTACATCATAAAATTGCATAGAAAATTACACAAAAATAAAAACATCCATATCATTTGTATATGCATCATATAAGCATATCATTTATGGATCCCATGGAATATCATAAAACATATTGAAAAAGAATATGACATTGCATCCATTCCATATCATCGCACCATAGATTATCATCACATATCACATAAGCATAAATAAAAGAATTGCATCCATACATGATCAAAATATATAAGCATGTCACATCATCATGTCAAATGCATCCACACATTCATAAACATGAAATAAAATGAACAAACTACATCATATCAAATCTATATCATATATATATATCAAAAAATGGTGATTGTCATAATACAATATCTGAGCCAGTGTATGTATATCACTCAAAAGTAAAATATCCATGAGGCTATCAAAAAGGATTCCATGAATGTATATATATATATATATATAAATAATTAGACAATAATAAAAAAGTGTATGTACAAGCGAGCTATCCTTGATGGTTCCCCTCACCAAGCTGTCTCTCTAAATGATCCTCGGCCTTGGGATGTGCCCCACTCCTCTGTGAGTAATCTAGTTGTCTCAGTGCATGTGGGACATCGCGGTGGTAGTGCATGCAATAATATGCCACCTCAGTCATGGCCTCTCTATACAATCGAGCAAACACTATCTGACCTTGGGCTATAGTTTTCATAGACTCTAACTACTGGCATCACCCAACCTCCTATGCTAACTACATATTAGTAGTCTACCTAAGTTGAAGCTCCTAATCCCTCTTCACTATCATGGCTTGTGCCTGCTACCTAGCTTGGTCTCTCTCAGCAGTGACAACCAAAAATTTTTGTCCGGTTTGGTCCTTCTCACCCGTGACCACCTACAACTGTTGAATCTATGCATCACAAGGATCTAGCCCTGATAGTGGCTGCTATGGAGGCTACTCCTATATTGATGGTTGTTGTAGAGACTATTAGTGCAATGGTGGTACACCCAAGACCTGTCCATATTGCTAATGTTGGCCATCCTGGCCATCTTATCCTTTGCCTTGACCTCTACCCTACCCATCATCTGGATACCCTCAACCTCTTCCTATACCCCTCCCTCTTAGCCTACCTCATGGAGGCACACCTGTTGGATCTATACATTGATGAGGGGGAATGAACCATGCATCATAGGTAGGCATCGTCTATGCATCCACCTATCCTTGATCATAGGCCCATGGCCTAGCAACCAACTATTGAAAGCCCTCTAAAACCTCATGGGCTGGGATTGTGTGTCCCCATGTAGTATCCCAGGCTAACCTGGCAAAAATAGTAGTATATGCATCATCAAGTATGTCCTTCCTCTCGCCAAACTATCTAGAAACCCTATTAGGAAGGTATCTCTCAATGATTGTGCGCTCTCAACCCTGCATATATTGGGTCTATCGAGCAAAGAACAACTATTGCGCATCATCATACCAAGCTGCCATTTAAAGCCATGGCTGCCATCAAAACACTGTCATATCATTGATCACTCGATGCTAGTAGGGAATGTGGAGCTACCCTATGTGTTGTAAAGTGATGGAACCCCTATATTTCTAAACAACAGGATCATTTGGCTCTACATCTTCCATCTAAACAATGGGTTGAAGCACAACAATGTGCTCTCAGGCCCAAATGTAGAGAAGAGTGACCCCTGTGTCAATAGCCCTGCCATCATTGTATACAAAGTCACGCATATCATGGTAGAGGGAGGCCAACATCACTGGCCCCCATGCATACTGAGTCCTCTAAAACATCCTATTCCAAGCCAGACCCCATCTCGAACTAAATCCTCTACTCCGTTGATCTGGAGCAACCAAACCTGAGATAATCACCACAATGATCAGTCTGAAAGTCGACACCCAACCTCTGTACATCTCGAGGTCAATCTAGGAAGTCACCAGGACAATGTCCTCTTGGTCAAGAACCTCATGATAGGCATCATAGTTGGCATCAATGTCATTTATCACATGCTCACCATGTATTGGAAAACACAATATCTGACATACATCCTCCAGCGTCACTATCGCCTCACTGGTAGGTAAGTGGAATGACAAGGTCTGGCTGTGCCATCCCTCACATAGTGTTGTCATCATCACTAAATGGGTCCGGACGACAAGCATGTAAGCAACATACCCCAGGGTGATCTCCCCCAAGTGCTCCTATCGCAACTCAGACAAATCACCAAGTCTAGATAAAACAATTAACTAATGCTCATAGGACATCAAAGGTGGGATAATCTCCTGCACCCATGAAGCACATGATATCAAAATTGAAAGAAAATCTGGCTAAGTTTGGAGTTTTTATCCCCCAAAATGATAATAGAATCGCTATTAACAATAGCGTCGCTATGATTCAAATTCCAAACAATGATGCCCAAAGCATTTAAATTGCAAATCGTGATATGCATCAGTAAACACATATGCATCACTATTGGACTTTGGCAAACCCTAACCCTAAATTTCAAATCCCAAGTTGTGTTGCCATACACATATGCATTGTTATTTAAGATTGAAAACCCTAATTTTAAATCCTGAACTGCATCACAATTTACATATGCATCACTATAAATCAAATAGCTATGTCAGCGATTCTATAAATAGCCTCGCTATATAGCGATGCCGCCAAAGTTCAAATTTCAATATGCATTAAATGTGCCTAAAATTAAAATTTCAAATAAATTTTTGAATCACATATCGGTGGTCCTGTGCCTGGAAGCCTCTGGTACTCACGAACCTAGTTGGAAATGTGTCATGGGAGCACTTGTTGCACCATTTCGTTAGAGGGTCAAAGCTGAAAATGCAAGAAATCCTGAAGGTGCAAATGCACAAATGAATTCAAAGTGACCCTTCCTCACCTATTTATGCTTGTAAATTAGGGCTTTTTGCCTTAATTTAACCATGAAGCTAGGTTTTTAAACCATTTTCACCAATTTTTCCAAAAAAAAGTTTTTTTTGCATCGATTTTTGTGTTTTGTAAATTTATGCTTGATTTCTCGAGGGGGCAGGGATCTTGCTTTTTTCTTCTATTGGAGCAATAGTGGAACATCTAAAAATAAAAATGAAAATTATTTTTTGATTTAAGTAATAGTTTTTCATCCAAAGAGCATTAGTCTTTGAACCAAAGTAGTGGGTACCTCGCTTCAAAGAGGGGCAAAATGTAGTCACTGAAAAATGTCCTGAATGATATCATACACTCGAATCAAGTATAATAACATCATTTCATCTTGAAACCCATCCTCTTTTCGCTTAATTAATTAAATCAGTCTAGCTATTTAATTAATTATATCATTTACATCCATTAACCTAATTAATTTAATCAGGTTAATTCACCCCTTTTCGTGCTAACATTTCATCTCATTAAATTAAATAAATGAAACTATTTGATTTAAATCCCTAAATCTTCTTATTTAATGAAATAACCCTAAGTTATTTAATTAAACGTCATTCCACCTTTCCCCTATTCATTAAATCATTTTATTTAATGAATACCATCTGAATTCCCTAATTGCATAATTAACATTATTTAATTATCAATTATCTTAATCTAATTCCCCCCACTTGCAAGGGAATATTCCTCCAAAAGGAATATTCCTTCCCCTTTTGCACAATTTAAATTAGTTTTAATTAACTAAATTATCCTTTTCCTTCACCCATGAGAATATTCCAAAGAATATTCTATGTCCTCACTCATTTGAAAAAGGGAATATTCTTACAAGACTTCATGTGCATGTTAGCTTGTGACCTTTTGTGAAAATTAATTTGCAACCTCTTGTACAGGTCAAAAGTGTGTTTGTTAGAAGGAATGTTAACCCTTGATTAAATCTCATCTTTCATTCTCATCCATTGATGAGAATCGATGATCCATGTTTCATCCTTCTTCCATCCTTGACTATTGATTAGCTTTTTTTTATCTCAACCCTCCATTTCTCATTTGATCTCCTATAAATAGGTCACTATTTGGAGACAAATGGATCCATCTTTTAACATCAGAGTTATGCTATTAAAATCACTCACACTCACACTCATATTTAGCACACATTTATCATCTTTTTTTAGTTTATTTTAATTGCATTAATTAGCTTTAATCTTCCATTAATGGATTTCATGATCACATAATGCATTCATTTAGCTTTTTATGAATTAGGGTTTAAATATTTTAGTTTAGATTTCATCTAGATTAGCTTAGTATTTTCATATCCATCATTTTAGCATAAGATCATGTTAAGTTAGCTTGCATCATGCTTATTTAGATTAAATTCATGTTTTCATATATATCTCACAATGGTTCCATCAGTTTTCTTCAATAAAATTGACTGGAACAAGCTCATTTATCCATGGGATTGGGAAAGGGTCACCATTCCACATCAATGGGACTCCACTCCCACAATGGGATAGGTTTCAATTAATTAGAGTAGGAATTGTTAAGCTTTCATAGTTTAGTATGCTTGATTTTAATGAATGTTTGGTTTAATTTACATTTGACTGATCCTATTGCAATTGGCGTTAATGGCTTCATTATGCTTCAATTCTTCATGGATCAAGTGTAATCGGCACATGCTAATCCATTGACCACAATAGTGAATCTCTTTGTAACAATCTTCTTCTTTTATCTTCTTTCTTCTTGGTAGTGAGCCACTCGACAGTGAGCCTTTCTTCTTTTTCTGGGTAGTGAGCCCTTGATAGTGAGCCCTTGATAGTGAGCCTAATTGTATTTAGTGTTGCAATTCATATTTATGTGAGCTAATCCTCACCATGGTTTTTCCCTTCTTGGGTTTTCCACATAAATCTACTATTCTTATGTATTTGGATGTGTTTGCATCACTGTTCCATATGTTTACATTTTACTAATGCATGATAAGGGCTTAATGGTTGATAAGGGTTTGAAAAGATATTGAGGGTTTGAATGTTTTTAAGTATACAATTGATTCACCCCCCTCTCATTTGTCCCATGCATCTAACAAGGAAAGCTTCTAAGCCAAGCTGGTAACCTTCAACTTTTAAAATCTTCTCTTCAAAATATCCCCATCTCATGCATCCTTTGAGGAATCTTAATTGGAATAAGCTTCAATTAAATTAGTGTACATTGGGAAAATTCAATCATGAGATGTGGTTCGATAACCAAATGAATTGCATTATTAGCTCAATTCACTTCACGACATGTGATTTTTCTTTATTTATTTGTTGCTACCTTAAAAAAGGTTATCTTCATAGTCATATTTTTGCTAATGTCCTCCAAAGTGGTAAGATGACTGGGTTTATGGATTTTATCTAGGGGTGGTGAAAGGTTTTAGGAAGAATCATGGGAGGCCCAAGGAAGTGTTCAAAGTGCCTGTTGTGCATCACATTAAAGAAAAATGTTGAATTGTGGAAATTCTTTGAGGAAGCAAATATAACAACCTTCTTCCTAACTATGTAGGGAATCAATGATGAGCTAAATTCAAAAAAATTCAACTCTTGGAAGGAGGGACAGGTCTCAATTGGTAGCATACATTTTGAGGTGACTCCTAAACTTATTGAGGAGGTGATGAGCCTTGAATGCAGAGGAAATAAGGTGAAAAAATTTAGCAATGGAAACTACCAAAGGTTTATTGACATCTTCTTTGAAAAAGGAGAGAAGCCACAAAGATTTCAGAATAGCTATGAAAGAGAGAAGTTGCAACTGTCATTTAGTTTGGTAAGCCTTCATGCCATATTCTATTTCACTTTAGAAGGGATATTTAAAAAAATTCATGGTATCACTTCCCATTTTTGAAAAACATCCACCACAAAGAAAAAATTAATATCCTTTTCTTCCTGTTGTCGTCTCCTCACCTTTGTATTTCTAAAGGGGATTCTCCTCCTTTATCCTAGGGATTAATTATAACCCTTTACAATCATGTGTTTTACAAAACCCCACAGTTGGGCCCTGCTTACTCTATTAAACCTTTGTAGATTAAGTTGTTTGGAAATAATCCCCATTAGCCTCTAAATAACCCCTCTTCGAGAAGGAAGCCTAATCCTAGAAAAGGTCTTCTAAAACATGTTGCTTCTCTAACTCCTTCCTTTGACAAAAAGCTATTAAATACTATCCCTTTAAAAAATAAAATCCATTGTGAGTTAAGGTTCTAAGGATGAAGCTATTGAAATTTATGATGAGGGTGGTGTTATCAACTGAAATTGCACCCTGTTGAACCTGATGTTCAACACCTCAGTGTAACATGGGAAGACCTCTAAAGATGTGGGTTTCTTGTAAATAGAGTTCAACCTCCAGAGAAGGTCAGCTTCCTATGGTGTCACCTAACTACTGATCTTGTAAGGAAAAGGCAGAAGGAGAATGCATAAAAATGAAAATTAAATCCTATGGTGATACACCAAAATGACAAGAACAATGAGAAACTCAAGTTACACTTGAATACTGATTATGGATATGGGACTGTACAATAAGTTTTTGTAGATTATGCATAAGTATTTCACAAACAGGTTTGACATGCACACACTTTCAAGAAGGAAAAGCATATTTTCACAAATTAAAAGCTCATGTGCAATTAAGTAAACACAGTTTGTAACCTATATAATACCACTTTTGCACAGAAAGGCATGCTAACATGAGACAAAGCTATAAGGAAAAGAAAGATTTCACGAAGTAGCTTGATCAATCACCTGAAAATGCATAATATTTTGCAAGAACTAGAAGGCAAATTGAACCATCAATGGTAACCAAGGTAAATTTTATATATCATGCTCCAAAATGAGTTACAAAAGTTTGCTAATCTAAGAAAGGACTACAAAAGTCATGAACTTCATAAAAACATCAGAATAACTCTTTTTACAAAGAGGAAAAAAATGCCATATATACTAAAATTGTGCCAGCCTCTGCCCTAGGGCTTACAAAAAAATCATCCTCTAGAAAAAGATCTGCCCTTAGATCTTTTAATGAAGTTAACTCTGCATTGAATGTATATCCCCACTG
Source organism: Sequoia sempervirens (assembly GCA_007258455.2). Taxonomy (NCBI): domain Eukaryota; kingdom Viridiplantae; phylum Streptophyta; class Pinopsida; order Cupressales; family Cupressaceae; genus Sequoia; species Sequoia sempervirens. The sequence goes on along the minus strand of VDFB02075321.1, from coordinate 214,434,449 downwards.
TCCATGTTCGAGCCTCCTTGAAGGGTCGCTTTGAATGCTCTAAAGCATTAACATTAATGATGATGCCCCTTTGCCGGTAGCGATCCAAGTTGTCACTATGACTCACGGTTTCTTCTTCCTTTGGCTTGATTCTTGCTCTAGATCTTTCTTCAAGTCAACCGTCTTTGAGAAGCAACATCCAACCTACCCTGTTAGATTCAAACACCATGTTCTCCGAGCTGACTAATCACCCTCGATCTCTGAGTAGATCATTATGCTCTGTTGATATCGTTCACAAGGGGTAGTCAAATAGTCAAACAACTCATGGTCCGTCCTTAGCTCCCTTTGATTGGTTGAACTTGTGCCACATAGATTCCCTGACAGTCAAAGGTCACCTCATTAGAATCGCATGTCGGTGAGACGCTAATTGTGTCTCCCCGATGTGAGCACATCACATAGTAGCTATTGGCATAGCTTGGGACTGTCGGTGGGACCTCATATCGAGCTATGGGAGTTATACCGATATCCATTTCTGTGGGCAAGCTGATTTCCATCGACAAGACTCCCTTCTTTCGGCAGGACCTCATAGCAAACTCCTTTCTTCTCCCTGGGCTCAAAGGTCCCTCCTTCAACAAGACACCCATGTATCGGTGAGACCTCCCGTCGAAGGAAAAACACTATACCAAGACCCTTCATTCCTTGGCAGGACCTCCTATTTTCACTGAGACATCATGGCGACTTTACTTTCCTTTGTGTTGAGCTCACATTCTTTTAGTGAGACCCTATTGGTTCGATGAGACATCATGGAGAATTCATTCCGCTTCGGTGAGACCACCTTCTTTCAGTGAGACATTACACCGACCATCACTTGGTCAGCGAGTGCAACCTCCTCGACAAGACATCGCCCTATCGGCCAGATGATATACCAATGGAAAGATGTCACGGTGAACTAATCTCATTGTCGGAAAGATACCACACTCTTGGCAAGACCTCATAGCGAAGGAAAAAGTCATACCGATATCCACAATGGTCGCCGAGACAATCACTATCGGGAAGACATTTTGCGAAGGTAATATCCTTTGGTGAACTCATCTCATTGTCGGGGAGACATCATAGAGAAGGCACAACTTTCGCCGAGACCTTATCCTTTCGGGAAGACATCTCCCCGAGCTCAACCTTATGCTGAGAGTTCCATTCTTTCAGTGAGATTCCACTTAGTTGGCCAGAACTTTTTCCAAAGTTAAATATTTTGGCAAGACTTCTATCTAGGACCACCACTCCATGTCGGCAAGACTTTAGCATGTCGGGGAGACTTCTAAAAACCCATGGTGATTAAAATGTCAAGCCGACTGGGACATTTCAAAAATGAATAGAACCCCTGCTAGTCGGCAAGACATTTGGGAGGTCTTGCTGACTTTCTCCTTAGAGGAATTGTATGCCCAACTTGACTAAGGCAGGCTTTCCAACTGAGCTCCTTGATAAATCATTAGATGGAGACCTTCCCAATGAGACCCAAAAACCTGCACGTTGGGCTCAACCCTTATGGCAGCCACATTTAATCCACGTGCCAAATTTAAAACATAATTTCCCCTAATTGAGCCCGTAGGTGAAAATTGGGTAACATTTATGGCAACCTCAGCTGGATGTTTTCCTGCTAAACATGGAAACCAGTAGCCAACTTTTTCCATTGGGCATGGAGTCATTAGGAAAACTTAGAAGTAGACCTGGAGCAGCCTTGCACATGGCTGTAACTCATTTGTAACTTATTAGAACACTTGGAAACTTATTGAAAACAGGAAAACTACAGAAGTGAAACTATTTAACTATGCTGGGACAACACTTAGGGAATTGAAAAATTGCCACTAAACCTACCCTACACTAACCAGTAAGAAACTGGTCAAACAAAACCATTTACAAGATGACTAAAATAGCTGCCCTTTCTTATCAAAGTATAATGACTGGCATGCTTAATGACAGCTAAGAAAAAATGATACACATAAATATTTTTAACAAGATGATGCACTGCTTCTTGAAAGAGGCGAACAAGCTCACTTACCTCACTAGACAGACCATACGTATTATCAACAAAAGGAGGATAAGTGAGTTGAACATACTCTTGTTTGGCTGTCAGTGCATCTTGGTTATCTTCTTTCGTTGTACCTTCATGTTAGGTATAGGATCGGTCCTTGGTGTTGTATTGGACTCCATCTGGGAAAAATATCTAATAGGGCAGCCTCTGATAAGGGTAAAGGTTTCACTTTTCTTGTTGATATTTTGCTCATGAGTTGCCGCTTTATCACCTTGCTGCATGAAAAGGTCAAATCCTTGTGGTTGACTTGGTGGAAAAATGGAAACCTCCTCAGTATGTTCATGCTTTCCCAAATGAACAGTCATTCCTTCAATGGAGAACAATGAGATGACTTTCGCTAACACATTTTCAATCAATACATCAACCTTTGGCTCATTTATACTCCAGAAAGGAAGCTGCTCATAGTTCTTATTATCACCGCTGAAAATTTTACATTCCAATTCAGGCTTATTTTCCTCAATAAAGGAAGGCAACAATTCTAATGGTGATGAAATCTCAAGTTCTTTTGCACAATAGAATGGAAACTCCTCTAACCAGATATAATCTTGTAAAATGGGTTCATGAGGCTCCTCCTGTAATTTCAACACCTCTACAAGTTGTTGTTCAGGATCATCATAACCCTCAACTTCTTCTGATTCTTTGCTATCCAATGTTGAACAAAACTGTTCAATAATACATGTGACAACTCTTCAAAAAGCTCAACATTGGCTTCCTCATCTAGAACACACTCAAAAACATCAAAAGTCTCACCTTGGAGGATAGAATCAGGTTCAATTCCAGGCTTTTCTTGATCAGTGAGTTGCTCTTCTTCTGCAACAGCTCTCTGTTCTTTGAAACTCCCCTCAAGCTGCCTCTTTTGAAACTCCTCCATTAGTTGGTGCTGATAATCTGAGTAAGCTAGAGTATTTTGTACCCAGGCAGACAAGAAATTCATTTGTCCTTCCTTAGCAGCTATTTCCTGTTCGAGGCCTTCCTCGAACTGGATTCTTTTTGCCACTCTCTCTTGATCATAAAAGTAGACTTGTTCAGCCACCTCTTGCTGCTGCATAATGGTACCTTGTTGCACCTTGATATGAACCACCATCCTAGAGAGGCATGCAAGCACCTTACTAATATCATTAATCTTCATATTGTGAAGACCTTGATTCAAATCCCACAAGATATGGTCAACTTGTTGGAGCAGGTCTAATATGTTCTGGTATGGATGTTTTTGAGGCTGATTATATAAATAATCGTACTAGTTAACATCAGGAACCTCCTCTTTGGGTTGATTTTGATCAAATTTTGATTGAAACATAGGATGAACCAGAGTGGGAGGGTGGGAAACATGATGAAAATGTTGATTAGTTGTTACTGCAAGGGGAATTGGGCCAAAACTGGCACTGTGGTTGGTTGAATGTGATTGATAAGGTGTAGGAGCAACATTCTCATGATATGGAGGGTAGTAGTAAGAACTTTCATTAATATTAGACATATTTTTCATTCAAAGAGTTGGAAACTCAGTTTTAATAGATTCTTTTGAGACATACCAACACTTGTGCCTGTGAAACCAGAAGATTTGAGCTCAGAGTCACCAGGTGTTGCTCAAACTGCCTCCAAAGGTTGACTGATACTGAGGTAGACACCAAATCCCTCAATATGCTCTATTTCTTATTAATGCATTGGCTCTTCTGCTACTTCCCAAACTCAGAGTCGCCATGATATGCTAATGTCATCAATCTGAAAGACTTGAAACTTACTGGCTGCATATCAAAAAACTAGCAGTAATATGTACTCTTTAAACTGTTCTGATTCAAACGGTCCCACCGGGCGTGCTAAAAACTATTATCACCTAAAATTGCACCCTATTGAACCTAATGTTCAACACCTCAGTGTAACATGGGAAGACCTTTAAAGATGTGGGTTTCTTGTAAACAGAGGTCAACCTCCGGAGAAGGCCAACTTCCTATGGTGTCACCTAACTACTGATCTTGTAAGGAAAAGGGAGAAGGAGAATGCATAAAAATGAAAATTAAATCCTATGGTGATACACCAAAATGACAAGAACAATGAGACACTCAAGTTACACTTGAATACTGATGATGGATATGGGACTGCACAATAATTTTTTGTAGATTATGCATAAGTATTTCACAAACAGGTTTGACATGCACACACTTTCAAGAAGGAAAAGCAGATTTTCACAAATTAAAAGCTCATGTGCAATTAAGTAAACATAGTTTGTAACCTACATAATACCACTTTTGCAAAGAAAGGCATGCAACATGAGACAAAGCTATAAGGAAAAGAAAGATTTCACGAAGTAGCTTGATCAATCACCTGAAAATGCACAATAGTTTGCAAGAACCAGAAGGAAAATTGAACCATCAATGGTAACCAAGGTAAATTTTATATATCATGCTCCAAAATGAGTTACAAAAGTTTTCTAATCTGAGAAAGGACTGCAAAAGTCACAAACTTCATAAAAACATCAGAAAAACTCTTTTTACAAAGAGGCAAAAAATTCCATATATACTAAAATTGTGTCGGCCTCTACCCTAGGGCTTACAAAAAAATCATCCTCTAGAAAAAGATCTGCCCTTAGATCTTTTAATGAAGTTAATTGTGCATTGAATGTATATCCCCACTGTCCATGTTTGAGCCTCCTTGAAGGGCCACTTTGAATGCTCTAAAGCATTAACATTAATGCCAATTCCCCTTTGCCAGTAACGATCCCAGCTGTCACTGTGACTCACGGTTTCTTCTTCCTTTGGCCTGATTCTCACTCCAGATCTTTCTTCAAGTCGACCGTCTTCGAGAAGCAACATCTGACCTGCCCTATTAGATTCAAACACCATATTCTCCAAGCTGACTGATCACCCTCGATCTTCGAGTAGATCATTATGCTCTGTTGATATCGTTCACAAGAGGTAGTCAAACAGTCAAACGGCTCATGGTCCATCCTTAGCTCCCTCTGATTGGTTGAACTTGTGCCATGTAGATTCCCAGATGGTCAAAGGTTGCCTCATCAAAGTCGCATGTCGGTGAGACACTAATCGTGTCTCCCCGATGCAAGCACATCACATAGTGGCTATTGGCATAGCTTGGGACTATCGGCGGGACCTCATATCGAGCTATGGGAGTTATATCGATATCCATTTCTGTGGGCAAGCTGATTGCTGTCGGAAAGACTCCCTTCTTTCGGTAGGACCTCATAGCAAACTCCTTTCTTCTCCCCGAGCTCAAATTTCCCTCCTTGGCAAGACACCCATGTGTCGGCGAGACCTCTCATCGAAGGAAAAACACTATACTGAGACCCTTCATTCTTCGGCAGGACCTCCTATTTTTGCCGAGACATCATGGTGACTTTACTTTCCTTTGCGTCGAGCTCACATTCTTTCGGTGAGATCCTGTCAGGTCAGTGAGACATCATGGTGAATTCATTCCGCTTCGGCGAGACCACCTTCTTTTGGTGAGACATTACATCGACTATCACTTGGTCAATGAGTGCAACCTCCTTGGCAAGACATTGCCTTGTCGGCCAGACAATATACCGATGGCAAGATGTCATGGCAAACTCATCTCATTGTCGGCAAGACACCACACTCTTGGCAGGATCTCATAGTGAAGGCAAAAGTCATAACGATATCCACAGTGGTCGCCGAGACAATTGCTATCGGGAAGACCTTTTGCCAAAGGCAATATCCTTTGGCGAACTCATCTCATTGTCAGGGAGACTCTAACAAGTTGGGGAGACATCATAGCAAAGGCACAACTTTTGTCGAGACCTTATCCTTTCAGGAAGACATCTCCCTGAGCTCAACCTTACGCCGAGAGTTCCATTCTTTTGGTGAGACTCCGCTTAGTCGACCAGACGTTTTTCCAAAGTTAAATCTTTCGGTGAGACTTCTATTTGGGACCACCACTCCATGTCGAAAAGACTTCAGTGTGTCGGGGAGACTTCTAAAAACCCATAATGATTAAAATATCTAGCCGACCAGGACATTTCAAAAACGAATAGAACCCCTGCTAGTCGACAAGATATTTGGGAGGTCTTGCCAACTTTCTCCTTAGAGGAATTTTATGCCCAACTTGACTAAGGAAGGCTTTCCAACTTAGTTCCTTGATAAATCATCAGATGGAGACCTTCCCAATGAGATCTGAAAACTTGCATGTTGGGCTCAACCCTTATGGGAGCCACATTTAATCCACGTGCTGAATTTAAAACATAATTTCCCCTGATTGAGCCCGTAGGTGAAAATTGGGTAACAGGTGGAACCAAGGAGTAGTATGATAAAAGTGATGGGACGAGTGAGATATAGTTTTCCTGTTTAGCCAATGTCAGACATTAGAATAGAGGAAAAGATAGTAAAGGTTAAAATTTAGCCTTTGATGATGTGGTGAAGGATTCCTCAAATGAGGAATACTTTCCACACAGTGAGGAAGAGAGTCAGGATTACAACCCGCATAAAACAGATGAGAAGGAGATCCATGAAATTGAAGAGGAAGATAATAGTGAGGAGGAAAAAGCTAATAAAATTGAAATGAGTGAGATGGACATAGAAATTGATGATGAAGTGATAGAGATGGAAAGAGGATAGGAAGAAGAAAATATTAAAAATGAAGAAGAGAAGGAGGATTCTTGGAAAGAGGAAGAGACTAACATTGTTACACCCCATGTATTATTACCTATTTAATTCAATTTAATTGTTTATAATGATTCTGTATATGAAAAATATGTGATGCATATGAATGTATTTTTATTGGATAACTATTGTTATAATGTACTAAGTTGAATGTAGGAACAGGTTCAAACCTCCAAAAGAGAGGGGAAGTATCACTTAGGAGAACTTGGTCTGGTAACCCTTAATGAGCCTAATTGAGCATACACACACTCACACCCTAGTTGGTCTAAGTTGAGTCAAGTCAATTTGGGTAAATGGTAAGTGATCTTCAGTTTTAGTTGTCAATATTTATATTGGTTTATGATATTGTTTTTTGAATGTTTGGATTGAGGAATGTGATTAAGTCTTGATATCGAGTGAAAGTCCTTGTGTGTTTATATTTATATTGATGAGATATACATAAAATTTATATATATGTATATATGTATGTGTCTATGATAAATTCATACATATGAGTAAATATATACAAGTATACGTATCTATGTATGCTCATGGACGGATTACCCATAAGCATGGGAATATCGATTGGATAGAGGTGACATACATATATATATGTATATATACACTTCATGTATATATATGTCAATCGATAGAAATGAGAGTATAAGTTTTTTTATAAAGATATAAAAATAATATTATGTATATAATATATATTAATATATATTTATAAAATAATATATATACATATATATACATATATTTATATATTTGTGTATATATATGACTGTTATTTCAATATATGTTTATATATATTTGTTAATTGGAAATTAATGCATTTGATAATCTTGAGTAAATAAGTATATATTAATATGTATATATATATATATATGTATATATTAGGTTATATATATTATATATAATATATGAAACGATAAGTATTTGAAATATATTCAAAGTGCATTGAATAACATTGAAATTGATATTAATAAAGCACTTTAAATAAGCTTATGTGCATATAGCACTACCTTATGTGAATGTAATGAAAAGTGTAAAATTTGTGCATGAAATAAAGAAAAGACCAAGAAAAAGGTTGTGCATGATAAAGGCATTAAGTTGAAACATTGGCAAAGGAAATGAATATAGTTTTGAACGTTGGAAGAAGTATTTGACAGCGCTATTCTTAAGGGAACTAAAAATTGAAATGTGGTTCTAAAACCTGTAGCTTATGGAAGCAAAAATGAAGTCTTAAACCTTTGGATATGCATAAAACTAGTAAATGTTTAGTTTGCAGTAATATAGAAGGGTAATCGACTTGCAAACCAAGTAGGAAACCTACTAAAAGGATTTATTGTTCATTGACCCAGTAAAAGATTCTTGTTGTCTCTTGAAACAAGTCAACTCAACCATTTGAAATGTGAGGACTATCATGTGTTGTAAACCTATGAGTTAATTAGACGAGTCATTGCATGAGAATAGAAAGGTGTTTGTAGCCTTTGGTTGCTCATAATTTAGTATATATAGAGGTGCTCTCTACCATTTGTTATTCTTTTCATTCTTATTATTTTATTGTTTTTTTGATGTAGTTTTTGTGCAAGAGAGTTGAGAGCTTGACAATTAGTGATTTATTTTATTATTTTGCATTTAATATTTTTTGAGAGATTTGGTAGAGTTTAGAAGTGGGAATTGGGTTGTTCTTAGAGGAAGTTGCAATCAAGCTTGAGGAATTAAGCTAGGAAGGAAGAATTATTAGTTGGAACTTTTATACAGGCATGCCGATTTCTATTCTTTTGTTATTATGTTGGAAAGGTTATTTATTCATGTTTTCCATGTTCGGAAAGGAATGTTTTATGATGCTTGGATATGCTTTCATGTTTCTTGATTGTTTCTCGTATTTGTGAAATCTTTCTATTTGGTTTATACTTATATATATATAGATATATATATATACTATATTGGAATTTATATGAATGTATTCTATTTATACTTTACATACAATTATCAATATTATACGTTTTTTGTCAATACTATATGTATGTAGCATAAGATGGAGTTGTTTAGAGATACTTAGTAGCAATGTCATTTAAATATGAGTTAGTAGGAGGTTATTCCTAGGGTTAGGATAATCCAAGGGAAAAGGTGGTAACCAACGTATAGGGTATTAATGGTCAAATCAAATAGAGCTAGGAGGTGGTAAAATAGATGAATCTCACTCGAAGTATTGGTGATGAATCTTTGGCCAAAGTAGTGTAAGTAGCCACTACTTACACTGTCAGTTCATTGTGATCCAAATTTACATACTAGGCTGGGAATTTCATACATATAGTTGTAGCCACAGTATGGTAGCTCTAGATATGTAGGACACATCACCATGCTAAAAAAAGGATAAGGATTATGAGGTTACCGAACCAATCTCTTCGTCGAAGGGAAGGGCCATCTCAAAAAGTTCGGTAGATGTGTGAGGGACTACAATACGTCCATGGTTGATAGAAAAGTGCTTGAGTGATGCTTCTCCTCATGCAATTGGCCACCAAGATTTGGAGAAGGATATTCTGAACCATTTGTATTTCTATTTCAAGTAAGCTCATTGAATCTATGTATGTAATCATGTATCCATCTCTATGGAAATTGTAGATGTGAAATGTTATCTTGAATTTATGTAAAGTGAAGTTATGACATGTATTAAGGAAATGATTCTTCAATTTTGCAATAGAAACGTTTGGAAAGGTTGTGTTTCAAATGGTGCATTTATTATTCAAAAGAAAAGAAAATTTTTATTTCCCGTAATGTTGGAACTATTTAGTTGTGGGTAAAACATAGTAAAATTATTGGGTAGAACAATGGGCATGCTACACGTGGTATCAGAGCTACCAAGTTCGGCTATGGGACCTATGTGCTTGCTATGTTTCCAATCCAACATTATATGAGTAATATTTAGAAATTCTTGTGCTAGGATGGTGCATCTCAAGATGACTACAAGAAAGTTAGTAATTGGAAATGAGTGCTACCTACGAGCCAGGAAAGAAAAGAGAAGCCATTGTTCAAACCATAGAGGGAACCAATTATGACAATGCCATTTGGATGAGAAACACTGAGACTTTTAGTTATTCCCTTTCAAAAATTAGTCAAGAGAGGAGAAGGATGTGAGAAGCTCTCAACTTTGTACCTCCTATCTTTGTGGCCAAGTTGGATTCCTTACCACTTTCAAGAGATATGCCCTCAGAATGTAGTGTTAGTCCAATCATGATATTTAGCAATCCTTGTGTCCTTCCTTTAGCGTAAGTTATTGTAATAGCCTACAATGTGAATTAGAGGGATATGTACCCTAAAACTATGTATTTGAGGATAGGTCGGAGGGTTATTTTCCTTTCGATGATGTATATGAGAAAAAAATCTGAGGGGTCTACCCCACATAGTTATGTATTAGAGAGTGAATCTAAGGGATACTCTCCCTTAGACTATTTGAATAGTCATTCCATGTAAACTCAAGGAAATTGAGATCCTTTTTTATAATAATGAAAAACAAGTTTTAGAAAAACTTGTGTATGATCTCTTTTATGGAATTTCTTATATGAATATTAGATCGTTTGGAATGTTTTTAACGTTAAGTAAAATTTCTTAGATCTAATTAAAATGAAACCTTAAGGTGTAATTATTCTTGGGAAAAATGGTTAGGAAAAGAACTAACTTTAGGGGAAGTCAAGAAGTAGGTCAAGGTGTTGAGAATGTTGAAGTTAAGTTGGATTGTATTCTAGCTATTATGGATGAAACAAGAGAGAATAGGAAACCTTGAGCAGGAAGTAAGGGAAAAGGAAATAGAGGAACAATAAATCCCAAATAATGAAGAAGAAATTCCCAACAACGAAGAAGGGGAGAATTCTCATGATTGCACTCAATCTAGTGAAAATGAGGATGATAAGTCACAATCTCAATTTGAGGGAACCAAAAGGAATCAATTAGTAAGTTAGTTATCTCATGACATGAGAAAAATCACACCACCAAAATTTGAAGGTAGTACTACTGGAGATGTGGAAAAAGCATGGCTTACAAAGATGTAGAATAATTTCAAAATCAAAAATTACTTTGAGGTCACTAAATCCGTTTGTGGAGCATTTTAGTTGGCTAGTGAACTATCCAACTGGTGGATGAATAAGAATATGGAGCTTGGGATTAGTTCCTTAAGTCTCACTTGGAGTGAATTTGTGAAGATTTTTTGAAAGTGGTGGTTGCCTCAACTCTTCTATGATCAAAAGCTCATTGACTTCCAGAACCTGAGGCATGGTGACTCCTCAATGAACAAATATTAGGAGTTCACTCGACTCCTGAAGTACATACCTGTGTACCAAAAGGATGAGAAATTTCATATAAGCAAGTTTATCATGTGTCTTAATGCTCAAATTGGTGGTGAGGTAGACGTGCACAATCCAACTACCATGGACTTGGTGTACAAGAAAGCAATTAATCTAGAACAAAGGCTCAATTCTATCTCAAACTACCGGGAGAGAAATAGAAAGAAGTTAAATTGGTCACAAACCAATCAAGCTTCGAAGAAAAAAGAAATAATTGGAATGAACCAAGGAGAGATCATAGGGGAAACGATAAAAATTTCAACAATTCTAGTGGAAATGAAAGTAATTATAGAAGACCTACAAAAAAGAGGGGAATAGTGAAAGGATGTTTTACATGTGGTGGAGATCATTATGCAAGCTAGTGTCCCAACAAACCATCAGGGTCACAACCACATAGGAACTCTCTTCCACCTCAAAGAGTTGCATTTCAACAAAGGATTCATGTTGTAGTATACAATCGATAAGCGAAATACCAGATTACTCTAGTAGAAGTTTCAGGTACTTTATCTAGAATTCCCATTTTAATTTTAATAGATACTGGTGCCACAAAAAAAAAATCTCTTAAATAGCTAGTCAAATTTCTAGAAAATCTAGCTACATGGAAAATTCTTGGGTTGTTGATTATGAAAAACATACAAGAGCTTAAGTGAATCAATTTCTATTCGAAGCAAGGGTTGAACTTTCGAGTTTCTCAATGGAAGTGAATTTGTACATAAATTCCTTAGGTTCATATGATATCATCTTAGGGATGAATTAGTCATGGAAACATAGGGCCAAAGTAGATTGTCATACAAAAATAGTAGAATGATTAGATGATCTAGGTAACTGGGTGTCATTACAAGGAACACCTAGAGAGGTTAAGATATGGAAGGTATCTTTTGTACAGATGCATAGAGAAAAGAAGAAAGGTTGTGAACCCTTCATAGTAAAAATGGAGAAACTTGAGGAATGTAAAGAGTTCATTTATAAAGATGATCTAGTATATTACGGACCTCAAAACTCCTAAGATGTTGAAGAAGGTGAGGTGTTAGAATCTAGAAAAATGGACATGGAGAAACATCCTATCCTACGAAAATTTGTGGATGTATTTCTGGATGAATTACCTAGATTCCTTCTCAAGAGAATATTTGATTTATCCATCAACATAGTTCTAGGGTCAGAGCCTATATCAAAATTACCATATAGGATGACCACAACTAAATTAATGGAGTTAAAGGCACAACTAGAAGAATTGTTGTCCAAGGGATTGATAAGACCCAGTGTCATATCCTGGGGAGTGCCAATGATCTTTGTGAAGAAGAGATATGGTGTGCTACGCTTATCTATTGACTATCGGCTACTTAACAAAGCAATGCTAAAGAATAAGTATCTGTTGCCATGTATCGATGATCTCTTTGATTAGATGTGAGGGGTGGTAGTGTTCTCAAAGTTTGATTTACATTCAGGCTATCACCAACGAAGAATCAAGGATGAAGACATTTTAAGTTAGCTTTCAGGACTAGATACGATCATTACAAGTTTACAGTCCTACCTTTTGGGCTAACAAATGCACCAATAGCATTCATGAACTGAATGAATAATGTATTTAGGGACTATTTGGATAGGTTTATGTTGGTCTTCTTGGATGATATTTTAATCTACTCCAAGAATGAAGCGAAACATCTCAAACATCTAGAGATCGTTATCCAATGATTGAGGGAGCATAAGCTATATGGAAAACTATCGAAGTGTACCTTCTTCCAGAAAGGAAGTATAGTATTCCAGTCACGTAATTTTGGTTGATGGGATTGTAGTTGATCCAATGAAGATAAAAGTAGTTCTAGAGTGATCGGTGCCTAAGAATGTGTCGAAAGTTAGAAGTTTTATGGGTTTGGATGGATATTACAAAAATTTGATCGTAAAATTTTCAAGAATAGCTTTTCCCATTATGCCATTGCAAATGAAGGGGAAGAATTTTGAGTGGTTTGAGATATGTCAAGAAACATTTGACCAAATCAAGGAAAGGTTAACCACAACACTGATACTAAAGGTACCAGATCCAAATGGTAACTTTATATTTATTACAGATGCTTCAAGAGAAGGTTTAGGTGGATTATTGATGCAAGAAGGGCGAGTCATAGCTTATGAGTCAAAGAAGTTGAATCATTATGAAAAAAATTATGCTTCACATGATTTGGAGTTAGCAACAGTTGTCTATGCGTTATAGATGTGGAGACATTATCTGTTGGGGAACCATTTGAATTAAAGATTTTTTTTTTTTAGGCTGTAGAAATTGGGTTTGTATAGCACGACCCCCTATAAACTACAGCGCGCCTGGTAAACTTTTTAATGTGACCGGCGGAGCTAGCGCGACACGCCCTCTGGTACCACGAGACGGGGGAGACTAGAACTCGTGACCAGCCACCTGCAACAGGAAATACTTAGCCAACTGAGCTAGGGCCCCCACCCATTTGAATTAAAGATTGATTCTCATGGTTTGAAGTATTTTTTTACTCAACCTAATTTGAATGCACAACAAAGGAGATGGTTGGAATTGATATATGATTATGATTTCAACATTAGCTATATCAAGGGAAAGTAGAGTTGGTTTGCCAATGCCCTAAGTCGTAGGATGCATATATCCTTGATAATACCAATCCAGGTCAAGTGTTGCAAGAATCTAAGGGTGACAAGTTTTATAAACAAGTCAAGCAAGCACTCTCGGACAATCTACAAGGTCAAAGGTATGAAGGATATAAATTTGAACCTAATGGATTTTTGAGATTTAAGGGAAGTATTTATGTATGTAACACTAGGGAATTAAGGAGCATGGTATGGAAAGAAGTTCACAATGCACCATATTCAAGACATCCATGTGTAACTAAGATGTTTGCTGATGTAAAGCCATTATATTTCTAGAAGGGAATGAAAGGGGATGCAACGAGATTTATAGCAAGTTGCTTAGAATTTCAAAGAGGGAAGGCAGAGCATCACCATCCTGTAGGCCTTTTGTATCCACATGACATTCCAAAAAGTAAGTGGCAAGTTATTAACATGAATTTTGTGCAAAGTCTTCCAATATCGAGGAATAAACACAATGCCATACTGGTAGTGGTCAACAAGCATACAAAGGGTGTTCACTTTATACCAGGGAATCTAACTAATGGAGATCCTATAATAGCACAAAATTTTATTCAATATATATTTATATTGCATGGGACTACTGAAAAGATCATTTCTAGTAGGAATGCTCGTGTGACATCTAGATTTTGGCAAACCTTATTTTCTTCACTTGGGACTCAACTGCACATAAGTTTTGCATATCATCTCAAAATAGATGGACAAACTGAAAGGGTAAGCCAAGTGTTAGAAGATATACTAAGGATGTATTTCATAGATCAACAATATAAATGGGAGGATTACCTACCTTTGGTTGATTTTGCATATAACAACTCCTATCATTCTACAATCAAGATGGATCCATTAGAAGCATTATATGGCAGAAAGTGTCAAAATTCTATAAGATAAGATAAGATAGAGGATAGGATAAGCCTTGGGCCAGAGATGTTATTAAAAATGGAGGAACAAGTTGGAATTTTTAAGAAAAGGCTAGTAGAAGCTAATGATAGGAAAAAAAATTATGTTGATTCTAAATGGGTACCCAAATTTCTTAGTAGGGGATAAGGTTTTGTTGAGAGTTAAACCTCACAAGAGTTCTATAAAGTTTGGAAAGACATCCAAACTAGCTCCACGCTATGTAGGTCCTTAAATGAGTTTATTGAAGTAAACCTTGTTGCATATAGAATTTCCTTGCTACCAGCTCTTGCTAGGATGCATAATGTCTTTCATGTCTTGTATCTTAAGAAGTATATACCAGCAAATAGTTCCATGTTATTGATTGGAATGCTTTATAGGTACATGACCTAGGAGTGGTAACAATTGAGCCTCTTAATGTGTTCGGAACATGTAAGCTCAACTTACGTATTTCTTGTATTTCTTAATACTTTTTGAATTGATTTAATTTTTTAATCTATGATTGAGTTTTACTTGTATTTATATATATTATTTTATTTATGCCTACTTTATTTGCATTGATTTTGTAGAATTGCATTGCCTATATATTTTTAATTTGAAACACTTATTTTATAATTTATTTTTGAATATATCAACTATATTTTATTTTATGTATATAATAACATTCTTCCCCTTAATGCCACTATATAACACCTCTTAGAGTAATTATATACATATGTGTATGTATATGTACATGTTAGTATACATATATGTATAAATCTTTGTATATATACATACATACATACACATGCATGTATAGATACCTACATAAACATATCTACACATACAAACATGTATATAGACATGTAGATATATGCATGCATATATGTTTATGTTTATTGTATACACATATAAAATATACATATATGTTAAACATGTATACAATTTACATATATGCATAATATATACATATACATAAATATATATTTGAATGTATGCATACTTATGTATTATATTTATAAATCATGATAAGTATTTGAAATATTTATTTAGTATATTTAAAAAAATCAAAATGCTTATAATGGTGAATTTCACATACCTATGTCAATCCCTGTTTAGATTTGGGTCTATTTTAGAGAATATCTTAATGCAACTAGCATAATCTTGTTTGACATTGAGTTCATTCCTCTATCCTTCACTTATCCACCCACAAATTTGGAAATGCCCTATATATTATTAGACATTATCCCATCCTATTTGCATTTATTGCATGATTCACATCTAAAAATGCATTCCCTACATAGACATTGTTGTTTTTTATCTTGGTCAACCTTGAGAGTAATGGTTTGATCCACAAATATAACCTTTAAAATTTTAAATTAAAATTTTAGCGGACTCTAGCCCATTCCTTTCCCACCATGAATTGACTTAGTACACCTCTCATGAAATTATTTCTATGTAGTTTATTAAAGACATTCATTTCGATATTAATTCACATCCTAGAATCATTTAATTTCCTAAGATTTTATTAAAAGAACACTTCAATTGGTACATGAAAAGGAACAAAATTTATTTTACACTCATCATCTAGAACATTTGCAAGCTTGTTTATTTATCATTGATAGTTAGCACAATCATAAATTCAGTCTCTCTTAAGTGTTGAGAACTTGTACCTGAGTGGTTTAACAACCTTAATAATTTTTTAAATACCACCAACTCTTAACAACCTAAAAAAAGTAGATAATCAAATGAACTTATTATCACCTGAAATTGCACCCTATTGAACCTGATGTCCAACACCTCAGTGTAACATGGGAAGACCTCTAAAGATGTGGGTTTCTTGTAGACAAAGGTCAACCTCCGAAGAAGGCCGACTTCCTTTGGTGTCACCTAAACTATTGATTTTGTAAGGAAAAAGGAGAAGGAGTGCATGAAAATGAAAACTAAATCCTATGGTGATACACCTAAATGACAAAAGTAATGAGACACTCAGGTTACACTTGAATACTAATGATGGATAAGGGACTACACAACTAGATTCTGTAGATTATGAATACAAACAGTTTTGACATGCACACACTTTCAAGAAGGAAAATCAGATTTTCACAAATTAAAAGCTCATGTGCAATTGAGTAAATACAATTCGTAACCTACATAATGCTACCTTTTCAAATAAAGGCATGCTAACATGAAACAAAGCTATAAGGAAAAAGAAATATTTCACGAAATAGCTTGATGAATCACCTAAAAATGCACAATATTTTGCAAGAACCAAAAGGAAAATTGAGCCATCAATGGTAACCAAGGTAAACTCTATATATCATGCTCCAAAGTGAGTTACAAAAGTTTGCTAATCTGAGAAAGGACTGCAAAAGTCACAGAATTTTGAAAAGCATAAGAAGAACCTCTTTTCAAAGAGGAAAAAAATGCCATATATACAAGAGTCTCAGCCCCTAGGGCTTACAAAAATATCCAGCTCCAGAAAGATCTACCCTTAGATCTTTTGAATGAAGTTAATGTTTCATCCCCGTTGTCCATGTCAGTGAAGAGTCACTCCAGGAATAGCCTCCTTGATCTTTTGCAATGCATTTAATGTGCCAACCTCTGGCCTCCGTGTTCACTTTTGAACTTCCCTGAACAGCTGTCTCGAATCCCCTGGAGCACTATCATTAATGTCTATCTTCCTTTTCCTAGTAGACCTCACAGTTGTCCTCGCAGTCTCATCCTTTATGTTCTTCTCCTATTCTAGACCCTTCTGCAAGTTGACCTCTTCTGGAAACAACATCATATTTTCCCATTAGATCTACACACCATTGTTCACCGAGCTACTCCATCGCCTTTGATCCCAGAAAAATTCTGTGTCACTTTCATTATGTTGATCTTCTTTTTCAAGGGTAGTCAATTAGTAAAATGGACAATGGTTCATCTTTAGTTCTCTCTGATTGGGTGAACACACTCCACGTAAGATTCCTGGGTGGTCAGAGGTCCTTTTGACAAAATTGCATGTCGTTGAGACACTAATCATGTCTTCCCGATGTGAGCATACCTCATAGGACAGTCGACATAGCTTGGGAGTGTCGGCGGGACTTCATATCGAGCTGCAAGAGTTATACCGATATCGCCATTGGTCGCCGAGATAATCGCTATTGTCCATACATAATGGTGAAACCCTATCGGGCTATACTGCTGCTTTCCTGTTGGCAAGACATCTTTCAATCGAAAGGAGGTCATAGTGAACGCTAAGAGTCATGTCGATATCCTTCTCCATGGGCAATTTGATCGCTATCAGCAAGACTCCCCTTAGTCGGCGAGAGATTATACTGAAGCCCCCACCTTTCAGGGAGACTTCTATTATCGGTGAGATATCAAGCCGACCTCCTATTTCTTTGGTGAGACCACCGCTTTCGTCGAGACATCATGTCGAACTCAACTCCGTGGCCAAGAGTCTTACCGATTCCAAATATCCATTCAGCGAGACCCCCATTTGTCGGTAAGACTTTACACCAACCCCCTCTATTCTCCCCAAGGAACCCTTTTTCGTCGAGACCACCAGTAGTCGGTGAGACCTCATAGCGAACACAAACCACTCTCCCCAATCTTAAACATTTCGGCAAGACCTTATCCCGAAGCCATTTCATTTCGCCGAGACCTCACCCTTTGACAGGACCTCATGCTGAAGGCAAAAATCCTTTGGCGAGCTCATTTCACCATCTATCGGCAAGACCCTAGTAGGTCGAGAAGACCTCTGCCCGAAGACACCTCCATTCGTCGAGACCTCCATCATTTTGGGAAGACAGCTCCCTAAGATCATTCGCTTCAGCGAGACTCCCTGTCATCGGCAAGACATTACACCGACCCCCTTCCAACCTTTCAACGAGACCTTATGCCAAAGGAAAAACTTTTCATCAAGAGCTCCATCTATTGGCCAGAGGTCACAACGAAGGTAAACCATTCTCCTTGATGCTAACCTTGTGAAAAACTATTGGAAAGACTTCTACAGTCGGAGAGAGATATAAAAACTTATGGTGATTGAAAATTATGGCCAACCGGTATACTTCAAATGAATAGAACCACTACTAGTCGGCAAGACAATGGGAGGGTCTCAGCGAATTTCTTCTTTGAGGAGTTTTTTATGCTTGATCCGACTGAGGCATACTTCCATCAGGCTTCCTTGTGACTTAGCATTAGATCTATGATTTAGCCCTTGTTGCGAATGTTCCTCCATTTGGCCTCCATGAATCACTTGAAAATATAGACCTTGCCTGATTGAGCCCACAGGTGAAAAATGGGTAACATTTCTAGCAACCTTTGCTAGATGTTTGCCTGCTAAACATGGAAACCAGTAGCCTAGGCCTATCCATTGGGCACAAAATCATTGGAAAAATTTAGGAACGGACTTGGAGAAGCCTTGTACATGGCTATAACGCATTTGTAACTCAAGAAATAGATCACTTAGATAATTATGAAAATAGGAAACTACAGAAGTGAAACTATTTACTATGTTGGGACAACACTTAGGGAATTGAAAACTTGCAGCTAAACCTACCCTACACTAACTAGTAAGAAAATTTTCAAACAAAACCATTCACAGGATGACTGAAATAACTACCCTTTCTTCTCAATATGCAGTAATTATCATGTATGATGGCAATTACAAGAGGACGATGCTCTGAGAAATATTTAATAAATTGTTGCAACAATTTATGAAAAAAATATATAGACTCACTACCCTCCTTAAACAAATCATATGTAAGGAAGATAAGTGAATTGAGCATACTCTTTTTTAACTTCCAGTGCATTTTGGATACCATCTTCTATTGCGTCTTCATGTATAGGTGCATGATTGGTCCTTGGTGTTGTATTGGACTTCATTTGAGCTAGGTATCTGATTGGACAACCTTTGGTAAGGGTAAAGCTTGAACCCTCCTTACTGATCTCTTGCTCATGGGTGGCCTCTTCATCACTTTGCTGGCTGGAAAAGCCTAATCCTTGTGGCTGACTTGGTGAAGAGATA
This sequence comes from Sequoia sempervirens, assembly GCA_007258455.2. Taxonomy (NCBI): domain Eukaryota; kingdom Viridiplantae; phylum Streptophyta; class Pinopsida; order Cupressales; family Cupressaceae; genus Sequoia; species Sequoia sempervirens. Next base: position 214,414,925 of record VDFB02075321.1, on the reverse strand, counting down.
TAAACCTTCTCAGTATGCTCATCTCTTGCACAATAGAATGGAATCTCATCTAACCAGATATAATCTTGTAAGATAGGTTCATGAGGCTCCTCCTATAGTTTCAACACCTCTACAAGTTGCTACTCAAGATCATCATAACCCTCAACCTCTTCTAATTCTTGGCCATCCAATGTTGAACAAAACTGTTCAATAATACATGTGCACAACTCTTCAAAAATCTCAACATTGGCTGGCTTCCTCACCCAAAACATTCTCAAAAACATCAAAACTCTCACCCTGGAGGATAGAATCAGGTTCAATTTCAGGCTTTTCGTCCTGAATTAAGCCTCCATTATCTTGCTGGTTGCCACCAATTAGCGACTCGCCAATGCTTTCTTGTTGTTCAATCATTTGTTGTTGTTGCTTTCTATATTCCTCCATAGCTAGATGTAACAGATTTGGAATTCTAATCTCCTCCATGGTGAATGAGCTTGAGTTAGTTTGATCAAGGTTCTACTCCTCTTTAGCTACAACACTCTGCTCTTTGAAACTCCCCTCAATTTTGAAACTCCTCCATCTGTTGTCCTGATCGATCATGTTCGTTCACCTCCTGCTACAAGTCTATTTTTCAAATGGTATCAGGACATGCATGCATAAGTTGGCCCTCTTGAATAAGAATAGGTGACTGTTCATGAAGATTCACAGCTTGATTTGCCACATGTACTTGAATTTGCAATAGAAGAGGATCTCTGAAACTTGTAATGGGGGCCTCTTGAACTAGATTTGGCATTTTGAAGTCAGGATGCTTGGTCCAAGAAGGCCGCCAAGGCTGTTCAGTAATTTGATTACTTGGTTCAGGCTCTTGATATGACTGAAAATGAGAGTTCATGGGCTCTTGTAGGGACTGAGCTATTGAAATAGAGGGAACTTGAGGAACCTCTTAAATTTCTTAAAGGAAAATAGGTGCTTCATGTGGCTGGACAAATTATAGTTATACCAACATAGGCTCTTGTATTGCTAAAACATCTCTAAAACTTGGAGCCTTGATTTCAAAAGGGTTAAGAGACTCACTTTGCTTGAAACTTGGAAACTTAAAGTTACGAACCTCCTCCTGAACAAGCTGATGTGGAATATAAGGAGCTACTTGGACCTCATGCCTCTATGTTTGAGCAAGCAAAAGCTTCATTTTCTCCTCTTTTGCTGCTAACTCCCATTTGATATTTTTCCCAAACTATTTCCTCTACGTCAGTAATTCTTGCTCATGAAGGTAGGCCTGATAGGCCATCTCTTCTTGTTGTTGATCGTACTCCTACTGCCTCCTAGACTCTTCTATCTTCTTTGCAATGTCTGACAATATGTCCTTCATGTTATTCATGTTATTCTTTATATAATCAACCTCTTGGAGCTGATTTTGGATATACGAATGTGGATCCAAAGACTGAGCAGGGGTGGGTGGGAGGTAAGCATGTTGAGCATGTTGATAAGCTATTGTTGCATGGTTGTTTGGGATTAAGCCAACAACATGATTGGCCTGATATGGCTGATAGGGTGATTGGTAGATAGGATTTTCATGAAACAAAAGTGGGTATACATGCTTACTATGAAAATATGTCATCTATACTCATATAAATGCTGGAAATCAGAATATTAAGCTTGTAATTGAAACATACCAACACTAAACTTGTTGAAACCAATAGATTTGCTCGGAGTCACCAAGTATAAATTTGGACCTCTGAAAGGTGAAAATATGCTGTTGTATATACCAGGACAACAACTTATATCTCTTAAATTGTCATTCTAAACTATAACTCAGAGTCCCACCAGGCGTGCCAAAACTATTATCACCTGAAATTGCACCCTGTTGAACCTGATGTTCAACACCTCAGTGTAACATGGGAAGACCTCTAAGGATGTGGGTTTCTTGTAGACAGAGGTCAAACTCTAGAGAAGGCCAACTTTCTTTGGTGTCACCTAAACTACTGATTTTGTAAGGAAAAAGGAGAAGGAGTGCATGAATATGAAAACTAAATCCTATGGTGATACACCTAAATGACAAGAGCAATGAGATACTCAGGTTACACTTGAATACTAATGATGGATAAGGGATTGCACAACTAGATTCTGTAGATTATGCATACAAACAGGTTTGACATGCACACACTTTCAAGAAGGAGAAGCAGATTTTCACAAATTAAAAGCTCATGTGCAATTGAGTAAACACAGTTTGTAACCTACATAATGCTACCTTTGCAAAGAAAGGCATGGTAACATGAAACAAAGCTATAAGGAAAAAGAAATATTTCATGAAATAGCTTGATGAATCACCTAAAAATGCACAATATTTTGCAAGAACCAGAAGGAAAATTAAGCCATCAATGGTAACCAAGGTAAACTCTATATATCATGCTCCAAAGGGAGTTACAAAAGTTTTCTAATATGAGAAAGGACTACAAAAGTCATATACTTTTGAAAAGCATAAGAAGAACCCCTTTTCAAAGAGGAAAAAAATGCCATATATACAAGAGTCTCAGCCCCTAGGGCTTACAAAAATATCGACCTCCAGAAAGATCTGCCCTTAGATCTTTTGAATGAAGTTAATGCAATGTCCCCGCTGTCCATGTCGGTGAAGATTTGCTCCAGGAATGGCCTCCTTGATCTTTTGCAACACATTTAATGTGCCAACCTCTGGCCTCCGTGTTCACTTTCGAACTTCCCTGAAGAGCTATCTCGAATCCCTAGAGCACTATCATTAATGTCTATCTGCCTTTTGCTAGTAGACCTCACAGCTATCCTCACGGTCTCATTCTTTCTATTCTTCTCTTGTTCTAGACCCTTCAACAAGTTGAACTCTTTTGGAAATAGCATCATATTTTCCCATTAGATCTACACACCATCGTTCATCGAGCTACTCCATTACCTTTGATCCCAGAACAAGTCTATGTCGCTTTCATTCTGTTGATCTTCTTTTTAGGGGTATTCAATCAATCAAATGGAAAATGGTTTGTTTTTATTCCTCTCTTATTGGGAAAACACACTCCACATAAGATTCCCGGCTGGTCATAGGTCCTTTAGAAAAAATTGCATGTCGGTGAGACACTAATTGTTTCTCCCCGATGTGAGCATACCTCACAAGATGGTTGACATAGCTTGGGAGTGTCAGCGGGACATCATATCGAGTTGCAGGAGTTATACCGATATCACCATTGGTCACCGAGACAATCACTATCAGCCAGACATCATGGCAAAACCCTATCAGGCTATACCATTGCTTTTCCATTGGCAAGACATCCAAATTCGGTAAGACATCTTTCAGTCGGCAGGAGGTCATAGCGAATGCTAAGAGTCATGCCGATATCCTTCTCCATGGGCAAGTTGAGCGCTATTGGAAAGACTCCCCTCATTCAGCTAGAGATTATACTGAATCCCCCACCTTTTGGGGAGACTTCTATTATTGGCAAGATATTAAGTCGAGCTCCTATTTCTTTGGTGAGACCACCACTTTCGCTGAGACATCATGTTGAACTCAACTATGTGGCCAGGAGTCTTACCGATTCCAAATATCCATTCGACAAGACCCCCGTTTGTTGGTAAGACTTTACACCAACCCCCTCTATTCTTCCTGAGGAACCCTTCTTCGCCAAGACCACCATCAATCGGCGAGACCTCATAGTGAACACAAACCGCTTTCCCAAGTGGAACATCAATAAGTGAGCCTTATACTCCCTTAATTCCCCCAAGTGGATCATCTAATCCCCTCAAACTTGTGAGTGATTTCTACACTCCTTTGACAACCTCAAAAATTGATGTGACCACAAATCCTAAATGAATGACCATATGCTTATTCACTCAATAATCAATCAATAAACAATACCAAGGTTCCATTAATGACCTTGATAAAGAATGTTCTTGTAGACAAATCCTCACCTATCACCTATATTGGATCTAAAAAAATTAGGAGATAACTTTGGTTTCAATTGAGATAATTGAAAATGCCTTATGGAGATGAAATAAGCATAGATGAATTTCAATGGAAGACTATGATACACATCACTAGTGGAAAATAAAACTTACATATCTTAGAGCTTCCCAAAAAATATGCTAACCACTCCATGGATTTGCACAATGAACCAAATGGAAAAATAGAATTATCTTCATTCTTATATAAGAATAAGAAGACCCTCAAATTCCTTATGAGTTACATCAGTACACATCAAGGAGCATGCTGAAATTTGGATGTACCTCAAGCATGTATTCAACCTACTCAATAATATCTTGATCAACAAGGAACATGTGCTTACAGGACTAAGTTTCACTATTGATAATTTTTCAAGTTCGTGCATGTTGTGAAATCCAATCCTTCTAGGGTTAGTATGAGAAAAGTAGGGAAATCATAATCTGAACCATTCAAAAGAGGGGATTTAGTCCTAAAACAATGAAATGTGATGAAAAAAACCCAAAAATTAAAAAAAATCATAAGGACTAGAAAGGTCAATATCTAGTGGAGGAAGATGTGAATATAGCCTACCTTCTAGGCACCATGGAAGGCAAAGATTTTGGAAAGGCCATTAATTATTTTCACCATGTTAGTCCATGTTATTTTATACATATATAGTATCTATACACATACTACATAAAAAATAAAAAATTCCAACATAACACATGTACACATAAGCATCCATCAATAAACAAAAAATAAAACTCTAAACCTAACCATATACATAATAGAAAAGAAACTTAAATGACATATATAATTAGATAAAATCAAAATATCATATCTAAAAGTGTCAAGAATTGAGTAAATAAGCTCCAAAATGGGACAGACATAATCAAAATAAGTATAGTTGAGTATAAAGGGGTTAAAAAAAAAATCTAAGTGTCAGAGTGTCAATACATTAAAAAGGCCTTTAATCAATTTTTAGCTCTCAATCCACTAGGGCTTCCACCCCTCTATCTCCCCCTACTATATGCCATGCCTAATCACATAAGGGTCCTATCCCTCCAAGATAATACCTAGAATGGGATAGGTGTCTAAGCTCATGATTAACCATATGTAGATGTTACATCTGATGAGTGAAAAGCTAGTTATTGACTAAGCCCCATCCTAGTTATCTCTCACAATAGGGTAACCTCTACCTTCAACATGTTAATATTGTCTATCATAACTATGGTATATTGTATAGAAATGTAGATAAGGGGAAATATTTCTATTTATTATCCTACCATTATAGGTACCCCTATGTCCACTAGGATCACCTCTTTGTCTCATCTCATCATAAGATCAATGACATCTAATAGTTAGTTCCTAATCAAATGCCTCCACTCGTCCATGATACACATGTAATCAAGTGTAATGAAAAGAAAATGAATTATGTATTATGTGGAATGTTGACTATAATGTGCTAATAAAAGTAAATAAGAGGATAAAAAGTGAAGTACCCACAAGGATGTCTTTCCTACCAAGAGGGGTCAATCTCTCACATCTATTCCTTTTCCTCTTGAGCTAGAGGAATCAAATGTACAATAGGTGGAACATAATTTGAGTTCTCATCATCATCCTCTCCCTTTAGATGGTATTCATAACCAAACACTTCAACTTCTCTATCATCGCAATTACTATGCATCAAAATACGATTACCCTAGCATGGTCATAGTTACCTCTATGCTTGTCATGTGCCTATTCTCTCATTGACTGTGATAAGAGTCCCTAAAGTAAGAGGATTTAATGGGAATACCCTTTAAATATCCTCAACTACCTCATAGGTAAATTTTTAGCATGGGGGAAAGTCTTATGGAGTGTCTTCCCCAAGCTATCAGAGTGAGGAGGTCACTATGAGATGGGATGAGTCTCCACTAAATCACACTTGTCAACTAATAAATTCACCCTTCTACAATATTTTATAGCCATGCCATCTCCCACATATCTCCAATCCATCTCCTTGTACGGGTGCACATTAATATCTACATCTATCAATGTAACCACTACATGTGTAGACATGTTGTATTGACCCTAATAATGCCAATTTATTTCTCTCAAAATAGTATGATCAAGTGAAAGCATGAATCCATAATAGGTTATAATATGCTCCAAAATATATATCATGAATAGACAAGAGTGGTTAAATGATGAGGCCTTGCAATGTGCAATTTGATACAAAATCATGGTAAACCAATGCTAGGAGGTTAATCTCTTATTTGTAGACTATACCTCACTCTACCTATTGAATGATGGGAGCCCATGACCATATGAGAAAATGGAGATTCTTAGCCTTGACAACTAAGAGGCCAACAATAACCTTATATAGGGGTAGAATATCGTGTCAAAATTTAGTCCAACTATACTCCTATATTATCTCTAGGTCTCTTAATGTCTATGAATACAACCCAATATAATCTCCCTTGCTTTGATTTCTAATGTGTATGTCCCCTAGCTATGGATGCCTAATATTCTTTAAACATCATAGAGAGTGATCACCCACTCACTAGAGATACTAGGGAATTGAAATTTCTTCTATTCTAATTCCAAATAAGTCAAAATATCCTAGCATATGTGTGGTGAGGATCACATTATAGGGATTCACACTACTCTGTCTAGTTTCATTCATTATTATATGATATGCTTTAATTTGGATGGATCTATTGTATTAAAAAACTAGACCTACTCTCTAATGGAATTCTAGTAAGTTTATGTGTCTTATTTGACACAAGGACACACTTATCACTTTAAAAATTACAAAAACACAAAATTATAAAATGTAAAAAGAAATAATGTCAAAAAGTTGGAAATATTAAAGAATTTAAAAAATAAAGAAAAACCCAAATCTAATTATCAAATGAGTGCCAAAAATGAGAATAAAAGATTCAAACTTGTGCCCTAGAAAAAAGGATGACCCAAGGGTCTCTTGAGTGATCTACTTTGTGAAAATGAGTGACTCTATATGGCAAAAAAAGTGGCCCAAGCCATGCCCCCAAACCTCATATCACTCAAAAGCTAAAAAACTATTTGAATGCACATTATATTTCGTACTTGAATAACAACCCTTTGCAACTAATAGCCCTAAATTTAACAACCATTTTGACACAAAATAGGAAAAAAGTAAAACTAGGGTAGAGCTCAGTTTTTTTCTCATTTTTGGCATTGTTAGGTCCACTTGACAATGATCTATATTCATAGTCATAATAAAATTAATGCAATCTTATCATTGAAGTTAATTTCACCTAATTTCATCATTATTGATCCAAAAACCATTTTTCTTCTTCACCACAAAAAAATGAAGTCTAAAAATGTGCTAATTTGGTATATATGGGATTTTTTCATTGTTTCAATAGGTCATTCATACAAAATGAAGCAACAAGATTATACCTCACATGTCACCATCAAAGTGCATCCTTTATTCTCTATTTCTCATATAATTTAAGTTGATGTTTCAATTAGATTCACTTAAGTTATATCTCATTGTGTACCTTGTAGGTTTCAAATAGGCAATGAGATTAGACAATGAAGGTAGTATCTCTTCAACCCTATGCCAATAGTAAGCACTCTTATTAATCTTAGAATTAGTTGTATTTTTTAGAATGCCATATACTATGAATGATCTTTGTTTTCTATTTTATAAGTTGAAATTTCAAACAATAAAAAACATAAGTATTGTTAAGTGTGGGATCCAAAATACCTATTCAGAGGAGTCCGATAATTTTTCAAAGGAATGGATTTAGTGAATGGTCCATTAGCCTTATTACTCCTCAAATTGTATGGAGCTATATTACATTGTTTTCCATAGGATTGGTGATATGGATGAACTTCCTCTGAGATTCTCTTCAATGATATTCTCATCTTTGTAGCATACCCAATGTTTATTCAACAATTTTCACCTAATTTTTTACTCAAAAAGTGAATAACATAAGTTTCCAAAAATAGGGAAATGAAATTTTTCCTTTTCAATAACATAATTACACATTACTTAAATAATTTCCATATATCATTACATAAATGAAATAACATTACATAATTCCAAGTAGATGAACTCATCTTTTCAAATACAAATTACAATTGATCCATGATCATGTTCATATATAAATTCATATCTTACAAGAGTTCAGTCATCAAGGTGTCCTCATCTGGATCACACTTCTTCTGTTTCACAAGTCTTGGTTGTCGATTACAAGAGGGAGAGCATCACCCAAGTGTTTTTCCTCCAACCATGGACATAGCGGTCCCCAACACATCTTCCTAACTGGAAGTGGTAATAACCTTCAACGAAGAGTTTGGTATGGAAACCTCTAAAAATGCCTACCTGAGTATGGTCTTGTGTCCTATGTAACTAGTACAGTCATACAACTATGGATACCCTCCAACTATGCATGATGCTCTTGACTAGCTATGCAATTTGAGCGTACAGTGAACCAACAAAGCGTATGCAATGAGTTCTACACTTACTTTGGAAAAAGTTTTCATATATATGATAAATCCACTTTCTATGAAGCAGTGTCATATGTTCACCCACTCCCTTACTCGACTTGGAAACTCTACTAACGTATGAATAAATCTTCCCTTTGTTTGACCCCAAGGTTAAAATATCATAAACAAGATTTCATTCCAAAGTGATAACACACAAATAATGATTTAACTAATCAATTAGGTTTGACCCAACCTCTTGAATACCCTATTACATACCTGTAACAATCTGGGACTAAAAAATTGCCTCTTATTCAAGTTCTTTCTTTTAATCATGGGAATAATGACTCTCCTAGGTCATGCATAATTAGTTAATACTGATGACATCATGTCACTGACTGGACACACCCGGTCTCAATTTAAAGCACTGTTAATATGTTGATATGTATAATAATCTAGTATTAAACTTGATTTGAAGATTGCTTCTTTGCATTAAATTTTTAGCCTCTTTTTGTTATACCTAGTATGGATTCATCCTCTCAAGACACCATAACCATTCTAGTTATTCATGACATTAAATATCATTTAATTTGATTCAATATAAAATCTTATATTCATAGTAATGTCCAATAATAAGTTAGCATAATAAGCTATTTAGCTTTTTTCTATAACTGGACTAAGAACCATTTGACTAATCTCCAATTTCCTCACAGTTCCATCCAAATTATCCTTTGCATAATTTATATAAGGTACCTACGTTTGTAGGTTCATAAACAATCATATATCCTTTCCCTCAATATGACATATATTCACATATTTAAATGTATGATAAGTTCATATCTAATTTGGAGAACATTTTTTACTTAGGAGGAGCATGTGCTTTCACACCTTAAAATCTCCTTGCATTACGGATTCAATTTTTTGAGACATAAAGTACTCTTCTTTTAAGATTAGAATATCGTGAATAGGTATTAATAGACTCTTGGTCAAAATATAAGATAATATTATTCTAAAGATAATGAGGACATATTTACTCTAATACATATTCTAACCCTCTTGTTGAAAAATAATATAAGCTCATTCAAACAATATATTTATACAATACTTGTATTAATTGAATAATATCATATTAAACCTTACTTAGCTTCTCTTGCTATGCTATTTTGATGAGCTAGTGGTTTGGGTTTCACACAACTTCAAAGAGAATTAACCTTCCATTGGAGTTTACTTTCTCTCGAATATATTCATACCTAATGCTTATAATCACATAATGCTTCATAATATAATAATGTAAATCATGATAACTGCTTATCATGCTCTTTTGATACCCTAATCTAGTTTATAGATAGTCTAGTTAAATACACATGCACCCATGTACTATCCAATAATAATAATATGTACACCATGATAGCACAAACAGTTTCTAACAATAGAATAACTTAGTTTCAAAATTAAAATGAGAAAGAGAAAGATATCTAAAGCATGCCTGGAATAATATAGCTCTAAACAAGTATCCTGAAACTCCTTGCTCAATGCACAATGGCTGTCTCTTGTCTCCTCTATTCTCAATTTCTTAGCTCAACCTTTCCTCACACTAAAATAACTACTCAATCCTCTCAAAATCACAAATATGTTGCTCTCAAACTCACAAATGTGTTGCTCTGAAACTCATAAATATGCTACTCTCAAACTCATTAGAATATGCAAAAATGATTTCCGAACCAACTACCAAAATAGAGAGTTATTTCTCTTCTTATATAATGTAATAGAGAGATCGACTACTAAAAGAAAGCTTATATTATTTCCACCTCTCTTATTTTTTGCTAACCGTTGGTACTAGTATGTAATTTTTAGTTGCATATGTAAATAAAAAACCAACTCTACTTCCTCCCAAATCGATTTGGCATGTTGGGTGCAACTTGTTCATTTGCTCGCATTTTAGTAACAACAGAAAGTCATATATTTGGCATGTAAAAGTCCCAATCAAATGCAACTTCTACCTGCCCAATTCATGGTTCAAAATAGATATATCACATGCTCATTTTACTTGGCCAAAGCTTCCTTTCATATGTTGTGCATGGTGTTCTAAAATTATGTTTTAACTTTGCTTCCTTCGTGGCATTTCTGCCCTCTATCCCTTTGCAAAGTATGCACCTATATTGGAAAATTTTACTATCTTTAACAACAATTACTAATAGTTGCTACTCATGCCTTGCATGGAATATATACCCCTCGTAAGGTGTGGCTTACTTTCCATTTAACATGGTAGAAATTCCTTTTAGTTCTTGCATATTATGGCACCCAAATTGGCACCCAAATACAACCTTTTTATAACGACCACTAACCTCTCTATACGTGTCAATTTGGTCGATGGATATGGCTGCCATTACTATTACTATAATAATATATATATTATTATATGTGTATACCATAATATATATTAATATATTTGTATATGATAATTATTTATATATAATAATATATACATATATTAATTTGTATATTACCATTATATATATATATATAAACAATAATTATTTAGATATAATAATATATATATTAACAAATAGATAATTGTCATTCAATATATTGATATATATATGTATACGATTTATCTATCAAATATAATAGTACACATTTTAATATAGTATATATAATAATCATTTAAATAATGTATATACATTAATATATATATATGTAGACACTGAAACAATTTCCTAAATGATATCATACACTCAAAACAAGTTTACTAACATCATTTCCTCTTTAAACCCATCCATGTCATATTCTTGAACCTTGGCAACCCAATTGCCTCTTTTTGTCCCAAACTCCTGTTGCATCAAGATAGACTTAACGGTTGAGTTTGGAACCAAGACTTTGACATGGTTGTTAAGGATGTAAAACCAGAAATGCTTAACTACCTTAACCACAAAAAAATCATGTTTTCCCATTTGGGAATATTTCAATTCATAATTTTTTAGAGGACGGCTCATGAATGCAATCAAGGATTCAAAACCCTCACTATTTTCTTGCATCAGAATTGCTGAAAGTGTATGCTCAGAAGCATAACTATACATGATGAATTCCTTCATGTAGTATGGGCAGACTAACACCGATGCATGAGTAATAGCCTCTTTGATATCATTGAATGCATCTTTTCCTTCTTTTGTCCAATGAAAAGTGGTAGTACCTTTCATCATATTAACAATATGATGAGTCTTTTCTGCAAAATATGGAAGGACTCTTCCTAGAAAATTTACTTTTCCAAAGAAAGAATGAACAACCTTCTTACTTGATGGAAGAGTGAGTGATTTGATACTTTTAACTCTTTCCAAGTCAATCTTGATACCTTATGTGGACACCATGTGACCAAGAAGCTTACCTTCTGTAACCCCAAAAATTGACTTTTTGGGATTCAAGGAAATACCATGTTGTCGACATCTCTCCAAGATTTTCCTTAGATGGTAAAAATGTTCATGATTTTTTATAGAAAAAACCATATGATCATCAAGATATACCACAATGAGCTTACCTAGCACATTGCGAAAAGAAAAGTCCATAGCTCGTTGAAATGTAGTGCCAACATTGTTCAGGCCAAAAGGAATTTTGCAATATACAAAGGTACCCCATGGTGTTGTGAAGGTCATCTTGTGTTGATCACTTGAATTCAATTCAATTTGGTTGTAACTGGAAAAACCATCCAACATGGAGAGCATTGCAGATCTAGTCACGGTTTGAAGAACTTGATTCATTACTGGAAGAGGATAATTATCTTTGAGTGATAGTTGGTTTAGATTAAAAAAATCCACACATATATGGATCTCACCATTTTTCTTACGAATGGGAACAATATTTTCTATCCACATTGAATGATGAATAGGGAACATTATTCAAGCATTCAACATTTTTTGAACTTTCACAAGGATCGTTCTAGAAATATTTGGGTTATATTGCCTTTGCTTTTGTTTATAAGGCAATGCTCCAATCTTAAGTGTAATTTCATGTTGCATCTCCTTCAGTCGAAAATATTTTAAATCTTCATATGAATATGCAAATACATCCATATATTCTAGTAACAACTTAGCAAATTTCTTTCTTTCTTCAATTGTGCAACACTTACCAATGTTCAATATCTTAGGATCCACTTCAGTTCCTAAGTTGATCTATTCAACCTCATTAGATGAATCCAAATATGAGATTTGTTTCTTGACATACTAATCATGCTTATCAAAAAATTTCTCAAGAGATACCAACCGCTTGGGAATTTTATTACCTGAGTTGTAAGAAATTTTTGCCTATAACTGGATCCATATCATAAATAGATTCTTGATGAGGAGAATCACTTCCTTCAAAGTACAACTCATCAAAAAATTTTGCCTTCTCCAAAAAGAAAACAATTTGATTATCATCATTGAAAATATGCTAGTTATCTGAATTATCAGGAACACTCGAGTGGAAGACCAACTCAATGGTATAGGAAAAACCATGAAAATATTTATGCGGTATCAAAAGCATGGCTGAAACTGCTAAAGAATCGGCTCTATCATTGTATTCCCTTGAAACTACAAATATATCAAAAGCATTAAATTCTTCAATGCAATCCCAAACAAGATTGTGATAATGCCTAAGTCTGTCATTTTTTGTCTAATACAAATTCCTTACCTGACAAACTATCAACTCGACATCACCTTGTGCATGAATATTTTTGATACCTTTTTTACCTGCAACTTGCATTTCTAATAACAAAGCTTCATATTCAACAGTGTTATTAGTGTTATCAAACTATAGTTTGAAAGAGAAAGGGAAAAATTTTCTTTTGGGGGAAATAAAAACCATTCCCACTCTAGAACCGATGGAAGAGCAACTGCCATGAAACTCGAGTAATCAAACACCATTTGGATCACCAAGACTGATAGCATAAAAAATTGTAGCCTCATCATCTGATGAAGCTTCATGATCTGAGGTCAAAAAATCATCTGATGATGACTCATTTGTTGTTGAAAAAGAATCAACACTTTCCAACTCATGTATTTTTGAAGATTTATCCACTTCTTTGGTTTGCAAATAATATGTTCGAGCACCCGAAGACTCAAACAAAATTTGATCCCTTGGATCATCGAACTATGTTACCAAAAATTTTGACTCCATCTTAGGAATCAATTTTTGCATTACGCCTTTTGCAGGTATTTTGGCTTCAAACATGTCCATGTTCAGCTCACCTCCAACATATTTATAGAAATTACATCCAAGGAGAATTCCATAAGATCTTGGCACATCAGCTACTAGAACCACCATCTTGATCTTATTTTTAGGATATGCTACAAATGCATATTGTGCATCTTTGATCTATCCAATCAAAGGTACTTGTTTATTCTCCATGGAAAAGAAATGGCTAAAAAAAATTTGAGATTCAAACCCAAGGCAATAGCTACCTTGGTTGGCATCACATTGTCTGATGTGCCAAAATCTATGACACAATTGCTTAACTTAAAGCCATTAACAAGTAATGAAATGAAGAATGGATCAATACGTCTAGAGGCAACTAGAGGGGTAGAAACAAGGTTATTCTATGGCATCTTGGGCTTTGGGGCAGCAGGAATATCAGAAGATGAATCCTTGGAGTAATTCCTTTATCCTTTACGAACTTAACAAGCCTATCAAATTGGTTAGGATTTTCTTTGAGGTACTTAGCTTCAAACATTTGGATCTTTGTTTTCTTATAATGATCAATGATGTTAAGAGATTGTAAATAATTTTGTAAAATGGATGTAGTAACTTCACTGATAGGTTTAAAAAAAGGTATACTAGTCTTAGGAACCTCAAGATTGGCTTTTGGAACAGCAGGAACTGATGTAGGGGGACGAGTATCACTTGTTTTTTTGCTACATTTTTTGGTTTCCAAGGTAGAGGAGATCCTCTTTTTGCAATGGTAACTGGTGACTTCTCCTTTGTTGGTGGAGTAGTAGCTCGAATTTGATCAAGATAATTTTGTTGTTGCCACATAAAGACAACATATGCATCTGTCACCAAGTCCTCCTCATCAGATTCATTCACCATTTGTAAATGGCCAATATTGGAGTCACCAGTTGATTCCATTTCTTCATCTTGAAAGAGATCAACACTTTCTTCCATGGGATAATTCGGCTATGCATATTCATCTTGTTCAGCCTCATAGTATCCTGTTGTAGTATTAGTAGGTGGAGCTTCAAGTGTGAGTCTTCCTTGTGGTGCTGGAAAACGATTCTGATTTGTATTTCCAACATATTTAGGAAAATTACTTCTTGGAACATCCTTGTAAGTGTTGTTGTTGGAAACTTTCTTTTTCAAAGCCAAGATTTCATTTGCCAACCTTTGAACTATGGGATCAACAAAATTATAATTAGCATTAGAAGCATTAGCATTAGAAGTTGAAGATCTTGATGCTTGCATCTTCTTGTTCTTGGTGGTATTCATCCTTATTTCTCCAACAAGGATCATGTCATCTTCAAGAATGGTAGCTAATTTTTGAGCTGCTTCAACATTGGTGAGAGCTTCCCTACGCAAGAAAAAACTTACTATGGGGAGTTGTGTATTGATGAAGATGCACTTCAAATTATGATCTGTTGGTCTTGCCTCATTTGGGATTCTTGTCACTAGCTTTTTAAACTTATCCATGAACTCACGCATGGGTTCATGGGATTCTATCTACATGGTTGTAAGTGTTCCAATAAGGCATGTGTGTCTTCAACAAGTTTGAACCTTTCTTCAAACTTGGTGCAAAGAGTGTTCCAATTAGTGACAAAAGTAGCTAGAAGAGTATAAAACCATTCAGCAACAACTCCTTGTAGAGATTCAATGAGTAGTCTTACAACGTATTTGTGTTCTATCCAAGAACACCACAAATAATGTAAAAGGAAGCAATGTGTTCATCAAGATGTTGTTTTCCATTACCAAGAAACTTCATAATATTCTTTCTCGAGACATGTGGAAGTTCATGCAAAGATGCGACCAAACTAAGGGGACTGAAAGCATTTCCCCAAGGTCCTACAGGTGGTGCAACCATGATATGTTGCACAATAGGTACTTGAACTAGAACTTTGTGGAAAATTGAGGTTTCACTTGGAAGAGGAGATCTTAGTCTTCATGGAGGATAAATTTTGGTGTGTTGCAATGATGACCTTACTCATGGAGGAGTAGGTGGAGTATTATGTTGCAACAAGTCTTCAAAAAGTGGATCCACTACTCCTTGATCCCTCAATCCTCATGTATAGCTTCTAATCGCCAGAATATTGTAGATGGAAACAAGAGAGATATTAAAAATAACAATACAAAAGATCATAATAAGATATTGGAAAACTTATTCACTTCAATCAAAAGCATGAGGCTTTAATTGTGTCATTCCCCAATGGAGTCGCCAAAAAACTGTTGGGTGAAAATTATGTAATCCCTTTAATAGATTACAAAACTAGATTTCAGCCACAAGTGTGTGAGATACAATATCTCCTCTCAGAAAGGGGAGGTTCCCTTCTTACTGCTTATTGAAACTAAGTAAAACTAATTAAGTATTCACAATAATTTACACTACAATTAAGAGATGGGGTTGTGTCACATTCATAATTCTCTATTTTTTTAGAGGATATATTTTACAATGCTTCATGGTTTTAAGTTCCCGATTCAATGCAACTTCAAACTAAAAACAAAAGTAGTAATTCCAATATTCCTATCTTTTCAAAGAAAATACTAAGAATATAAAAACAAGAAAATCTCACGAAGGCACAAAGTCATTCTGTAGCTTTCACCAATGAATCCTCTGTGATATGTAACCAACATTGTATTAGAACCACAAAGTCTTCTAGATACTCCACGATAGATCCAAAAACAACATGAATAAATACAAGCACAAATTCTTGTAAAGAATTCACCAATAGTATTGAATCAGTATCACAAATTCGAATAAAGAGTGTAACTCAAATTTTACATAGATTTACTCAAAGCCCTTCAGATCTCAGTCACTAATCACTGCCAATTTCAATCAAATCCAAAAGATAATCAAGTCCAACACAAAGTTTGGTATGCAACTCACTTCTTTATTGATCAAAATAGATTAACAAAGATGAATACAAAGTTTCATGTATTTGCTTCTCAAATGGGTAGCACTTCGTTGCAAAAGATAAAATATAAGCATTACAAAAGAATCCTCTCATATTTATAGATGGGAGAGGAGAGAAAATTTAGCAAAATCAGATGAGTGAATTTAGGAAAGTTAGGTGAGAAAATCTAGGAAAATCTCACCTAACAAGTCAACTTATTCAAAAATGTTGTCCATCATTATAGGAAAAAATCTATGTTTTTACATGTAATTACATCTTGGAAAATGACATGTAAGATGTCAAGAACTATTTACAAAATGCATAAATGAAAGCATAAAACTAACACTGGAGATGAAAAGAAGTCTTTATGGTTTGTTGCATTAGGTGCAAAAGTCTTAATATTTCTTCTTTGTCTCCAGCACAAATGCCTCATTTGGACCAACTATATGATCCACAATGGTTTGAACTCTTGTGATTGATCTTCTTGCAGACGAGCATATTTTCTTGCATCTCTCTAGATGCATCTTGAGATAGTCAAGAGAAAGTCATACATCACATATGGTGTGCATGGAAGTCTTTGAAAAACCTCTGTCTTCTACTTGCTTCATGAAAACTTCCTTGAATATTTGAGTTATCTCACTGATCGAGAGGAAAGTATGATCATTATCAAGGAGCTTACCCGGTAACTCCTCAATTCCATTCACTAGGATAACATGATATCCTTCGACATCTTCTTGTACTTGGTGGATATCTTCAATAAGATATTTGATCAATTGTATGCAGTGTTTAAGAGATTCTCTTACCTACACATACTTCTCTTTGTCACGAATTATGCCGAATTTCACCAACTTACTCAATTTTTTCTCTTTCATTTGTGACCAAAATTCAAGACATCTTTCCATTTCTTTTTTCTCTTCAGAAAGTATATTTTCTTCTATATCAAGCTCTAATTTCAACTTGGCTATCTAAGCAATCTTCTCATCTGCAACAACTATGACCTGTGAAACATGTTCTATAATTTCATCAATGAAATCATATAACACCTTACCCTTGGAGGAAAATTTCTCCACCTTTTGCACTGCTAGTTCCTCGATGTTCACCATGGCTATAGGTTGTACATTCCTGGAAGAGCCTGCATTATTGCTCAAAACTGTTGCATAACTCTCAACTTTCTCCTTGTACATATATTTGTCCTACTCCATCTTATCAAGCCTTCCTACTAATGCATCCAAGACCACTTGTGCATCTACCTTCACACTTTCATTTGTCACTTTTCCAAAATCGACACTAGTGGTAGTGTAATCCTCCATGTTTACATCACCTTCTTCTTATGGGGGTAAACCAATCTCTACACAATTGTGACTAGATTTGTCAACATGAAGCCTTGAATGAAATTTCACCTTTTTCTTCCCCTTGACTTTTGGAGGAGCTATCTCTTCAATATCAAGCTCATCTAAGGATATCATTTGTTTCTTTCACTTTGATACTTGAGAGATCAACCAAGGAGGATGGGAGGAATTATATGCTTCTTGACTTACAATCAACTCTTTTGTTGCAACCACTTTTGTAGGAATGGTTGTTATTGTGACAATCGAAGTAGTATCAGTCATGATAGCTCTAGTGGACTACAAACCAAGTGGATCCTGCAAAGACTCATTCATGAACTATGAAATTTAGCCTTTGAAGAGATATCAAAAGATGGAGATGACAAACTGGGAATAGATGAGGGAGAACTTGACAAAACATCAATAGTTTGTAAGTTGGAAGGTGTAGGAGGAGTGGCAAGGACAATTGATACTACAGGGGGAATGGAAACACTCACTACATCTAAAATTGTTGTAGGCAGAGGTGAGGTAGGAAGAGGAGGTGGAGGAGTAGTTGGATTGGAAGGAGTATGAGGAATATTGGTAGTAACAGGTGATGATGTCTGGGGAAGATCTTCAACAATATTCTGATGGGGAGATAGAGGTTTTTCATCATGCCTAATTTCCTCCTCATTCCTTCTTTTTCAACTTCATCTTCTTCAAATTCTTCCTCATTAGATTCTTCATCATCAAATTATTCTGATTCTTCACCCTCATTCTCTTCTTCTTCTTCAGATGATTGTTCCTCAAAAGCAAGCTCCTTTCCTTCTACATGTGTTTGTTTAGATTTGGTTGCCTCCTATTCTTCAACTTTTTTTGTAGCACTCTTGCCAAAGGTGAACTTGATTTTAGGACCTCTTTGGGAAGAAGAGGGAGTAGCCGCATGTTTTTTTTTTGGTGTGAAGTTCCTATCATTGGCTAGTTTCTCCTCCTAGTGCTTCTCCTTCTGGTTTGGTCCTGAAAGATTTCATTTGGAAACCATGTTTATGCAACCATTCTGTTGTGTTGTGTAAGATGGGAGCAAGCCTTTCTCTGATAGAGACACTTTCCTTTTTAGACCATTGTATTGGAGGTAAGGGCCTCCTAGAAATATCATCTTCTTCATAAGTAGAGTTTATGATGTCGCTAGGATCTTTTAAATCCTCTGGTAGAACAACTACACCAAGATCTTTGATCTACTCTACTGTCAACCTACAAAAATCCATTCTACGGATGTCTTCTTCATCTCTGTAGTCCACCCATATGTTAGAAATGTCAATGATCTTTCTTTATTTTCCTCTTCACATCTCGGTAGTCAAATTCAAATCTATATTTATATGTTCTTATAGTCATTATTTGAATTTTTGGAGCGATTGACTTTTCTTTTTGTACACTATGAACGGTATATCTCACAATTGTCAATGGAAACCTAAAACCTGGCTTGTGTTTTCCTTGGATTTCCTTGTGAACTGAGATTAACTATCCACAAAAATCCATTAGTATCCACTTATCTGAGGGATATCTAGGCAACATATATGGACACCTAGTATAACAACTTACTCTTATATAGGTGAAAGTTGGAAATTGCAAAAAGATACAACCAACCTTACTAACCACTTTGTAGGCTTCATTCAATACTCTTTTAATTTCAAGAGTCAGATCAAAAGTGAATAAAAAGGGTGCAAAGAAGGCATCTATGACTCTTCTGAAATGATGAAGACTTTCTCTCAATTTTAGCTAATAAAAGAACTCATTACCCTGGAAATTGTACATAATGCTTGTTTCCCTTTGTAGACAACCCTAGAAATTGCCTCATTACGGCAACAACATATACCAAATATAAAGTCATGTAAAAATTAAAAGTAGTTGGCACTTTGATCAAATGTTCATGGATTTCATCACTTATCTGAGTTCCCCAATCAATATGTTGTTTCTTTCTTATGATTATGCAAATGTATTCATACATCTAATGTAGACTCAGGAGGCTCAAACTCATTCAAAGTGAAAAAATACATTCAAGAGGCATCTAAGAAGATTAAAATTTCCTATTATATCAATTCAAACAATCCTCAAAGTTTGACAACAATCAGAATCATCATTTCTCACTTTCACCCTTGTAACCTAGTAGTAGTGCAAACCTAGTTTTTGGCATTTAACTCCAATAATTCCCAAAAAACTTGACAAAAAAAAGGTGGATTCAGATACCCATTTCAAATTTATACAACATATCTCTTAACCATATACAAGTCCTTTGGACCAAACCCCTGAAATCACCACTCTTGCATTGACCTAATTAGGCTAATTAGGCCTAAATTACAAAGCAACATACCTTTAAACTTAACACAGATGTATGAAACCTTGGGTAAGCATTTCCCATTCCCTCAAACCTCTAAAACCATAATTTATTCCTAGGGTTGACCCTTCCAACATAGAAAACTCTAAAACCCTTGATTTCTAGCCAAACCAAAGGGGTTTATTCAAAGTCCCACTTGCACAACTTCCCAGACCATGCCACCAACTCAAAAACTTGTATTTTGACCCTAGTATGCTTAAAATTTGAATAAATCTCCCCACTCTCATTGATTTGATCAAACCCTAGTTTAGAGGCCCCATTTTCACATGTTTTTCTTACCAAAAATCAACAAAACAATAGCCTTATCTCCCTTATTCCTCCTCCACAATTCTATTAATGCATCCTTCAACCTACTCAGACTCCCTAGGGCCCATTACACTTGTTACAGTGGTCACAGTTGGTGTAAGGGCCCTTAAAACATGATTTAAGTTACAAAACCCTCAAATAGGGTGTTCTCGGCCTGTCACAAAAAATTGAGATTTATATCACAAAACACTATTAAATTCCTTCAAACTTGATGAAAAACAATGCTAACATAGGCATTTACAAGATATGAATTATTTCAAAGAAATATCAGGTTGTACGGGTTCGTACAGGTTTGTAAAACATCAAGAAAACTCAGAAATAAGAGAAAAAATAGAGTTATTCTTATTCCACTACCTCCAATCTTCAAGCCAACATTACAAACGATGTTCTCATGTATTTTTAAAGGTTTCTCCATCTCCAACCAATGACCGACTATCTTACAACTAATTTTTAAACCTCTCATGACCGTTGGAGGTCAAAAATACACCTTTTACATGTTTTAATAATAACATCCTTATACACATTGCAATGTTTACATTTTGACCCTCTTAATCACCCAACCTATTACAAATGGTATAATGATACCTTATTTACCTAACAAACATGACTCACAATAAAAAAACATGATATCAACCTTGACACCACCTTATCAACTTTGACAATTCCTTCTACAAGATTTGTGAACCTTACAAGATGAATACAAAGCCCCTCAAAGTTGATTAATTACAATAAAATGGTCATATCGGACCTTATTAGGAATCAAAACCTTAAATTCAAACATCCTAGCACACACTGCCTATCAAACACTTAATGAAAAACATAGAAAAGATAGGTGCTCCTACACCATACACACCACCATAAAAAGACTCATGTCTCATGATTAAGGGTTTTTCTCGCTCCAATCTGCTCTCCACAAAGACAATGTTGACCTATACCTCCTCTTTTTTGACTTGGACAATGAAATCTTGCAGTCCACTCTACCTTTTGACCTATGTATGCATGTAGTCTTGTCCCCTTCTCTCAAATTAGATTAGTAGGTGGTTTGTCCTCTGCCCTTAGACCAAAACAAGTGAACTTCCTTACTTTCATTCCTCTAAACCATCCTTTACCCATGACTACCTTGTCTTTTGCTACCATTTATGATTGGTACTTACCTTTGATATCTTTTCCTTTCATGGTTGATGTACCACCTATTCCAATCATCTTCTGCCCTATCCAAGCAGCATATCCTTCCTCAAGGATTTGTCCCTGCCTATACACTTGTTCCACTGCATTTTGACCTTTGTAATCAAGCATCAAACCTATTTCCCTTGCTTGTATATTCCCATACACCATTGTGTTTTTAGTTTTTAGAGCCTTTTCCCTATCCAAACCTAACTGTCCTTCCACTCCATGGGCTGTTATAGGAAATACCACTGTCCCAATCAAGATCTCTTCCATTTTCCTAATCCCTTCTTGTTGTGATATCAACAACTCACCACTAACCTTCCTTAAATCAATCTCCTCCATGGGCTTCACATCATTTTCCCCCTCTAACTGAGCATCAACCTTCTTAGACCCTTTTCCTATCTTCTCAATAGGTTTATCATCATTCAATACCACTACCTTAGCACCATTTGTAGGTTCCTTTCTTGTTGTCTCAACACCATAACCCTAATCCAAATAAAAAAACTTGTTTTCCTTACTGTCTTTAAACGTTATAGGCTCCTTTTTGCCAAAAATAAAACCTTAGTTTTTCCTTTATCTATTGCACTACCCTACAAAGGAATCAACTTGAAACTTTGATTATCCTTCCAAATTGTATAAGTGTTTTCCCAACCATCATACATGGACCTTCTATCAAATTTCCATGGTCTCCCCAAGAGAAAATGGAAACAATCCATTTGCAATATATCACATAAGACTTTATTCTTGTACTCCCCAATCTAGAAATCCACATAGGCTTACTCATTCACCACTAAGGTTTGACTATAATTTACCCAAGAGACTTTGTATGGTACTACATGAGGTATCTTTTTCTAGATTTACTTGTCTACCATCTCCCTAGATACCATATTATTGTGAGAACCAAATCAATAACTTGACACACTTTACCTTTGTATTTGCATGAGGTTTTGTAGAGACTTCTTCTTTGACTCAAATATTCCTCTTTTGGTGCTTGCAACAAGGTCCTTCTCATCATGAGTGCTTCTCCCACCTCTAGATCTGCAAGCCTGCTTAAAATTTCACACTCTTCCTCTTGAATCAATTGTGTTCTTCTTTCACTCCTATCACCACTTGAATTTGAACCTTGGTTTTGAGGACACTTGAAAGTTGGGTGTCCAAATTCATTGCATGTATAACACCTACTTGAAAACTCATTGAAATATCTCCTTTGTCTGAAATTAGTTCTTCCGCCTCTCCATCCTCCTCTTGCTTCAGGACCTTGTTATTTGTTCTTCTCAGCATCTTCATGGTATTCCTTGGTCTACCTTGATGTTGAAGTGGTTCCTCTACCCCTAGAAGTATTGCCTCTTCCTCTTGTTTCCTTCTCTTGAGTTTTTCTTCTTCCCTCATTGCCATTTGAAAGCATTGTTCAACTGATTTAGGTGCCAACAAGTTGATCTCATCCTGAATGTTATACCTCAAGCCATTCAAGTAACTAGCAACCATTTCTTCCTCATCTTCTTCATTTTTAGTTCTTATGCTTAGCCTATAAAATTCTTATGTTTAGTTTGAACATTGAGAGGAATGATCTTACCAAACATTGAAGCTTCAATATTTTAACCTGCTAAAACCAAAATATTCACCACTTTGATCAGTAGAAAAGACTTGGTGAGGATCGATGAAAATGTGTGGAGAGAAACATACCCAAGGCATCGAAAGAAAAATGTTCAAAAAAAAAACAAAGAAAAGTAGGGCATGATTAATGGAAGGGCAATGGATTCAGAAAAACAAAAAGAAAAGAATGCATCAAAACCTTAACAAAGAAAACGTATTGAGCAAGGTCGAATAAAAATAAATAGGGTTGAAAATCAAAGAGAAGGAAAAACCACAATAAAGAGGAAGGATAAACAACGCACCACTCAAAAACATGAAACCCTAGCTTGAATGCTTGGAAAATCCTCAGATGCTGATCAATTGGAGGTTGAAGAGCAATCACATGATGAGGGAGAGAGAATTGTGGATAGAATGAAGATAGATTAGTCTAAAAACACTTTATTAAGTCATTCATAAAAGACCATCAATGCAACTCGAGTTGCATTAATTATGAACATAATGGTGAAAAAGATGCACTATTGGTGAAAATCACCACTTATGCATGTAATAGACTTGGCAAAAGGAGAAATGCACCAGCGGTGAAAATACCACTTGTGCATCTTTTGGTTGGGCGGTAAGTGTAGGAGTGGTGATTTACATCGCTTCAACACTTGGAGTTGGTTTTTCTAACTTAAGGCTCATGTACGAGTGTTGAAAATCAATGCTCCAACATGATTGAAATTTTGACAAACTCCTAAGGATTGGGGATCAACCAAAATACTCGTTTTGAAGCTCTTCGAAAGATGAACCCATAACGCTCAAACATACTATTTGAGGTTGGAATACACACTGAGGTGAATCAAAATTTTCCTCATTTTTCATGTTTGAAGTACACAAAACTATGAATCAGACAAGTTTCATAGGGGGTTATCCCATGAATAGAGCGCTACTAGATTTGAGGATAACAAACCTTTTGAACAAGTCACTTTGACCTGTGTGAGCAGGTCAAAAGTGTGTTTGTTTAAATAAAATGTGATCCCTTGATTAAATCCCATCATGGATTCTCATTCGTTGATGAGAATCCATGATCCATGCCTCTTCTTTCTTTCATCTTTTACTGTTGATTGATCTTTTTGATCTCAACCCTCCATTTCTCATTTTCTCTCCTATAAATAAAACACTATTTGGAGACAAATGGATCCATCTTTCAATCACAAAGTCATGTTTTTGAATTCACTCATACTCACACTCTCAATTTACTTACTTTTAGCTAATTTTAGTTCATTTTTAGGTGGATAGTAGCTTCAAGCATCCATTAATGGCTTCCATGCATCCATCTTAGTTTTTTTATAAATTAGGGTTTCCATCTTTTAGCTTAGAATTAGCTTATATTAGATAATAAATTGCATGATTAGATCAATTTTAGCTTAGAATAATATTAATTTAGCTTGCATCATGTTTAATTTAGCATAAATAAGGTTTTCATCCATTTATCACAATGGTTTCATCAATTCTCTTCCATAGAATCAATTGAATTAGGCTCACTTATCACAAGATTTGGAAAGGGTCATTGTTCCACATCAACACAACACCAATTCCAAAACAAGATAAGTTTCAAATGGGTTAGAGTAGGAATTTAGCTATTTTCATAGTTTGTAATTTTTAGTTTCAATAAATGCTTAGTTTAACTTTCATTTTGAATGATCTTGTTTGAGATTGAGGTTTAGTGGCTAAATTATGCTTCAATTCATCATGGATCAAGCGTAATCGACCCACATTGACAATCCTTGGTCCACATTCTGGTGCTAGAAGGAGGGAAAACCGTTAATTTAACCATGTTTAGCTTGAATTTTGTTTTGTGCTTGTTTTGCAGGATACAGTGACACTCAAATCACAAATAGCAACACACTTTGAAGAGCATTTCCATATAGTGATGCCATTTCAATTTGAAACATCGATGCCAATTAAACACACCAATGCTGATTTAAATCTGGAGATGTCAATTTAATATAGAGGTATTGAAAACATCAAACGTTGGTGCCTCTAGTTCAAAAAGTGACACCCCCAAATTTTAAAACATGATGCTATAGTGTGCAGTGACGCCTGACAAAATCTCAATGATATCATGCTCTCTATTTTTGTTTTAGAGTGATGCCCATTTTCACCAGAGCGACACCCAAAGTTCAAATTGTGACACTATCATGTTTAGTGACGACCAACTAGGGTAAGAATTTTTACGATCATTTTTTCAACATGTGCTTTAATTTCCTTGATTTATCTGATCACTAATGCACTTCTAACTGTGTTCTAGTTGCTAGAATAACAAGGATTTGTAGGTTGAAAGACATGGAGCTAAAGTGAAGAAATCATTTTCTTATCTTAAAATTTTGTGATTGTAACAAGTGTTTGACACTTTGGGGTAATTATAACCCAACCTTTATGCTTTCTAATTTCTACTTTAGGACACACACTAAATTTCCATTGTGTTTAAAAAGAATGCTCAAACAAGATTAAAATTGAACCCTCATGTTATCATTTCTTTTTGGGTTTAAAATTGAACAAGACAACTTCATATTTCATTTGGTGCTTAAAACAAACTCATCACTGCTTTGAGGGGTTAAAATTTACAACTGTTTGTTATGTTTTGTGATTTACAATGTTGTTATTGAATGTGTATGCAATTCTCTCATGCCATTTGGTGACCTTGAGAAATAGAAACATTCTGTAACACTTTGAAAAATCACCTACACCTTTCAATTTGGATTAAAACTGAACCCCCTTGCAAGTGTGAGAAAAAGGCATAGTGTGTGTTCTCTCTTTGTTCATACGAATGAAGATAATTGAACTACGGATGTAATTCCTTTCTATTTTTTATCCTTAGAGGGCTTGCCTCCCCACTTTGAAAGGAGGGAATGAACCAAGCAGTAATGAGCTAAAGCCAAGCTCTTCCACACCGCTATATAAATGTGTGGTTGCAATGAAAATTGTGATCAATTGGAAGCGGTACATGATAGCTCTCCCCCAGTATCTTTATGATGTGTAAATCCCCTTTTCTAAGGGTTGGGAGACCTCTTGACAAATTTTATCATGGAACCCCCTAAACTAGAAGCCCTTACTATGAACCATTATTTAGAATCCAAAATCCTTAATACGTGTTGGTGCAAGAATGGTCATTCTAAAGCCACCCCACATTTGTACTATTCAATTGTAGAAATAGAAAAATCCTTTTGATCTTTGGATTTTAAGGATTTTGAGATTTGGTGGTCGTGAGAAGTGTGTGCCATGGAGAGGAGCCAACGTCGTCAAATCTCTAACTGTTTGCATTGTTTGGTATTTAGAGAAATCTGAGTGGAGATTCAATAAGTATAGCCATTTCGAACCTAGGGTTGTAAATGATTGTGAGTCAGTTGAATACATTGCTTGGATCTAAAATGCTACAAAAACAGACATTCACTATCTTCCTCAAAATTTTAAACACTTTGGCCTAAATATGGATACCTCTTGAAAAAACCTTGATATTATTGCTTTTCCTAAGTATTCTATCCTTAGAGATTTCTAAATATCTTGACTTATATCAAAATACATATTTTCCAAAGACAACATAGGCAATTATGGCTTCAACCTCATGATTCTCACAAAATGGACATTGTGAAAATTACGATGTTTTGGACATAAACATTTAGCTTGAAAACATAATTAAGACAAGTGTTTGTGGTAAAATAAACTCATTAATCCAATATTAAATCAAATAAACACCCCACATTGATGTATGTTCAAATAATTGACTCCTCGAACACAAGCAAATTGAGACAAGGAAAAAAATTGCAAACATTAAGTCCAAAATCATTTAGTTCTATTGTCCAAATCATTGAGTTCCATTATCCAAAATCATTGAGTTTCACTTTATCCAAAATCATTGGGTCCTATTACCAAAATTATTTGATTCCTATTTTATCAAAATCATTGAGTTCTTAGGGTTTCATCACTTTAGAGATATAGCATGTTTTTCACTACCTTGGTCTTGGAAAACAAAGGTTCACTCTAGGTCAACATTGGGTCAAACATTTCATCCATCCTTCATCATATTTCATCCTTCACTTCAGAAAACTTTGCAAAAATTTCAAATACACCAACACTTTGGACTTGGATATCTATCAATCAAATCAACCCCTAACTTAGCTACTTTGTATGTGAAATGAATCCTTTTCCATGCACTTAGTTAAGCTAGTTGTCATCTTTGAACTATTTTATCTTTAAGGTCATGACTCTACCCTAAATATTTCCAAGTTCATAAACATCCTTTATCCAAACATCAAAACTTCCAACTTCTAGTCAAAAGTGTTGTCCCAAAACATTTGCAAAGATCACTTTCCACATCATTCAATTTTTCATATTCCATTATCACCATTGCTCCAAAAAGACTTATAGAGCCCCTTTTACCTAGATTTGAGTCAACTAGAGAGTTCAAACATTACAAATCTCAACATAACTCTCCCATAGGTGACCCAAAATTTATGGTAACCACAAGATCACAACACAAGAGAATCATGGGGAAAACCAAAGTCACATTCACCTCAAGTGATCCAAATCCTCAAGAATTTGATACTAGAAGAAATTTACCCCATCACGACAACCATCATCTCCATCAGGGTTGTATGAGATAGAAGACATCACGAAAAACCCATTTGGACTTACTAGAGAAGAAATAATAGAACATCAAGGCTTAAAAAATGTGGCTCCAACTTCCCCATATTTTGTTGCACAATCATTGACACAAGGCTTCACTTCATCTACGATTCAACCAACTCCATCCCTTGTACCAAGCCAACCCTTAATATCTAGTCTTACAATTTGGCTAGGAACCAACCTTGGTCTCACTTCATGTCTAGGAACAAACAAAACTTTGGGTATTCACAAAATGACCATTCCATTAACCAACAACCTTCCCCAAGATGCAAGTTGGATACCAACCTTTGGAAAACTACTTACATTCCATGATGCCACGAAA
Source organism: Sequoia sempervirens (assembly GCA_007258455.2). Taxonomy (NCBI): domain Eukaryota; kingdom Viridiplantae; phylum Streptophyta; class Pinopsida; order Cupressales; family Cupressaceae; genus Sequoia; species Sequoia sempervirens. The sequence goes on along the minus strand of VDFB02075321.1, from coordinate 214,386,736 downwards.
ATCTTGACATCTCAAGCGCAACCATCTTTATCCATCATCAAAAATACCCCAAGTATGTCCAATGTTACGCAAGGTTATGGAACCAAGTACCTCAAATAGGAAAACAAGGGAAAGTTAACACTCTCACGCAAATTCAACCCTTGACAAGTGGTTCCAACAACCCCATTGACACATCAAAACAAGTGATTACCCAAGCTACTCAATTCAATCCACCATCCACATCAAACCTATCTATCATCAATCCAAATCAAAACAACACCTTGGTTACAAATCCCATCAACCAAGGTAATACCTTGGTCACACCTCAAATACAACAAGGGAACCCCCTACCATCAGTCAAGGGAACCCTTTAAATTAGTTACAAGGTTTGAATGTGCCATTACTATCACAATATCTAATGGAATCATCATATTTCCCCACAGTCCCTCTCACCATGCAAAATAAAATGGGACCTCAAACTTACATTCCTCCATCTCAATCCACCATCTTGTAAGGAATGTTGAACCAAGGGAACCCTCAACCTCTCATCAACAACCCACAACCCGCACAAAATATAAACACCCAAAACCCATCACATGTCTCAACAACCACCCGATCCCTCATTGCAAGTTCACACCTTAGCCTTATAGCAATCACAACAAACCTATCAACAAGCCATAGTGGCACAAGAAGAAACTTTAACACACCAAAAACAACAACAACAAGAAGCAGCCTTAGCAGCAAAACTACAACATCAAACTCAACAAGCTCATCAAGTAGCCCTAGCAACATAACAACAACAAGCTTATCAACAATTCATCCAATAGCAACAACAAAAGGCGGCCTTAGCAATACAACAACAAGCCCAAAAAGCCACCTTATCCACACAACAACAAGATCAACAACAAAAATCACAATAATAGCAAGCCTTACTAGCTCAACAATATGCCCAACAACAATAACAAGATTTATACTATAACCCTCAACAAAACATCGTCAATATAAACACGCTAGGAACATATACATCAACACCTCAATCGCCTTCATAGAATCTCACACCACCATACACCCCATACAACACTTTATCATATTAGAGTCCCGCATACAACCCATCCATCATCCCAACATATGTTCCTCCACCAAACCCATCAGACGATCTAGCATCACAATTTAAGGCACTATCTCAAGAAATGCGGGACCTTTGAATAGGCAAGACAAAGAAGCCCCAGACATAGAACCTATGTCCATATCCATTTGATCAAAACATTGCAATGGTACCATTCCCTCCTAGTTTTGAAATCCCCAAATTCAAAAAATACAAAGGGAGAGGAAGTCCTATGGACCATACCAAAGAGTTTAATGTCATGTGTATGGAGGTCACCTATAATGAGTCTTATTTGATGCACCTTTTCCCACAAATTTTAATAGTTCTTTCCATGGATTGGTTTTCTCAACTACCCCCAACATCAAAACTTTCCAAGAAATAATTGACAAATTCATAAATCATTTCTCCTTCAATCTTGACAAGGGTGTAAGTCTAGAATAACTATACACTCTTAGACAAAACAAAGTGGAATCTTTCACTAATTTCTTACAATGGTGGAGACAAAGAGCTAGTAAAAGAAATTGGCCACTTCCTGACGAACAAAAAGTGGGAATTATCATAGCAAATCTAGATCCAAATCTATCATTCCACTTTAAAATGCAATGCATCACATCCTATGGAAAGCTTGTCCCTAGAGCCCTTAACATTGAGAGAGCCTAATCTCACAAGGAAACACACAAGTATATAAAGACAACCGCCCATCCACTAGTTTTAATGACAAGCCCCACTATTAGGCCAAGAAAAAGAATGTTACTAGTAGTGGTGTTGTTGATACAAAGGTGTCCTTATCTTCTCCTAGACAAGAAAACGCCTAAACCATGAATACACAAAAACCATGCATGTCACCATCAAACAATCAATGCAAACAACAGAGAACAAACAATGATCCTAAGCGAAAATTCACTCCCTTAGGGGAACCTATGGAAGATGTGTTGAAGAGGCTGATACAATCTAACCTTATCACACTCCTAGATTTCTCAAACTATCAAGAGCCACAAATCAAACCTCGTAGCTATAGAGAAGATCACTTTTGTGAATTTCACCATTACAAAGGTCATAGCACATAAAATTGTTTTAGGATCAAACATCTAATAGAGGATCTTATTCAACAAAGAGACATTGAGGTCGATCAAAAATATGGGAATGAAAATATGAAAATTTACACAAACCCTATGCCTAATCATGGAAAAACAAAAGATTTGACAAAGGCATCAACTTCAAACAATACCCAGGATACCACGTTGGGACATGTTTGTGTTGTTTACGAGGAATCAAATATGTATCAAGATACTATTTTAAAACAAAGTCCAAACCCATCAATAGTGTTTAGCACTATTTCATATCGTAATGACATCAAGTGGATATCAGATTGTGATATCTCTCCCACATATGACTCAATGATTGGGAATGTTGAAGAAGTTCCAAATGAACTAGAAATATCCCTTATTGCACCCATACCCACAAACTATTACAAAGAGTCTTTTACCGATGATATATCATCCACCCAAGGATCATGTCAAGAGGAGGCTCTTGAGGATAACAAAATTTATTCTGAATCAAGTCAAGATCAAGAACTCTTATCCCCAAAGTTTCACAGAGAACTAAGGGACATCTTCCAAACCATTTTAAACTACAAAGATGTCCCCAATATCACTCCTAAGATGTTTCTTTCAGATGGACATATAAATGTTCTTCATCCAAAAAATGATTCTCCCACTCTTGATATTCCTACACAAGAGCAAGAAACAACTGAGATTATTTATTCTTACAATGATTATGCATCATTGACATCTTTTGAATCAGTACCAACATCTTTTGAAACATTATCAACAGATTGTGATGTCATAGAATCAAATAAAATAGTTTATGAGTGAGCAACAGTCAATATTATTGATTCTTACAGTGATTGTGCATCATCGACATCTTTTGAATCAACACCAACATATTTTGAAGCAATATCAACAGATAATGATGTCATGGATTCAAAGCAAATAGTTCATATTCCTAAACAATAAGAACCCATAGGAAAATCATGTTCTCATGACAAGTCCTATTCAGTGGATATAGATCAGAGGATACATTATCAGGGCAAAGGATTAGGTATTGATAATACCTTCACAACATCAGGGGAAATCTTGTCTACAAAAAACATCAACATATGGGGCACAAAGAATCCTTATGATGAAAATGTTGTCAATGCTACAACTAGTCATATCATGAGTTAGCATTCACCCATCATCTCATACACAAATTGGGACCAACATAAAAAGAAGAATTCCTATCAAAGCAAGGAAAAGATCATCAAAGAAAATGAAGCAATAGAGAAAAAAGGACATGTCAAGCACAAATGGATACCAAAGAAAAATAAAGAAAATCATCCCTCGAAAACTCCATTAGTCAAAGAAACTATGGGGCATAATCAAAAAGGGAAATTCATCCATCAAAAGAGTCCTCAAATACAAATGCAAGCTTCTCAAGCAAGGAATAAAGTATATCCAACGTTGGTCCTAATTCCATGAAAACCTCCATTCCCACCCATCATTGATCATCTTCCCAAGTTTGGAGAGTCAAAGGTTCCAAACCATCAACCAATCCATCTCATATTTCTTTATACATGTCACCATACACTCCATTCACAATATCCAATTCTTGCATTGACCGTGTGTTGGTAGCTACCCTTCATCATAAGGATTATGGAGGCACTTTATCGCGATGTGTGCATATAGACAAGGTTAATTCTGGTATCCACAAGGCATATCAGAGTCCTTCAAGGTTGCATTCAAGTGCTTGTATCTTAGCAAAGCAGCTCCTTCAAGAAGGATACCATTGGCATGTTATGCTAGTGGCTTCTACATCAGTTCCACCAAGTGGTTCAACATGAGGGTAAAATCTTCAAAAAATCAAAAAATGATTAAAAAAATAAAAAATTCAAGAAAATAGTAAAGATAAAAATCATCCTCTAGTGAAAACCACTATGGTGGCACTTTGGGAAAGTACTATGATGAAAACCTGGCAAATAGGTGTCATGAGTAGAATCAAGCATCTATATGATCCTTCTCAGACAAAAGCATCCCATCCTTGCCATGACAAATCCAATGTTCCCTCCATCCATCCAATCCATCTTTATTCAAATATTCCACTTTATCTTGATTTTGACAAAGATTCTACGTATACTTCAACTCTACTCATGACAAAGTTTTGACAAGCTCTTTACCATTTTATCTCGTAAAGTCCCATAACCCATATATAGCATGCTAAAACTCTACCAAAATCTTTGGATATACATTATCTATCTTGGTTATCCATTGCATCATGAAGAATTGCTAAAAATTGGGGGCAAGTTATTGTACTCTTATTTTCAAATAACTCTTGATCCATGTCTTATATCTCATAACATAACATCGTCATTGGGATCTAGGTATCATTTTCCTTAAAATATCATCAAAAATCCTAAAAAAATCCCAAAACATTTGTAAAGAAATCATCAAAAAACCCAAAAACATTTGTACATGGGACACCCTAGGTCAGTCCTTTAGAAGTATGTCATAATAAACTAACTTTTCCATCATTGGTCATATTTTCATCTTGTTAATAGGTCAAGTCACTCAAACTACGTGGTCTTTGCGTGTATAACATAGACAAGGCTTATCTTTGATCAGCCCCAAGACCCCTAGGATAGGTCTTTTAGGTTAGGTTCTTGGTCAAAATTATCAAAAAATCCCTAAACATTCAAATATTCAGAAAACAAAAAAATAATAGAAAACTTTCAAAAGACCTAAATAGCCTCAAATATCTCAGAAAACCCCTAAACAACATCAAATAATCTAAAATCTTGAACATTCGCATAAACTTTTGAAAAGACCAAAAACAACCTCAAAAAAAATTCAAAATACCAAAAACATTGAAATATTCCAGAAAATCCAAAACCATCCATCCCATCTCACTTTCACCCGCAATAAACTTTCACCCATTATAAATCGATCATCACCTTCAATCTTTGGAAAAACAAGTAGAAAACAAGTATCACAAGTCATAAAGTGAGAACCTAATTGTCAAAATCTAAAGTCTAAATAATAGTAAATACGTCAGTGAAGTTTATATCAATGGATCTTAGCATTATCATCCTAACATCAAACAACCTCTGATCAACATGTCCTAGGATGTATCCTTCCTAGGATGGACATCAGTATTAGATATCACCTTAGCTAAATTAAACTAGGAAAGAGATATAGATAACACTAACTATTGTTTATGATCTTTTATTATGATTTATCTTAATGACCTATTTCAAGGACCTCTTAATGATGTCTATCAAAACAATTTAGAGAGAAAGGAATGGGGCATCGATCATTATCTTTCATTTTTTGTTCTTGTGGGTACTCTTGTAAAATAATCTTGGCACATACTTGCTTAGTTGTGTGTAAGAAGGTTGTTTAGAATACATTGTTGACTATTGCATATGCTCTAGTCCAATATATTCTAAGCTTCTAACTTGCATTTCAACGAGGCTTTTGTATGTCATGGTGTGAACAAGAACTATCCTATCTATTTGCAAAGTCAAATTCCATTACACTAGATACAATGTCATCCTGGTTATCAATACCTTGATGCATTGTGTCTATGTGTTATATCGAACAACAAGGAATGACGAAAAATACCAATCTTGGAGTGTGAGAAAATCATAACCTTGAATTCATCCTCATTTTGCATTGTCTCATCATCATCTCTAATAAATTCTCAATGGATCATGGACTTGTTGGATCTTTTGAAGCAATCATCAAAATCAACTGTCATTCTTTATTCTTCTATCTTCTCTTTGCCCTAACCTAGTATCATGAAATTCAAAAAAAACATCATCAATGCATCCACCCTACATCCACAAACCATCAACATACATGCATCTCATAATCATAGCATAATCATAAAACATACATCAGCATAATCATTGCATATCACATCATACATTCTGCATTATCATTTGAGTTGTGATGAATAATATAGATTTGTTATTCTAAGCATCTTAAATCATTGCATATCATAAGCATTTGCATCCATATATGCATATGCATACATGATCATGTCATAAAATGCATATAAAATACACAAAGAAATGCATCCACATCATTTGCATCATATATCATTCATTCCATAGCATATCATGAAAAGATACTAAAAAAGAACATAACATTGCATCCATCCATATCATATCATCGCATATCACATAAGCATAAGTAAAGTGCATCCATACATCATCAAATATAAGCATCTCATATCATATGCATTCATAAGAATGGAATAAAGTGAACACATCAACAACATAATCATTCATATCTGTATCATATATATCAAAAAAATGAATGTCATGGTACAAAATTTGGATCATTGTATGTATAATGATCATAAGTACAATATCCACGAGGCTATCAAAAAGGATCCCATGAATGTATATTTGTGGTAAAGAATGGGGCAAAAAAATCAAAGAAGTGTCTATACATAAGAGTTATCCCTAATGGTTGTTACCCTAGCCTGCCTCTAAGGTTGATCCTTAGCTCTTGGTCATGCATCACTACGCTGCAAAAAATTAGGTTGTCTAAGTGCCTACAATATATTATGGTGGTAATGTTGCCTATAATATCCAGCCTTTGTCATGGCCTCTCTATATAATCTCGCTGAAATAGTCCTGCCATGTGTGGCCACCATCATAGCCTCTATTTGCTAGCGTCGGGCAACCTCCTAATCCCTCTCTGCAGTCATGACTTGTACCCACTATAATGCTTGATCCCTCTTGGTCATGAAACTATACATAAGATCTAGTGCTAATGGTTGTTACCCTCTATGGCCTGCCTCTGAGGTTGATCCTCAACTCTCGGTCATGCATCACTATGCTGTGAAAAATTAGGTTGTCTAAGTGCCTACGGTACATCTCGATGGTAATGTTGCCTATAATATCTAGCCTCTGTCATGGCCTCTCTATATAATCTCGCTGAAACAGTCCTGCCATGTGTGACCACCATCATAACCTCTATGTGTTGGCATTGGGCAACCTCCTGATCCCTCTCTGTAGTCACGACTTGTACCCACTATAATGCTTGATCCCTCTTGGTTGTGACACTTGCAACTTGATGCCATGCCTAGTCCCACTCAACAGTCATAGCCAAAAGCTATTGGCGGGCCTGATCCTGCTCACCAATCAAAACCTGCACCTATTGTTGCAACTACTATATATGTGCATCTCTGGAATTTGGTGGTGGTGGTGGCACTACCTACTACTGAACTGGAGGCTACTAAGGAGGCTATTGTCCAACCAGTGGAGCCCCTAGAACCTGACCATCCTGGCCATCCTATTCTCTGCCTCTGGCCCCCCTACCTCTAGGCTCCCTCATGGAGGAGCACCCACTCATTCTGTCAAATTTCATAGAGGTACGGACCAAGCATCATAAGCAAGCATAGTCTATGCTACCGCCTGACCCTAATCATAGGCCCAAGGCTGAGCTACTAACTATTTAAAATTCTCGATTGCCTCAAGAGCTAGAATGGTTAGTCCCCATGTGGGAACCTCTCGAGATGACCTAGAAAAAATGGCCTTGTAAGCATCATCTGGTATGTCATGAACCTCTCCAAACTGTCGAGCTACCCTGTCTGGTAAATATATCTTGATGATGGTGTGCTCACAACCATACATATATCAGGTTTGTCTCATAAAGTATAGTTGTTGCACATCATCATACCATGGTGGCATCTATAGCCATGGGCGCCATCAAAAAACTATCATATCATCAATAACTCGTCACCAGTATGGGATCCCAATCTATCCAATGTGCCTCAATGTAATCACACCTCTATATTGCTAGATCACAAGATCATTTGGCTCCACGTCTGCCATCTGCACAATCAGTTGGAGCACAGTGATATGCTCCCATGCCTAAATATGAAGCAGTCACCCCTGCACCAATAGCTCTCCCATCACAGTAAACAAAATCATGCACGTCATGATACAATGAGGCAAACATCATAGACCCCCATACAAAAAGTGTCCTCCTGGGAAGCATCTGGTGCCACGTCAATCCCCATCCTGGGTTGAACCCTTTGTTGTGTTTTTTAAGAGCCACCAAACCTAGAATAATGGCTGCAATGATCAATCTGAAAGTGGGCACATGACCTCTATACGACTCAAGGTCAATCTATGATGTAACTAAAGTAATGTCCTCCAGCTCCATCACATCATGATAGGAATCAAGTCTAACATCAACGTCATAGATCACACAATCTCCATGTATCTACAAACAAAGAATACACCATACATCCTCTAAGGTCACTGTCGCCTCACCTGTTGGAAGGTGGAATGACGAAGTCTCATTGTGCCATCTCTCGCACAGTGCAAACATCATAGCTAAATGTGTTTGGATGATGGGTGCACATGCAACATACCAGAGGACGATCTCTCCCATGTGCTCCTAGCATAACTATGAAAAATCACCTAGTCTCTCCAACACGGTGGGCTTTTATTCATGCGACATCAGTTGTGGAATGACTACCTACATCCATGAAGTGCACGACATCAGGAAATCTAGAAAATTTAACTCAATCTGAAATTTTTAGCTCAAAAATCACAATAGCGTCGCTATATTTATATTTCAAATTGCAATGCCCAAAAAAATTTCAAATTGCAAATCACAAAATGCATTTCCAAACACACAGGAATCAGTATATAAACTTTGGAAACCCTAACCCTAATTTCTAAATTGGCAAGTGCATCGCTATATAATCATGCATCAAATTTAAAATTGTAAATCGCGAATAGCATTGCCATATAAATATGCATCACTATAATTTATTTGGGTGTCACCAATTGCAACATGGGCATCGTTATATAGTGATGCCACCAAAGTTTAAACTTTAAAGCGTAATAAATTATCAAAAAGTCAAATTTCAAATCAAGTTTGGATCAAGTTTGGAGTTACATATCGGTGGTCCTATGCCTAGAAGCCACTAATACTCTCGAACTCGGTCAAAGATGTGCCTGGGAATCTCTCGTCGTGCCATTTTGTCTGAGGGTTAGAGCTCAAATAGCAAGAATATCTCAAGTGTGAATGCATAAATGAATTGAAAGTGACCCTTCTTGGCTTATTTATGCTAGAAAATTAGGGTTTTTTGCCCTAATTTCACCTTCAAGCTAGGGTTTATCATCATTTTCACCAATTTTTCCAATTGGAACCTAATTTTGCATCATTTTTTGTGTTTTTGGCATAATTCTTGCATCTTAGAGCCTTTCTGGACCCTTGGGGCAGCTTTTAACCTTTATCAAGAAATCAACCCAAAATTCAAAAAATTTGCCCGATTTCTCGAGGAGGCAGGAAATTAGCTTTATCCTTCCACTGGGGCATCTTAAAAAATGAGATTCTTTTTTTATTTAAGCATCAATTTTGATTGAAGAGCATTATTCTTTGAACCAAAACAGCAGGTAACTCACTTCAAAGAGGGGAAAAAAGTAGACACTGAAAAATGTCTTAAACGATATCATACACTCAAAATGGGTTTACTAACATCATTTCCTCTTTAAACCCATTCTCTTTTTGCTTAATTAATTAAATTAACCTAGATAATTTAATTAATGACATAATTTTTGTCCATTAACCTAATTCATCAATTCAAGTTAATTTACTCCCCTTTTGCACTAACATTTCATCTCATTAATTTAAATAAATCAAAACATTTAATTTAATTCCCTAAGTCATCTTATTTAATTAAATATCATTTCATCTATCTCATTCGTTAAATTATTCAATTTAATGAGTATCACTTTTAATTCTTCTAATCCCCTAATTGCATGATTAAACCTTGTTTAACTAGAAATTAAACTAATTTTCCTCTAAAAATTGGAATATTCCCATGGAATATTTCTTATCCCCTTTTTGCACAATTAATAATTTTTTTTAATTTACAAAATGCCTTTTATCTGTTAGGATTTAGGTGTCATCAACCTTGTAAATCCTTTAATTTATTATTCTCCGAAAGTGTTTTGTACATTTACCCATAAGAGGTGGTAGGAACGACCAACAAAGGGTGGTGAAAGAGACAATGTAAATGCAAAGAGTTACTGCTACTCATTTCATCCTTTGGAAGTAGAAAAGCGACTAGGCCCCAATCTTGGAATCTTCTAAAATAAGGTTGTTGGGTCAAAATAGGGTGTTGTAAGAGCATCAATGACATGCATGACAATTTTCATAAGATGCTATGACAGTATGACAAATTCCTATGACAGAATATGCTATTTTTGGACCCCAGGCGCCCATGCATGAAAGATGCCTTATGACAGTTGTAAGAGCATCTGTAAGAGGCTATTTTTGGTATTTTTTGACCATTTCAAGGAGGGAGGTGTGGGTTTTTCTATGTGGTATTGCTACCTATTGTTTGGTGAAACCATGGTGGTTTTCATCCTCACAAATCTCTATAAATTGGGGCCTTGAGCTAGAGTTATTCAATTTAGTTTTGCAGGGTAACAGGGTGTTGTTGGATTTATGGGGAATGAAAAGAGAAGTCTATTGCTGCATGTAATATTTTAAATTATCAGTAATATACTTGCCTCTCTTTCGGTGGTGGAGTTTTTTCCCTTCAGGGTTTCTCCACGTAAATCTGTTGTTGCATGTCTTATGGTTTTTTCTATCTCTCTCTCATTATTTCTTCACACTAAGGCTAAAGGTTAATCTACATATTTCAGATTTTCATTCACTCATTTAAGTTCATATTTCAAGCTTTCTTCACCTTGATAATCAACATTTGGTATCAGAGCTAGCGGTTCTGTTAAGGAAGGGACGCTTTCCTTTTAAAGTGTTGAAGGTTTTTTGCTGCAGTGGGAGCTTTTATGTTGTGGGTTTTGCAGATTTGTGAAAGATTGCATACCATGGCCTCCACCTCTCATCTAGATATTGATAATTTCAATGGAAGTTGAAAGTGGAGGATCTCCTTGAGGAGAGAGATCAGTGGTTACCAGTTTCAGTTGATAAGAAGCCATCTGCTTCAACCTTGTTGGATGAAGATTGGAATAAGTTAGACAAGAAGGCTCGAGGGACTATTCGGTTGTGTCTCACAGATTCTATCCTCCTGAATGTCTCTTTAGAAGACACGACATACAAGCTTTGGAGGAAGATAGGTGAAATCTACCAAACTAAGAGTTTTTCTAACAAGTTGTATCTCAAAAGATGTTTATATTCATTAAAGATGAAGGATGGTGAATCTATTTCTGAACATTTGAATACTTTTAATTTGATTATAAGT